>JARHVA010000522.1:2350000-2730000 GCA_037957365.1 Torreya grandis | reverse complement strand
AAAAAATTGAGAGTCATGGATATTACAATAAGTTATTCCTATAGATTTGAGTCCCTACACCCCCTAGATCCTTTATCTATGTTATATTATAGTAGCCATGTGTTCTATTCCTTATGGGTTATTATAAAACCTCTAATTGATAAGGTCAAAGTGTCCCATATGAATAGTTCTTCTAACTACTCCCACTTCCCATGCACTCCCCTAGTCTTTTGATTTTATTCTAAGTCTTATATTCTTGGGTCCCTTGTGACTTACTCTAGTTTTATTGGGTCCTCTTGCATTGGGTCTCCTATGACATTGTCCTCTTGTGCCCAATAAATTTTGCACCATGATGTTTTTGCACCTATTAGCTATGCACCATGGTCCTTCCATGTCATGCTAGTCTTATGCCAAAATGGGATAATAATCCTTTTGTACCATGTTAGTCCCATGCACAAAAATTAGATAGTACTTAATCAAAATATATGGGCCATATTACCCCATACTATACCCTTAGTCCATCTCAAACTAAGTTGCACTAGCATCTTCCAAAAATTTGGGCCCCTTATGCTCAAGTTCCTTATTCAAACCATATTAATGGTACAATGCATCAAATACTTTTGTAGTTATTCCTTTGATGGCCTCTTTTTATTATTTAAACTCCTTAGGTTGGGTTGGAGTCTTGATCTTTTTCAGCTGCTCATCTAGAGTTGTGTTAGCTTCCTTATGGATATCTTGTAGTATGAATACATCCTTATCAACCTATCCTTGAAGGGTGTAAAAACTCATATTTATCTACTGATGAGGATTATTAATAGCATATTCCATCATCTTGATGTATTTAAATCATTTTGTGCACTTGATGTGATATTTTATTAATAGGGTAGCATTAGTCGCTTAATACCTCAGGATGTCTTCATCATGGAGCTGAGCCTCTAATAATTTATTTAGGTGTGCTATGCATGCAAAAATGTCAGAAAAAATGGGGATAACTTCCCCAAATCACTCTAATGCATGCTTATAGACATCAAATATCATGGTGAACCTTTTAATTTCCTTCCCCTCATTGCTTGGTGCAAGTCACTCCTTGCATTTCTTGAGTAGTAGTTCAACCAGGGTCTCTAATTTTCCAATGGCATCCCCGTCTAAAGGTACATCATTTAAAAGTGTTGGTTCATCCTTAAAAATTATTTTATAAAGGATTAAAAACCTTAATTTTTCCTTTATATCCTCTTGGATCTTTTGTTTCAAAGAGTCCACTTATTTGACAAGCACTTGCTTCTCTACAAGTGCTTTATTGTACATGTCCACTACTTTAGCATGTTTTCATTCTATTGTGTGTGCATCAAAATTAGATAAAATATTATAGCACATTATTTCCATGCCTATTTTTAAACATGTATAACTTGTCATTAGTGGGGTGATCATTCATGGATCAACCCTCATTAGCTTTGACAGTCCTAGAGCATCTGACTCAAAAAAAAATGATATCTAGTGGGAGGTCAAACTTGAGCTCCTCACTGTACATATCTATAAGGAAAGACACTTGTTTTCTAGTGTATTGAGTCATGTCCTTAGGTTGGAAGTGTGAACAAAGGTATAGGTCCTTGTCTTTTACATCGAACTAGTAACATTTATATGTAGTGGTCAATGTTCTCTCTTCCTACTCTTCAAATTTGACTGGCGCCTTTCCCTTGTTTGGGTCCCATTCAAGCTCAACCTCTTGATGGATTCCTGTGTCTATCTCACTTGCTCCCACTCCATCAATATCAAGTTAGGGATCATTGGATGGGGCCTCCTATACTAGGGATGGAGTCTTTTCAAAGTTTGATCCCAAACTATGGATCTACACTTGAGGGACCTCCTATTGGGGCACTCTCCTTGGAAGCTATTATGGGGAATATCCTATGGTATTCCTTGAAGATAGTGGGGGGAAAGGTCAAAGTTAAGGTGGAAAAGGTGGTGGGGGAGTGGGATAAGGAAATAAAGGGTCAGGGATAGGTGAATGGGGAGGAGTGGAATGAGTAGGGGATGACAAAGTAGGAAGAGATGAAGTGTGAGGAGGGGATGGAAATGAATGGGGTGGTGAAGGTGAAGGGAAAGGTAGAGGTAAATGAGATACATAGAGGTGAAAATATCTTTAACCTTTATGTTGGTTAATTATGTCTCTAACCTCTCTATATAGGCCTTCTTACCTAGACATACATACATTTTTTAGAGGGTGTGGAGCTCCACATCAATCCTTTCTTCCTATAAAATGATCAAATGTGAATCATATATCTGATTAATATAGTCTATGAAGTATCATGTGGAGAAGGTATATGGTATCTTGAGCCATACTGAAATCTCTCCTAATGGATTCATATGGATGCACATAAGGGAGTAATGTTGCTTTACAGTAAATTATGCTTAATTTGTTGCTAAGGGGGGTAAGTCTTTTGGAATGAACCACTCATTCCCAAATGCTTCCTTCATCCCATCAAACCAATACCTTATCTTTACCTTGTATGAGGGGGTGATATGTTGGGAATAACTGAATGCTTTAAAGTGCTCAATGGGGGACTTGTGAGTAGGAGGGTACACCCACTTTAATGAACCCAAATGGTAATCTAGTACCCCAATTACATTGAAGAACATTAGCAAGAGGATTATTACCCAAGAAAATCTGTTCTTGGGCATCTTATGGGCCCTCACTACATCTTTATTTATCTTTTGGACAAAGTATAGTGCCCAATTATACTTTAGTCTATGTGTGACTTGGTGAGCAATGTATAGGTGGGCCATGTCCACCTCCTTCCAGTGATCAGTCCCTTTGATATTTGAAGAAATGACCTATATCATGACTCTAAGGGTGGTATCTTGTAATTTTATGATATACATAGCATTCCTCTACTTTTGGTACATTAATGTAGTGGCAATCCTCTAAATCTCTTCCATATCAACTAAGGCATCCATCACATTCATCCTCAAGTACTGTAGTCCTATGACTTTGTTGATCCTCTCAGGGATAATATTCATGTTGTGGTTAGCGAAGTATATGTAATCCTTATATACATGTGAAAATAGGAACTATATTTCTTTTGTAGGTTTCCTAAAATATCACAACTCAAAGATTTAGAAGAGTCATGCTTGGTCCAGCTAGTTTTTAATAGACAAGTCATAGACCACTTGATTTATTGTATTAGTGGTCTTGACCTAGTAATCATTTTAGAGATCCACTTCATTCTCTAGTTGATGATGGTTATAATCACATATAGTAGTAGTTGATACTTTACAGACCCATTTATTCATGTGTAAGATTGATTTTTGGTATTGCATCTCCTTTATCAATAGAGATGGAGGTGTAGATGCTAGGGTATTTTACATTGTTGATGTCTACACCTGCTTCCCTTTCTTTACCATCTTTTCTCTTTCTTCTTCTATGCATTCTCTTTCTTTTCCTTTCATGTGTTGTACTTGTTCTGGCCTTTTTTCTTAGTTCTCTAGAGCCTTTTCCCTAATGGAAAACCAATATCTTCCACTAACCTCTTCTTCCTCTGATATAGTTGGTATCTTCTCCAGTCTCTTGGCCTTTTTCTTAGGCTACATTACCCTTCATGGATCCCAAAATTTAATGCATAGTTTTCCCATATTCCCAAATGAATACATGGTGGTAGACCAATATTACTTTGGCTTTTTGAGCTTCACGCTTTGTCATTGGAAAACCTATAACCTGTAACTCCAAAAACTCACTTATCTCCACCAATCTAGTCTCCTCTTGCTTAGATAACAACCTTCATGACTTTTCCACTTAAAAACACTCTGTTCTTGCTTAGGAATTGAGTAATTTGATCTTGGTATGATCTCTGGTTCTATGGTTTGTCACTCATTCTTAGCACTATCACTTAGAAAATTATCTCAAAGTAAAGTGTGAAATGGATTTAACATTCTTGTTTATAGGCTCTTCTAAGGGATTTACCTTCATTAATTCCCTCTCTCTCCCCATCACTTCTAGTCATAAATTCAAATATTTTAACAACCACCATATTTTGAACCTTACATTATGCATTTAATACCTCAATAGTTTTATCATATCCTTCTATTCACATGCTTCTTTCCTCATCACATTAATGTCCAATCCTTTCTCACACATTTTTTAGAATTGGAAGACAATTGTATCCCACCTTTTTAGTGGTGGAAGATAGTTATTTATATTTTAAATCATATGGTGGGAACCTTTCCTCAAAGTGCCTTAAATGATTCAAGCACATTAAATTACTTATGCACCTTTAATGACTTACGTTCCCACATATCTTATGTACCTAATTTTAAATTTCACACTTTTTATTTTTACTACTAAGTATGACCCCTTACCCCACACTAAAGGGTCGTGGTCCTCCATGAAAACAAACTAAGTAAAAAAGCTCAAAATTACATTAAAGGAGAAAGGGGTGCCATAAAGGCAGTGCTTTTTATTGAAATAAATAAATCCTAACCTAATAGTCTAATCCTTATTGATTATAAAAGTTTAATTATACTAGAGAAAAAAAATGTTGAAGCTAAATTCAATTGTAGTTCCCTGGGAGGAACTGACCATCCATTCATTTTAATTGACAAGCCTTGGTAGATCAAATGTTATGTATTATGAACAAACCATCCTAATGGATGCAAAGCTTCCCAAGCTGGTACATGAAATTAGAGTCATATAAAAAAACTTTCATGCCTAGAGACAATATTTTATTCTTTATATGGTGATCATGCCATGCCTTATCTTTGTATTTTTTGATATCCTGACTTCAATGGGCAAAAAACTGAGTCTCATCTAGTTATATTAAATCATCTAGTCATGCTTTCAAATATGCCTCCTCATCTAGTTTTCGTATACATACTATTCAAAGGGATGGGACTAATAATTCCACTAGCATAATTATTTCCTTTCTATAAACTAAGTTGAAAGGTATGCTTTTATTGAGATGCGTGTATGTAGTTCAGTAGGCCCATAGTATTATAGATACTCTACCATCCCAATCAGTGTAACCAACATTATAGATTTGTTTTATAGTGTATTAAGGATCTTATAGAAAGATTCAACATTTCTATTGGCCTGCAGGTGGTAGGGTTTCATCTTGTGGTGCACGACCATGAACTCAATCAATAAGATGCCAATCATATCATTTAAGAATTGGGTTCCCCAATCTATGATGAAACTTAGGGGACATCCAAACTATGTTATAATGTTCTCCCAGATGAATCATGTAGTAGTTTTTATAGTATAGTCCTTTGTTGGTGTTGCTTTAGTCTAGTATGTGAGATAGTTGGTTGCTACAATGATGTATCAAGAACCCATTCATCATCTTGCTAGAGTGATGAGCCTAATAAAATTAATAGCCCATTTTTTGAATGGTTCTTGAGAAGGAATGGGTCATAAAGGCATAACATCTCTCTTGTCAAGTTTACCTACATGTTGGCAGACATCACATTTTTGGACATATGCCTTATCATCTTTAACTAGATTTGGCCACCAATGTCCAATGAGTAACACCTTGCACATGGTAGCCTCTCCAGCATAGTGTCCTCTGGAAATACTCTTATGAACTTCTCATATTACTTTAGGGAATTCATGTTGTATTACATAGTGTTAAATCACCTCATCATGATCTATTTTATAAAGATCTCCTACTATGAGTTGATAAGGTGTGGCATGGACCGCAAGTAGATTTTTATCCTATACAATGGGAGATTTGGGTGTGAAACTAGTGTTGAGAAATGCTACAATATCTTCCAGTTCTTCAGGCACTCAAGTAACTTAAAAAAATTATACATCTGGAAGATCATCCTCTATGGCATGTGGGGGTTCTTTGGTTTCAACTCAAGATAAATGGTCAAGTCCACAGTTAATCTTTTCTAGTTTGAATACTATGGAAAATTGGAATTTTTGGAACAAGACAATCCAGTGGTAAATTCTTCCATGTAGTACTGGTTTGTTGACAAGATATTTTAATGCCTCATGATTTATATAGAATGTAAAAGGAATGGCTAGAAGATATTTCCTAAACTTTTGTAAATCATAGACCATATACAAAGCTTCATGCTATATGGTGGTATAATTTCTTTTAGCTGATGTCAACTTCCTACTGTAAAAGTAAACACAGTGATCTAGGTGATTATCACTAGGTTGTGTAAGGATTGTACCAATAGCCATGCTAGATACATCAACATGAACATGAAAAGGGTTTCTCTAATCAAGGAATTATAGGATAAGAGAAATAACCAACTTTTCTTTAAGTGTTTCAAAAACTACCTTACAATAATTTATCCATATGAACTACTCATTATGCTTTAAAAGTTCTTCTAGGGGTGTGGTAATCTTGGCATAACCAAGAATGAACTTTATATAATAATTTGTGTGCCTTAGGAAGGCACACACCTCACATTGAGTTTTGGGTGCTGGTAGACAAAGAATCATAGAAACTTTGATTGGGTCTACCAGGAGTCCCTCTTTATAAATGATATGGCCAAGAAGTAAACCAAAAGGTGTCATGAATAGGCACTTTTTCAAATTTAATGAAATTTGTAACACTCTATAGTGCTCAAGCATGAGTATGAGATTAGCATGATGGTCCTTGACCAACCCATATACCATTCAATCATCTAAGTAAACTTGGAGTAATTTTTAAATGAAATCTTTAAAAGCTTCAACTATTATCCATGAAAATACTATTGAGGCATTTTTCAACTTGAAAGGCATAATGGTAAAGGCAAAATATCCCCATTCTATAGTGAAAGTTTTTTAGACTGGTCTTTCTTATCTATTTGGACTTGGTGGTACCCGAAGAATCCATCTGTAAAATAATACACTTCGTAACTAGTAACACCTTCTATGATTTATTCTATGAAAGGCATTGGAAAGGGATCAATCACATAAGATGCATTGAGCATTATGTAGCCCACACAGATATGTATATAGATGGATTCATTTTTGATACTAATTATCATGGGACTTACCCAATCAGATTCAGCCATAGGAGTGACTACTCTAATGTGGAGCATATTATCAATCTCTTCCTTCATAAGCACCTAAAGATTATGATTCATTTTATATGATTATTTTTTTACTAGTTGAGTGCCATCAACTAGATTGATGTGAAGTTTCCCTAAAGATAGGTGGACTCCCTCCATATCATTATAGTTCCTTAGGAAAAAATCTTGGTACTCTTTCAATAAATCAAAGATTTGTGAGATCTATATATCCATCCAATATTTTTTGACTATAACCATGTTTGGTTCTTACTATGTGCCAATGTTGCATTGTACAATTTTAATAGGTCTGTGATAGGGCTTATTTGTTTAAATACTTATATATTGAATACTTTATGGACCAATGCTTGTAAAACATCTAAATGATTGGTCATGGGGTTGAGTGAAGTAGATCTATCACCTTCATCTACTTGGAAGATGATTTTTTGCTTTCCCAGGTGAATCTCTTCACATCATTCTTCATCAAGAACCGGAGTAGGTGTAGAAACTAAAGGTGTTGGAGGCTCATCAAACAAGTGTAAATGTTCCTCAAGTTCTTGATGGATGTTCCAGGGGCGTTCTTCCAAAGGACTTGTGTCTTTAATAACTACTTCATGTATGACCTAAAGAGTAAGGCACAAGTCTATCCTTGGTAAGGAATAAGAGAGTGTCAATTTCATGGTTTCCTTTAGTAATTGCTAGAATCTGGTCCCCATGTGTCGATATTCATGAATATACTAGGCTTGTGTTTATGTGCATAAGGTTCCATAGAATTCATGTACCCATAGGTACTCTGGTAGGTATTTTTCCTCATTTTTCCATATTGTCTCACAAGATTTAATGTGAGGTTCAATTGCTTGCACACCATTATAACTAAGTGTTCCCTTGATCTTATTATTATGATGAAATCTATAGTATAGAGCAGATCCAACTTGATCCTAGTATAAGAAGTTCTCTTTATGAGTATGTTACCATCTGGTAGTAGTGTCATCAAAAGAGTGATCTAATGACCTCATCCATTCATTCTCAATATCATATAAGTCTTAAATATGTTTGACAAAGTCATGTACCTCCATTTATCCATGGAACCATGGGGATTCATCAAGTCTTTCCAATGGTGGTCCCATCAATGGCCCCCTCATTGCTAAATCCATGAGGTGAACAAACTTTTTATGTTTATGAAGTGGGTGTGGGAGATTCTCTCAGCTATAGATGGTGCTACATACTCTCCTAGTGAGATCATAATCACCATGGGCCCAAAAATTACATGCATTACTTGTAGTATCATAAATTGATTGTGTATCTATCCATCATAGAATACCATATGGGGTTAGATCACACTTCTCATCATTTCAAGTTGTGATATTGTATAAATGGTTGATGTCTTCATCCACATTGATGAGTTCTATATAAGGGGGTCTTTGTGATTGATTTAGTGGTATTATAACGTGTTGATCAACATTATAAAAGATAATGTAACACTTTTTAAAGCTTAGGTATGCATTATTCTCATAGCACTAAGGCCTTCCTAGTAGGGCTAGATAATCATCAGCTTCAGTTAACTCTAGAACCTCAAAATCTACTTTGAATGGTACTCCAGTATGTCCATTATGGAATTCTTGAGGACCCCAATCAGATGAGTTTGAGTCTTATTAACCATGAATAAAACATGAGGTGAAGGTTGTAGCACTGGGCTATATATTTTATGCCAAGTGTCCTTGTTAAGGACATTAACTTAATCTTCAATATCCACTAAAATGTCTTTGATTACCCATCCATCGATGGCAGCATTAACCAAAATTTCTCTATATTCTAGGGGAGTAGATAAATTAGGAGTGTCCTAACACTAGGTATGATTTAAACATTGATCTTCACTTTATCAAATTATTTGAGGATGAACCTCATTTGGTAGTTAGGCTTGACTCTTAATCCAAGCGATGAGCTATGGAATGATATTTGCATCCAGCATCTGCTTACATAGTTCTTGGAAGTCATCTCGGGCCACAGTTTAGAGTTTAGCTTATTTTTGCACAGTAGTGCACTATGTTACATCTTTGTATTTGAGGTATTGAATCTCACCTTGGATATCTCATACAAGTGCCATCATATCTTTAAGGACATATTTTTACTATTGAGCATTAGGGTACTTTATAGCTCATGGTTCTTCCTATTGTACCTTCTCCACTAGATTGACTATTAATGGATTTTCTCCCCCACTACGGGTGGTAATGTTTAATTATTGAAAAATGGGAATGGTTAGGCATGTACACGATTTTGTTTTATCAATTTTAATCATATCAATTCCCTTTTCATTTTGCTCCTTGATGATAAATGCATATAGATCAGGACACTCTTCCAGTCAATGGTCCTTTTTACAAAATGTACACATCAGGTACTCTGGGAAATCTCTTTGATGGTGGTCTAGATAACCACATTTGCAATAGGTTCTCAGTATAAACTAACTACCATTCATCCTCATCTTCTCCCTCATCTATGGTAGCCACCATTGTTTTGGGTATTAGCAACTGAGGCTTGGCATATGCCATGTGCTCAAGCTTCATGGATATCATTTATCAATTGGTAATTATTTATATCATGGGTATAGGCATCACAAATATTATAATACTCAGACACCTTAGTGTTCATATCCCATTATAAAAGAGGAAAATAATGGACATCATGTTCTTCATCATATACCTCACATTTTTGTTTTAGTTTTGTGTGTATGTTCTTATGCAGGCAGTTATTCCTCATATGCCTTTCAATTTCAAAGTTGGTACATCAGACACCTCTACATGTTTCATGTGCATTATTTGTTGTTAATTTTTATATATATGATGAAATTTAGGCTATCTAGATCTCCATGAAGGGACTAATCCTAGTGCCAATGCTTCTAACTACTTTAGTGTTGAGAGTAGCTTCCAAGGTCTCACACAGCATAGTGAAGGTTCCTTGTGACAGGGTCTATCAAAAAGGTAGCAGAAGTCCTCCCATAAATCATTGTGTATGTTAAGAAGAATTTATTTCAAATGAAAATTCTTAAATCAAGGTATTTAAACATGCATCATACTAACATGCATAAATTCTTAAATCAAGGTTTTTAAACATGCATCATACTAACGTGCATTCTTTGTAAGTCCTTGATTTATATCCTTTAGCACTACTATACTTTATTACTCAAACTCAATAATATCAAATTCTTGCAAGAAGGTTACTTTAAGCTGATCATAATTGACCACCACTTGTTGAGGGTCAAACTTCTAATACCACTTATGCACATTCTCTAGAAGCATAGTTACAAATTACATAGCCTTTCATTTAAAATATGTAATGTCGTGCACTCTCCAAATTAGTTTGCACTTGTGGACATGCTTAGTTACATT
This sequence comes from Torreya grandis, assembly GCA_037957365.1. Lineage (NCBI taxonomy): Eukaryota > Viridiplantae > Streptophyta > Pinopsida > Cupressales > Taxaceae > Torreya > Torreya grandis. Next base: position 2,719,642 of record JARHVA010000522.1, on the reverse strand, counting down.
TTCTACCCCTCAGTACTTAGGTAAGTGCAATGTCATATCATAGTAGACCATAGTAAGTTGTGTTACTTAAACAGGTGGTTTTTTGGAAGATCTATCCCCTGTTCCTTGAGGAAGGGGTCCGCTTCCTCTTGTGCCTCCTCCTAATCCTCCTCCACCTCCTCCAATAGTAGTGCCCATGTAAAGAGGTGTGCTACAGGGTTGGTTACCCAAGTTTAAGCCTGTACTCTAGCCTTGAGGACTAAAACCACCAGGTATCCCAAGTTGTGCCATAGAATTCCCTTAAAGGGGGAGAGATAATGTAAAATTTGAATGAACATCCAATGGCCTAGTTTCAATCTCCCTTATCGGTTCAGTTTCTAACTCTAAACTATCTATATCCTAATTTCATCTATGTATTCTATTTGACTCAAAGGTATGAACATGCACTATGGTGGGGGAGTTTGGTTGATTCAAACTTGGTTCTTTGACTCTTGAAATCTAACTTAGTTCTCCTTCATAGGATAGAAGTGGCAAAGAATGTAGCTCAAAATTTATGGGTTCCTCATGCATGTTCGCTTCTTTGTAACTCTTTAAAACACTCCTAGAGGTCTCCTAATATTTTCTCATGCTGCTAACTCCCGTGATCCTTTACTAAGCTTCATCATACTTATATTTCTATAATTCTCACTTGTTTTCTACCATGTTGAACCCATAATCTTTAATCAACCCTAGTCTCTCCTTTCAAATATCCAGCTCATGCACATGAGAATTTATCCCTCCATGGGTAGAGTTTCCAATCTAAGGTAAATAATTAATTTCTTAATTTCAAAGGCAAAAAATGTGAGATAGCGACCCCTCATCTCTCTAAAAAATTAGAATTTGACTTCTTCAAAACATGAATAGGTGGTCACAGCATACTCCAAAATGTAGTTATTCGGAACTCCTTTCCACCAATAGTTAACTACTCACATCCATGGAAATCTAAGTCATGCTAAAATACTCTACATTTTAATCCTCTGAGGCCACCTCCTTCCAAGATTTATATATCATCCTTAAGCATATGTTTTATCCAAGTATGCAAGAGAACTAGGACCTCAAAAAATAAAGTTTGATACAAGGAACTATAGAGATTCTACTCTACCCACTGTCGTGCAAATATTCTTGTCTCAAGATATAAAAATCCAAAATTATCTTTAATGGTTGTAACCTATTCTTCTATATTATCTAGCGTAATGCACTCAAACATTTTCCCATGACTATGATTCAAGTGCTTCAGGTCCCAACAACATAACCAAAATGTTGGGTTATTTTAGTTAATAGTACCTTTAGCACTAAAGTCTATCCTAATAGGCTATCATGTTAGGCCTATCATATGAGAGTTAGGTCTCACATGCTTACTCAAAGCACACAGTACAAGACCAATTCTTGAAGGTTTTATAACATAGTAAAGTATGTTTGTTCATCCCTCATTATGTAGCTCTAATGGATAGTGTAATAACACAAATATACTACTACTATCCTTCATATCACATATGTAACTACCACTATTACTAGGATCACCATTATTATCTAATGGTAGTGACTCAAAAAAGAATAAGATACGTGTTGGGTGAATATTTTGTCGTCAACTAATTGAAGACAAAATGGGTATATCAATCACAACACAGAGAGATTTACGCCACAAAAAGTGCAAGTTTACCAGATCTGGATGAGGTAAATATCTCCTCTCATCAAGGGGAGGTTCCCTATGAATATTTATATGCTATAAATATATATATTTAAGTAAAAAATAATACTTAGGGTGGTATAACAGCATCCACCTCTCTTTTTTCAGAGGTGATGTACAAGGAACATGAGAGAAAAATCCTGATCGTTGGCCAACAACATTTCTCTTCTTTCAAGAATGGTATTCAGCGTAGAGCAAAAAATCACCTAAAGTAAGTAACAAAGTTCACAAGGGAACCCACGTAAGCACAAATTCTTTCGTTGTCTCCTTCACCAATCTGGAACAAGCATAATCGTAGAGTGAAATGAAGCACAAAGTCTTCACTTGAAACTACAAAAGATAAAAGGATCACCAAGATAAAAGTAGCTCAAAGTCTCTCTTCTATCTTTTAAAAATGCCCTCGGATAATATCAACACACCCACTTTGCTTATTAAATCAAACAAATAAGAGATTATCAGGAAAGAGGACATAAGAACTGTTTCCTAAATAACATAGATAACTTCAACACAAAGTCTGAAATAAACCTATTTCTCATTCATTCAACAAAATATGATTTACAAGTCAAGCACAAAGTCTCAAGAAGTGTCTCAATTACAGCAAATTTTTTGCTCTCAATTATCAGAGATCTATTTACAAAAGAGGTCTCCACTATATATAGGAAGAAACCTTCAAAATCAAAAAGATTATAATATAAAAATATCTAAGTCAAAGATGAGTCATCTTTGACTTTTTGAGATTTTTTTTCATATTTTTTACATGTAATTACACATTACAAAATTGCATGCACTTTTTCAAGACAAAAGTGCATGAGAAAAGAAGAAGAGAGAGGAGAAAATATTTCAGCTCTCACCACCAGACTTCTTCAGATGAGCATCATACATAGTAATAGATGCCTGAATTCCTATGTTGTCTGGTGCAATGGTGTTCTTGAAGATGACCCTAGCTCTGATTATAGCATCCTTCAATGTTGTGATTGCTTTAGCATGACTAGTTAACCTAGATCTCAGATTATCCAGAGTTAACTAAGTATCTAAAATATTTTCCATAGAAGTCATTGAGAAGGCTTTCTCTTCAAAATCTCTTTGAATCATACCCTTGAATTCTTAGATCATCTCTTCAGCTGAGAGAAATTGATTGTCCCTGGTGGTGAGGTTGCAAGGCAGTTCTTCCAGTCTATTCAGCAAGCCTATATCACTTTTCTCACTAGCATCTTTAGAAGACTCGAGATCTTTGATGAGCTCCTTGAGTACCTGAACTTTATATATTAGTGATTCCTTAAACTCAACATAGGAATCTTTGATAGAAATGACACTGATGGATATTAAGGTGGTTTTCTTCAGATCTTTCAATTCCCTCCACTTGCTAGGATATTTCTCTGTACTATCAATGTCCTAAGAAATAAGTGAGACAAGGTCCTCCAAATCTGTCCTCACTTTTTTCATCTTGTTCATCTTCTCGACAACCTTTGTAAGTAATAAAATTCCCTGAGTGTGCATCTTTTCAAAGTAATCCTCTAGTACTTTCCATTTCATATAGGTTTTCTCTACCTTTTGAATGATAGGGTCATCTATAGAAAAGGCCTCTGAGGTTGCCACTTCAGGGGGAAGGGTGAATTTCCTGACTACTACAGTTAATTGATCTACCTTGGCCTTATAGTAGTCCTTCATCTCCTTTTCTCTGTCAAATTTCTTGACCATGATGTCCATCGCAGACTGTAAATCACTCTTCACACCTTCGTGAGTAACTTTTCTAAGTTCAACACGAGAGATAGAATAGCTGCTCATGTCAAAACCCTTAAGGGTTGTGTCCTGTGGTGGTTTAGTTATTTCCAAAAATTTATGTCCCTTTTCCTCAACCAATTTTGAGAGGATCCTTAGTCTCTTAGGGGCTTTGGCGTTCACTGGCACTATTTTGCTAAAATCAAAGTCATCTGGAGAGATGGCTAACTTCTTTCTTTTAGGTGTGAAAGATAACATCTAAGGAGGGAGAGAAGAAGTACCTATTGTGGCAATAGTTCTTGAAGCTGATGTTATTGTGGTAACTTCTGCACTGCTAGTGGTAATAGTGGTCACAGTTGGAGTAACTGGTGAAACCATATCAGCCATTGATTGATCAAGGGTGGAACTTTCTCCTAAATTAAAGGAAGGAGATGCCAGACTAGAAATAGACCCAGAGGAACGAAGAGTATCTCCAAAAGCACCTTGAGGATCACCAAACATGAATTTGGAAGCAGAGGCAGCTCCAGAAGAAAGAGCACTAATAGGAGAAAAAGGTGGTGAAAGAGAGACATCTTTAAGTGGTCATGCCCCTTTCTGGGAAGGTAGAGGCTCAGTCCTTTACTGATCTGAGGGCCTATAATATGTCTCCATTTGTTGAGCTACCTGCTCTTGGGAGCTTTGTTTTCCAACTCCCTTAGCCATCGATTCTGGCTCTTCAGCAAATTTTAACTTCTTGGAAATGAAGATGATTTTAGGCTTGTGAGGCCTAGATGGAGAAGAAATATCACCTTTGTTCTTGGTCCTATTTTCTACCTTCTTTCTCATTTCTACTTGGAACTCAACCTCTGATCCTATAATAAACTCTTTCAGCATGATCCCTTTGGCTACTAACCAATCATTGGTGTTAGTCAACATTGGCTCGAATCTCTTCCTCAAAGAGGTTAATTCTTTCTGAGACCATTAAACTAGAGGAAGAGGGGAGTCACAATCTTCCCAGATAGGTACCTGCTATTGATAACATTCTTTTCGTTGACCAGATTGGAGGGAATCTCTGCAAGTTTTAAATATTTGATCTGCTCCAGGGTCAGCCTGTTGTGGTTCATTTTCCTAATTTCTTCAACTGTCTGTAGGTCTACCCAAATGTCTTCGATCATAGGCTCATAAAACTGAGTCTTTCTTCTAATCATGTCTTTGACACTCCTATAGTCAAAGTTGTTCCTTCTCTTAAATTGTTTCATGGTAACCAGCTGCATCTTTGTTTCCATGACCTTGCCTTTGGCTGCAGTTAAAATTGAGTATCTACTAATTTTGATTGGAAACTTGAAACTTAGATTTTTTAGCTCCATCTGCCTAGTGTGTACAACACCCATTTGTCTACATAGCTCCATTAGGAATAAATTATCAAAAATAAATCCGGGGATCATATAGGGATAGCCTTAGAAAAATCCAACTTGAAGATAGTAGAAAGAGGGAAATTATAGGAACATACAGCCATAGTTATTGATGGTTGTCCAAGCCTCATCAGATACTCTCTTCTGTTCGAGCTGAGGGTTGAAGAAACATAAAAATACCATGAAGAAGGCATCATTTACCCTCATAAAATGGTGGATTGAACCTTGCAGTGTTAGCTGAGGGTAAAATGAGTAGACTGGTGTGATCTTTCTATCCCCTTCAGTTGTCAAACTTAGAAAGGTTCACATGGAGACAGCTATGTACACCAGGTACAAAGTCATATAGAACTTTGAATTAGTTTGTACCTTGGTCAATTACTCGTGAAGATCATTGCTAATCTGCTCACCTCAGAAGATGGCATGTTTACCTTGAATGATGATTTTGATGAAAGGGTACATCCACTCGTGAAACTATGAGGAAGATGGGAGGCCTCACACTCCGTTGATAAGGGTGATCAAGTCACCAACTTCTTCAATAAAATCACTCCTTGAGAAGTTCCATGGCCATCTAGATAGATTGGTTCTGGGGGTCTTCAGCCACCTGTTATTCATTACTTTCTTTGCCCTCTCAGGGTCCTTGTCATACTCCTTTTGTGGTTTTATAAAGTCAGTTCTCAACACTTCAATAGCAAGAGGGCACATGAAGACTTTGTCAATGAATTTGAGGTCTAACCGAATTATTATGTTATCGCTGGCATTTGAGACTGCTCTCATCTCTTTATTGTAGAATTGGGTGCACTAGAGGATGAACTTCATATGATGTGCTACTACTAAGAAAGCAGCAACCAGATGAACATTGCTTTCGATGATTCTCTTCATTTCAGAACTTGAGTTCATTATTTTGGTTTTGGTCACAAACTCAGCCATATCCATGTGGCCAATCTCTGTATCTCTAATGTCATCAACATTAAAGGTGATCGAAGTGATCAAAAAGATGCCCTGGTAATGGTACTTCATTACTTTTAACTTTTTTGGAGAAGTTTCAGACATCAAAACTAGCCTTGGTTAAGTGAGTGCTGTCGAGCAAGAATCTTCAAAAAGTACTACAGTCATGATCATGTAATTAGGGAATAGTGGGTAAATTGGGGAATTCGCACATTAAGTGATCATGACCAAGGAAGGACACTTATCGGGGCCGGGTCAGAAAATGAAAAAAAAGGGGAGGAAAGGGAAAAATTGGAAAAGGTGGAAAATTTCTCTGAAGTTGGAGAAATTTGGAGAAAAAATGCATGGGCGACAAAAATTGCCACCCTTGCATAAAGGGGAGAGAAAAATAAGGCACAGGCAGCAAATTTCACCATCCGTGTAGGTTCGGCTTGCATGGGCAGCAAAATTTGCTACCCCTACATGCCAAGGGAGAACAACAGAGTGCAGACGATGAATTTTGCCACCCATGCCTGTTCAGTCTATGTGGGCAACAAAATTTGTTGCCTCTACAGGTGAGGGGAATAGCAAAGAGCGCGGGTGGTGAATTTCACCATTCGTGCAATTTTGGCCTACATCGGTGGTGAAAATCACTATCGATGTAGGTATGGGAAAGCACGTCGGAGGGAAGGGAGAAAAATATAGAAACAGTGGGAGGCACCAGTTGACATGAAAAATGAAGAAAAGTTTAGCAGGGAAAAGAAATGGGAGCGGGCCGATTGGCCTAGGTAAAAACTAAGAACAAAAAAAAACCCCCAACAACTTGGAAAAACAAACTAGAAAGAGAAAAAAAAATGCAAAAAGCACGACCTATTGAGAAACCACGCGCGTTGTAAGCTTGAATCTGTCAAAGGGCACTTTTACTAGTTCGTTGAATGGTCTAGAGGTAGAGGAGAGGAGGAGGAGAGGAGGAATGAATCAAAAATGAGGTTAAAAATTAGATTTAATGGGGTGAAAATCGACCTCAACAACCTGGCACACATGGCAATAAATGCTGCGCATGGAAACTGAGACGGTGCAAGGGCAGTGAAATTTGCCGCCTTTACACTTAAAAAGGGAGAAACATGTGGTGGTAGCAAATTTTTCCACTCCTGCATGTGAGAAATGAAAAAGGTAGGGGTGGAAAAATTTGATGTCCATATAGGTTGAGATGCAAGGGTAGCAAATTTTGCCACTCCTGCATGTGAGAAGCAAAAAAGGCAGGGGCAGCAAAATTTGCCACCCATGCAGGTCGAGATGCAAGGGCAAAAAATTTTGCCACTCCTACATGTGAGAAGTGAAAACTTGCATGGGTGGCAAAATTTTCCATCCGTGCAGGTCCAGATGTAGAGTCAGCAAAAATTGCCGCTTCTGCATCTGTCAAGAAAAAAATGCATTTGCGGCAAAATTCACCGCTCGTGCCCGAAAATGGAATAAAAACACTAACACTAAAAAAGGCAGATTTTGGTCTCCTAGTTACATCGAGACCATAACAACCTTCATGTTTTGCATAAAATGTAACAAAAAGACATTATAGATTTAAAATGGTGCAGTTAGGCCAAGATGAGAATGAAAAAAACCTGTATCGAAAATAGACTTAGAGAGACGAAAGATGAAATAGACAAGTTTTGTAGGGAGTTGTTCCCAAAAATGAGCTAAGCTAATTTTGAAAACAATAGCTGGCTCCTATTGGGGAACTTTTGTTAATCAAATCAATCAACGGGAGTAGAAACGAGTCTCTAAGTGCCTTCATCCAAGCCATTGGGCTACGGAGTCAAGCTAAAAATAAAAGAAAAATAGACAAAACGTAAAAACTATACATATATACAAATGGACCCATCTAAACCTCAAGGGTTAAACAACTTCAGATGTTACCCACTATGGGGTAGTGCAAATTGTGTCCCATCTTGGTATTCCAGCAAGAAGTTAGCCTCACCATAGAGCTGTCGAATGATGAACGGACCTCTCCATAAGGAGTCAAATTTGTCGTGCATTCCCTTCGATTCTCGCCTCTTGTCCCACAACAAGACTTGATCTCTAACTTGATGTAAGGATCCATGCTCACTAAGAGCACACTTGATTACCTTTGTATAAGCAACTAAACATGGAATTTAACCAGAAGTAAAATGTAACTAGAATTTAAAAATAGAACAAAATATGAGAGGCAACACATAATTGTATTCAACTCATCCAGAAGAAATTACAATAAAGAAGTCACACTCTTCTTCCCACACCTCTATAGCTCCCACACCTCTAGGGCATACAATAATATCCCTCAAGAGTTCTCTCTCTCAATTACAAATACAAACAACTCAATAATTGAGTTGGTGTTTCAACCAGTCAGTAACAATACTGTCAGTACCACCGAGTATACACACATACTCCAAGTTCAAGTACACCATGTACTCCAAGTAGATCTCACCTGATCTTGCTACCTATTGTGTTGTAGATCTCCTTTGACCTTGTTATCTCACAAATCTCCTTTGACCTTGCACACACACACACCTATAGATCAACTGACCTTACTTATCATATAGATCTCACCTAATCTTTCTATACTGTAGATCAACCTGGCCTTGCACACCTACCGACCTAGATCTTACACACCCAGAAGAACCCTTGTCCTTGCTTCACCAAGTCCTATGATTCTCCCTAGGATAGAACCCTTTTGATTCTATAGAACTAATTCTACACACCAGCACCCCTGTGGATCTTCTACCAGATCTTGCTCTCTCACAGATCTATCTGATCATACACACTTGGCACTGTGGCACTATGAGGAGCTAACCTTGCTCTCTTCCCTCTGAAGGAGCTAACTTTGCTCTCTCTATCTAGCACACTTTACAATATAGCCCCATGGGTCTCTTAAATAGATCCCATACAAACAATAATTAGACTTCCTAATTACAATAATTAGAAACGTAGCTCCCAGACTAAAATTAGTCTTTACATGCAAACAAACGGTTCGTTAAACAAACTATTTGTGTAACTAATAGTTTTGGAACTGCACAGGTGATCGATATCAGTCCCTGTCTATCTAGATATGATCTATATCGGTTGATATATGACTAATGTCGGTAGCTTCCTGTCTACCCCTGACCGATGTCGGTTGGCCTGACCGACATTGGTTACTGTGACACTCAACAACCTCCTCCATGTTTGCATTAGTGAAGCTTTTAGCTCCATAACCTAACAATATCTCACTTAGAAATAAATAGTTGCACCTGTACCTATACCTATACATCATCTAATTTTGTTTCCTAGCTTGTATCCCTCTTCAAGATCAATTTTGAAGACCAGCCACCACACATCCTGTGGTACTACGCCTATCATCCAAGTAACCTACCATATCTGAATCTACATGCCCATGTAGAGAAGTCCCTGACCTTGCATAGCATGAATTCTTGCTACTGGTCCCTCTCAAATACCTGAGAATCCACTAAACTTCTTTTCAGTGCTTTTTTTCTGGATTGACCACAAACTTGCTGACAACACCCACTGCTTGGGCAATATCAGGTCTAATACACATGTACTCAACCTCATCATGTGAATTGGGACACTATTCTGTGAATTGTCCATCCATAGGTGTGCTAACTGGTTCTGCATCCTGCATCTTAAACCTCACCACTACCTTATTCACATAATTATCCTGAGACAACATCAACCTATGATCTTTTCTGTCTCTAGGAATACTCATGCCAAAAAAATTTGCTCCTCCTAAATCCTTCTTGGCATACCACTGAACTAATTTTACCTTTAGCTCAGCAAAACCTTATATGTATGAACCTGAAACAAGCATATCATCCACATACAGTAATAGGATAATGTCACGACCACTATCCACCCTGGTAAAATAAACACAATGGTTACATTGACATTGACTAAAGCCATGCTTTGTCGTACACCTATCAAACCTCTATTATCCTACAACCTGCTCAAGACCATATGACCTGGCCTTCTATCTCACGTGTCCATTCTCTCTCTTCTTTAACCTAGGAATCCATTCATCTTTTAGTGATTTTATCCTGACTAGCAACTCTACCAAATCCCCCATTTGGTTCTTTTCCAAGGAATTAATTTTCTCATTCATGCCATGCTCCCACTATTTCCTGGATTCTACCTACATTGCTTCTTTAAAACTTCTTGGTTTTTAACCATCAATGAGCAACAAATTTAGGTAGTATAAAAAAGGTGAATAATGAATTTGAGGCTTACTTACACTTTCAATCCTTCATATGGGCGTTTGAGACTCTTTGACAGCTTGCTATCTGCCTAAAATCTATTTTCTGGTTGACCCTGGTCTGCACCCGACCGATGTCGAATCCTCTTGATCACTAACGCTGATTCCCTAACCGACGTCAGTGTCCACCTAGTTGCTGACATTAGTTCCCTGACCGACATCAATCACCACCTGCCTGATACCACTGACTCTGGTCTACACATGACCGACGTCGGTACATACTTGATCGACGTCAATTCCACCTGACCGACATCAGTAACTGCATTTTCCTGTGAGTGATGACTTTTTACTTATGAGCTCACTTTGGATCAAAACCCTATCCAAACTGCCCTACTCAGAATTATTCAACCCCTTGAGCTGATCTCTATCCATCATCTCTTCTATGAAAACCAAAGCTTTCCAGTTCTTAAGTTTGTCAAAGACATCTGACCTCCTCTTAAGAACATGCATCCCCTTCTTACTCATGTGACTAAGCCTACAAAGCCACATCTTTGCAATAGAAGGTGAATCAGTAATACAAGTAGATAGATAAAGAATACCTACTTTCTTACCACATGCTAATTCAAGTGCATCCGCTGTGAGAGTTACTATGCATCCCTCATCACCCAACTTTCCTATAGAAATTAGACTCCTCATCAGGACTGGGACCTGCATGACATCCTTCAACACCCATGTATTGCCCGTTTGCAATTTCAGCCGCACTTCCCCTTTGCCAAAATTTTGACAAGGCTCACCAACCCTCAAATAAATCTTTTCAAAGTCTCCCTGGATATAATCATGAAAAAATACTCTATTTGGGGCTGCATGGAAAGAGGCAATAGAATCTATAATCCAAGATTCTACTTTATCCAAGTAACATACAAGAGTAATTCGTGCAACAATACCTGCAACATCTGCTTCTTCATTTCTTTCAGCTGATCTTTTACCAACCAATAATCTTTCTTTACCTGCTCTTTCTTTCCATAATCTAGTAATTGAAAATTCTTGCTATTGAATTCTTCTATTCTTAGTGTACTTTCTTCTACCATTGCTATACTCCCACTCAATCAGAAACCCCTGAGAGTGACATGTAATCAAACAAACACTTAACACACTTTGACCACCTGTTAGTGTACCTGACCTAGCCATAATACCAACTGTCAGTGGTATCACTTGGTGACCCTAGCTTTGATACCAACTGTCAGTGGTATCACTTCGTGATCCTATCTCTGATACCAATTGTTAGGATCCCTGCTCACTAAGAGCACACTTGATTACCTTTGTATAAGCAACTAAAGACAAAATTTAACCAGAAGTAAAATGTAACTAGAATTTAGAAATAGCACAGACTATGAGAGGCAACACACAATTGTATTCAACTCATCTAGAAGGAATTACAATAAAGAAGTCACACTCTTCTTCCCACACCTCTATGGCTCCTACACCTCTAGGGCGTACAATAATCTCCCTCAAGAGTTCTCTATCTCAATTACAAATACAAACAACTCAATAACTGAGTTGTTGTTTCAACCAGTCAGTAACAATACTACTAGTACCACTGAGTATACACACATACTTCAAGTCTGAGTACACTACGTACTCTAAGTAAATCTCACCTGATCTTGCTACATGTTGTGTTGTAGATCTCCTTTGACCTTGCTATCCCATAGATATCTTTTGACCTTACACACACACACACACCTGCAGATCAACCAACCTTACATACCATGAAGATCTCACCTGATCTTGCTATATCGCAGATCAACCTAGCCTTGCACACCTGCCGACCTAGATCTTACACACCCAAAAGAACCCTTGTCCTTGCCTCACCAAGTCTTTATGATTCTCCCTTGGATAGAACCCTTTTGATTCTACACACTAGCACCCCTATGGATCTTCTACCAGATCTTGCTCTCCTGCAGATCTACTAGATCATACACACTTGGCACTGTGGCACTATGAAGAGCTAACCTTGTTCTCTTCCCTCTGAAGGAGCTAACCTTGCTCTCTCTATCTAGCACACTTTATAATATAGACCCATGGGTCTCTTCAATAGATCCCATACAAACAATAATTAGACTTCCTAATTACAATAATTAGAAACGCTACTCCAAGACTAAAATTAGTCTTTACATGCAAACAACTGGTTCATTAAACAAACTATTCATGTAACTAACAATTCTGGAACCACACAGGTGACCAACATCAGTCCTTGTCTATTTGGAGATGACTGACATTGGCCAATATATGACCGATGTTGGTAGCTTCTTGTCTACCCCTAACTGATGTCGGTTGGCCTGATCGACGTCGATTACTGTGACACTCAACAACCTCCTCCATGTTTGCATCAGTGAAGCTTTTAGCTCCATAACCTAACACTTGAAATTCATGAACCTTAGATTTTTTATCAAAAACTTTTTTCACCTAGTTTTGATGTGTTGTAATCTAATCCACTACCATGGTTCGCCACTCATTCAGTTTGGTTAGACACATGATTCTTTTGTCAATCGAACTTTCAAAGGTTGAGTCTTCGATTGCTTTGGCTAACTTGAATGCTGACAATTCCAGAGTGATGGGTATCTCTGCATTTAATCCATATAGAAGTTAGAAAGGCAACATACCTATGGCCTTTTTTAGAGTAATCTTATCTGCCCATAAATCATCAAATAATGCCTTGTGCCAAGTCCTCTGATTGTTGTCTACCAATTTTTTGATAATAGTGACCAGGTCCTTATTACTTGATTCTGCTTGGCCATTTCCCTGAGGGAAATAATTTAAAGTGTGGGATAGGGTAATCCCATAGTAAAAATAGAATTGAGTAATTTCATGCAAAAAAAATAGGCCACATTATCTGTTACAATTTTAAGTGGGACCCCAAACTGAGAGATAATATTTTTCTTGAGAAAATTGCACACCACTTCAAATGTAGCGTGCTTGGTTGGGATGGCCTCCACCCACTTGGTAAAGTAATCCATTGTTGTGAGGACATAATCATGTCCGGCACTCAAAAATAAGTTGACTATACAAATGAAGTCAATATCCCACTGCTGAAAAGGCTCCTCGATTACTACTGGCTTGAGAGGTAATGCAACGAGTTTAGGATTCCCAACAAACTATTGGCATAATTTTCACCTACGCACCCATTTGTAGGCATCCTGAAATAGGATGGGCCAATAGTACCTTGCTCACAAAATCCTGTGCACTATCACCAGTGTCAGGAACCTAGAACAATAAACATGCTCTGATGCCTACTTAGTCAGGATCTTGCTCTACCAATTAGAGCACATATGATTACTTCTTGTATTAGCAACTAAACATGAAATTTAACCAAAATCAATAAGTAACTAGAAATATGAAACAACACAGGAATTGAGAGACAATACACAATTGTATTAATAATCACTCAAAAGAATATACAATAAGGAAGATGCCACTTCTTCCTCCACCTCGAAGGTTTGCCACACCTCAAGACCTTCCCTCTCTCTCTCGGTCACAACAATCAACTCCAATACAGAATTGATGTTCACCTCTCCAACCAGTCAGTAACACACTGTCAGTTCACCAAGTACACAATCGTACTCCAAGTAGATCTCCTGCTCTCTGCTGCTACCTGTAAATCACTAGACCTTACTCACCAATGTAGATATCTCTACACCCCTGAAGAACCCTTGTCCTTGCCTCACCAAGTCCTTATGATTCTTCAACCAGTACCCCGGTGGATCAGCTCTTAGACCTTGCAGACCCTGCAACTCTCCCTGATCATACACTCTCAGCACCCCTGTGGAACTAGGAGGACCTAATCTAGCTCTCTCTAAAAGCTCTATGGCTTTCTAGCACACTTTTACAATACAACCAATGAGTCTCTTAAATAGATCTCATGCAAACAATAATTAGACACCTAATTACAATAATTAGATCCACAGCTCTTAGTCTAAATTTAGCTCTTAACATGCAAACACTTGGTTCGTCAACCAACTGCCCGTAATATACTCGCAGCTTGAACCACAGGTGACCGACATCGGTCCCTGTCTGCCTGGGGGTGCCGACGCCGACCGATTCATGACCGACGTCAGTTGCCTTCTGTCTGTACCCTGCCGATGTCAGTTGTCCTAACCGACGCCGGTGACTGTAACACTCAGCAAACACTCTGCAACCTCCTTAACTTCTCCTGTTCGCATCCTGGTGAAGCTTTTAACTCCACAACCTAACAACCAGTGCAGAGAAATGCCCTCCATAGGCCAAATTATGGAAAGACTCCAAGAGTTTATCTTGTTGCACCTTATCAACACAACAAAGAAATGCCCCGTTCAAGTTTCTTTTATACAGACTATTATCTCATAGAACATAACTAACAGCCTTTAACTTAACATTTCATTTCTCTTTATAGGAGAGATAAGCAAGACACTCACCATATGTCATAAAATGAGTGATGTCAGAATACCACTCATCAGTGGTGGCAACAAAGAGGACCGCAGGCATGTCTTCGATCTCTATTTCTTCACTTTTTGCTTCATCTAGAATGTTGTTGGCAATCAACTGACAAAGCCCCTTTTCTTACACGAGTTTGGTAGGTTTAATGTCCAGATCAAACTCTTGAATCTTGGTGATCCAATTACCCCTCTTCGTACCAAACTCCTATTGAGTCAAAATGCACTTTACTATTGTATCAGGTATGAGAACTTCAGTGTGCGAGTTTAGGATATAAAACTTGAAATGCTTGACTACCTTGACCACCACGTATGCATGCTTATCCATGTTAGAATATTTTAGCTCATGAACTTTGAGTGGAAAACTCATAAAAGAGATAAGATATTCTACACCTTCTTAGTTTTGTTGAATTAAAATGGCTGAGTGTATGTTCAGAAGCATAACTATATATTTTGAAGCTTTTGGTGTAGTCTGGACAAACCAAAATTGGTGCACGAGCAATTAATTTTTTGATGTCTTTGAATGCTAATTTGCCCTTAGCAGTCCATCTAAAGGTAGTATTTCCTTTCATCATATTGATGATGTGGTAAGTCTTCTCAGTGAATTCAAGAATGAATCTCCAAAGAATATTCACCTTTCCAAAGAAAGAGTGAACCACAGTTTTACTGGTAGGCAGAGTAAGTTCTTGGATGGACTTGACTCTTTTCGAGTCAATTTTAATACCTTCTCGAGACACAATGTGCTCGAGAAGTTTTTCTTCAGTCACCCCAAAGATAGATTTCTTTGGATTTAGAGAAATACCGTTCTGACGACAGCATTCCAATATTCTTTATAAATGATGGACATGGTCATAACGATGTTTCAAAAATACTGTCAAATCATCTAGGTACACCATAATAAACTTGCCTATTTCATCCTTGAAAGTGAGGTCCATCACCCTTTAAAATGTGGTGCCTGCATTTATCAGATCGAAAGGCATTCTTCGATAGGCGAATGTGCCCCAAGGTGTGGTGAAGACTGTTTTATGTTGATCTGCTTTTTTGACTTTGACCTGATTGTACTCTGAGAAACTGTCCAACATTGATAATATTTTTGAACCTATTACCATTTGCAGAACTTGATCCATGATAGGGAGAGGGTAGTTATCTTTTAAAGATAACTGATTCAAGTTCCTGAAATCTACGTAGATTCAAATTTCACCATTTTTCTTTCTGATAGGCACTATGTTGGCAATCTATGTGGAGTGATGGATTGAAAAAATTATCTGGGCATCAAGAATTTTTTGTATCTTAGCTAAAATAGTACCTGAGATTTTTGGATTATATTGCCTACATTTTTGCTTGTAAGGTACAGAGTTTGCCTTAAGAAGAATGTCGTGGTGAATGTCATTTGGCTTGAGTGATTTTAGGTCATCATAGAAATAAGCCAAGACGTCTATATATTGGTGAAATAGATTAGCAAGCTTAAATCTCTCTTCGAGAGTGCAACATTTCTCAATGTTTACCATCTTAGGATCTCCCTTGGTTCCCAGGTTTAGCTGATCAAAATCCTGAGAGGAGTTTGAATCTGTTTATTGTTGTTTAATAAACCTGTCATGGTTATCAAACAATTTCTCTAGAGAAACCAGGCCTTTGAGGATCTTATTCCCCTTAAGCTGTAAGAAATCCTCACCTATGTTCGTGTTTGATTCACAAGTCACTTTGCATTCCTGGAGTTCACTACCTTTAAAATGCAATTGTTTGAAGCTATACTTTTGCTCCAAGAAGGCAATGATTTGATCGTCACTGTTAAATACTTGCCAATGATTGGCATTATCAGGTACACTTGGTCAAAAGAACAATTTAATAGTGTACTTATCTCCTTTAAAATCTGGGTGGGAAATTAAGAGAGTAGCAGAGGCAGCCAATGCATCCGTTGATCATTGAATTATCGTGGAACGGCGGAGATGCTGAAAGTGTCAAAATTTTTGATTTGGTCTCAGACAAAATTGCGATAGTGGCACAATATTTCATTTTTGGTTTGATAGAGGTTTCTTACCTAGAAAACCACTAATTTGGCATCCCCTTTAGCATGGAGTAGCTTAATGCCTTTTTCTCTGGCAGCTTGTAATCCAAGTAACAAGGATTCATACTCAGCTATGTTGTTGGTGTTGTTGAACTACAACTTGTAAGACAAAAGAACAATATCTTCTTGAGGAGATATCAATACAACCCTGGCTCTTGAATCATTAGAAGAGCAACTGCCATCAAATTCTAAGGTCCATACCTCATTAGACACCAATTTTTCTTTGAAAACTTCTTCGTTTGGGGGAAGAGGTTATTCCATGTGTTCATTTTACTTTACCGATTCTTTCGTTGTGTCAGCTGGACACAATTTCAAGTTGTCACTTGTAGGATTTTCATCGAATGCCTCATGGATCTCGTTCGTAGATAGGAAGTAGTTGCCCATGCCTGAAGACTCAAATAGAATTTGAGTCTTCTGTGTTGATGATCGGGTGACTACATACCTTGCCTCTTTTTCAAGAAGTAACTTCTTCATAACACCTTGAATTGGGATCCTCGCTTCTGAAAAGTCCATACTTAGCTCACCTCCAACATCTTTATAGAAATTCCACCCAAGTAGGATGCCATAGGAGGTTGGAACATCAGCCACTAGAACTGTCATTTTTATCCTCTTTTCTGAAAAAGCTACGAAAGTAAATTAGGCTTCTTTTATCTGACCAAGGAGTAAAACTTGCTTATTTTCCATAGAAAAACACCTCTCAAAAGTTTTGGTCAAAGTTAGTCCAAGGAAATCTTCCACCTTGGCAGTCATGACATTATCTAAAGCTCCAGAGTCTATTATGTAATTACTCAGATTATAACCATTTATAAGCAGGGAAACATAAAAAGGTTTTATTTTCTCGAGAGCAATAGGGAGAGTCACGACGAGATTATTCTGAGTGGATTTATCTTTGGGGGGATCATAAATGGCCTTTGAAGAATCTTGTCCTACAGGGATGGCTTTATTTTTCACATATTCTGCCAACCTATCAAATTGTTCTGGGTTAGCTCTCAAATATTCAATCTCTGTCATTTGGATCTTGGTCTTCCTGGCGTGATCAATTATATCAAATAATTCAAAGGAATTTAAAATAGAAGAAGAGGGTCCATCATCTGGGTCTTTAGTAGGTGTGGCACTGGTCTGAGCAACAGAAGTGGGAGGTATGGGTTGGTTGGATGTACTTATTTTTTTGTGAATTACCTAATCTTTTAATTGAAGAGGCAATGGAGTTCCTCGTTTAGCGATGGAAACCACCGGCCGAGGTTCTTCTTCTAATTTCCCTTTGTCAGCTTGTGGAGCTGACTGATTTTGAGATATGGTGAAAACAGCATAAGATCCATCCAATCCCTCTCTTTTACTTTCAGCTTCATCTTGGTAATCTAGGAAACCAATATTGGAGTCACCAGCTAATTCTTCTTCCTGTTCATCGAAGAGATTAGCATCATCTTATTGGTCCAACTGAGGTTGGAGCGAATAGTCATGTCCAACCTCTAGGTAACTGACTGTTGAATTGGCAGGTGCTACTTCAGTGGCCAATTTCCCTGGAGGGGGAGGCAAGTGATTTGGTTTCCCTTAGTTTCAGATAGCATTACCCTGATATTATTGATTCTAGAATATTCTCCTAGGCATATCTCGATAGGTGGGAGTAGACATACCTTGGGCTATTTATCTCTTCAAAGCTATCAGTTCATTTGTCAATTTTTGCACCATAGGATCTATAGTGCCTATAGAAGAACTTTTACTAGATGAAGAGAATCTATTTTTACTAGGGTCTTTTTTGATCTTACCTGCCAGGATAAGATCATCCTCAATCTCAGTAGCCAAATTTTGAGCCAATGCTAGATCCATAGAGCCATCTCACCTCAATAGAAAACTTACTTTGGGAAGCTGTGAGTTGATAAAAAAGCACTTGAGATTCTCTGGCGTGGGCTGAGTAACAATTGGAATTCAGTTTCTTAACTTGTTGAATTTGGCTATGAAATCCCTCATGGGTTCCTAGAATTTTTTTATCTGTGTTAGCTGAGCTAATAAGGTGTGTGCATCTTCAGCAGGTTTAAATTTAGCTTCAAATATAGACTTTAGTGTATTCCAGTTAGTTATAGTTTGAGCTTGAAGGTGGTAAAACCAATTCACGACAGCACCTTGCAGAGTTTCTACAAAAAGTCTCACTACTACATCCTCAAATTTCACACTGATTACGCCACATGCTATGGAAAAAGCAACAATATGCTCATCGAGATGAACCTTCCCATCACCAAAAAACTTGGGGAAATTTTTTATAAAACTATGAGGTAGTTCATGCAAGGGTGGGGTCAAATTAATAGTACCAAAGGAATTGTCCCACGGAGCTTGAGAAATTATGATAGGATGATTAAATGGTGGGATAACAAATCTTGGTGGAGTGTTAATAGGTAGGGCACCATTAACCGCAGGAAAAAAAGATCTACCTTATTTTGGTGACCCGATAAGGTCAGGAGGAAGACTCCTAGATCGTTGGAGGAAAGGTGGTGGAGGAAATAGATCAAAATTGCTCTACTGCATCAACTCAAAAATAGGGTCAAAACACCCTTAGATCTTTGGCTTCTTGTGTACGTGGAGTTGCCAAATTTCAAATGAAAAAGGGATCAAAACTGCTTCAAGTTGAAGCTTGAGGCTTTCAAATGTACGTTCATATTCTCCAGTAGAGTCACCAAAAATTGTTGGGTGAATATTTTATCGTCAACTAACTGAAGACAAAATAGGTATATCAACCACAGCACAGGGAGATTTACACCATGAAAAGTGTGGGTTTACCAAATCTGGATGAGGTAAATATCTCCTCTCATCAAGGGGAGGTTCCTATGAATATTTATATGCTATAAATATATATATTTAAGTAAAAAATAATACTTGGGGTGGTATAACAGCATCCACCTCTCTTTTTTTAGAGGTGATGTACAAGGAACAAGAGAGAGAGAAATCTTGGTCATTGGCCAACAACATTCCTCTTCTTTCAGGAATGGTATCCAGTGTAGAGCAGAAAATCACCTGAAGTATGTAACAAAGTTCACAAAAAAACCCACGTAAGCACAAAGTCTTTTGTTGTCTCCTTCACCGATCTGGAACAAGTGTAACCATAGAGTGAAATGAAGCACAAAGTCTTCACCTGAAACTACAAAAGATAAAAGGATCACCAAGATAAAAGTAGCTCAAAGTCTCTCTTCTATCTTTTAGAAATGCCCTCAGATGATATCAACACACCCACTTTGCTTATTAAATCAAACAAATAAGAGATTATCAGGAAAGAGGACATAAGAACTGTTTCCTAAATAACACAGATAACTTCAACACAAAGTCTAAAATAAACTTATTTCTCATTCATTCAACAAAATATGATTTACAAGTTGAGCACAAAGTCTCAAGAAGTGTCTCAATTTCAGCAGAGTTTTTGCTCTCAATTATCAAAGATCTATTTACAAAATAGGTCTCCACTATATATAGGGAGAAACCTTCAAAATCAAAAAGCTTATAATATAAAAATATCTAAGTCAAAGATGAGTCATCTTTGACTTTTTCGAGATATTTTTTCATATTTTTTACATGTAATTACACATTACAAAATTGCATGCACTTTTTCAAGACAAAAGTGCATGAGAAAAGAAGAAGAGAGAGGGGAAAATATTTCAGCTCTCACCGCCAGACTTCTTCAGATGAGTATCGTACATAATAATAAATGCCTAAATTTCTATGCTATCTGGCACAATGGTGTTCTTGAAGATGACCCTGGCTCTGATTATAGCATCTTTCAATGCTGTGATTGCTTTAGCATGACTAGTTAACCTGGATTTCAGATTATCTAGAGTTAACTGAGTATCTAAAATATTGTCCACAAAAGTCATTGAGAAGGCTTTCTCTTCAAAATCTCTCTAAATCATACCCTTAAATTTTTGGATCATCTCTTTAGCTGAGAGAATTTGATTATCCCTAGTGGTGAGGTTGCAAGGCAGTTCTTCAAGTCTATTCAGCAGGCCTGTCTCGCTTTTCTCACTAGGATCTTTAGAAGACTCGAGATCTTCGATGAGCTCCTTGAGTACCTGAACCCTGTATATCAATGATTCCTTAATCTCAACATAGGAATCTTTGCTAGAAATGACACTGATCGATATCAAGGTGGTTTTCTTTAGATCTTTCATTTCCCTCTACTTGCTAAGATATTTTTATGTATTGTCAATGTCTTGAGAAATAAGTGAGATAAAGTCCTCTAAATCTGTCTTCATTTTCTTCATCCTGTCTATCTTCTCGGCAACCTTTGTAAGTAAGGAAATTCCCTGAGTGTGCATCTTTTCAATGTAATCCTCTAGTACTTTCCCTTTCATATAGGTTTTCTCTACCTTTTGAATGACAGGGTTGGCTATGGAAAAAGCCTTTGGGGTTGCCACTTCAGGGGGAAGGGTGAATTACTTGACTACTACAGTTAATTTCTCTGCCTTGGCCTTATAGTAGTCTTTCATCTCCTTTTCTCTGTCAAATTTCTGGACCATGATGTCTATCACAGACTGTAGATCACTTTTCACACCTTCGTGAGTAACTTTTCTAATTT
This sequence comes from Torreya grandis, assembly GCA_037957365.1. Classification (NCBI taxonomy): domain Eukaryota; kingdom Viridiplantae; phylum Streptophyta; class Pinopsida; order Cupressales; family Taxaceae; genus Torreya; species Torreya grandis. The sequence continues at coordinate 2,698,595 of JARHVA010000522.1, read as the reverse complement.
TGACACGAGAGATAGAATAGCTGCTCATGTCAAAACCCTCAAGGGTTGCATCCTGTGGTGGTTTAGCTATTTCTAGAAATTTATGTCCCTTTTTCTCAACCAATTTTTAGAGAATCCTTGGTCTCTTAGGGGCATTGGCTTTCACCGGCACTATTTTGCTAAAATCAAAGTCATCTAGAGAGATGGCTAACTTCTTTCTTTTAGGTGTGAAAGTTGACATCCAAGGAGGGAGAGAAGAAGTACCTATTGTGGCAATAGTTCTTGTAGTTGGTGTTACCATGGTAACTTCTACACTGCTAGTGATAACAGTGGTCACAGTTGGAGTAACTGGTGAAACCATATCAACCGTTGATTGATCATGGATAGAACTTTCTCCTAAATTGAAGGAAAGAGATGCCAGACTAGGAATAGACCTAGAGGAATGAAGAGTATCTCCAAAAGCACCTTGAGGATCACCAAACATGAATTTGGAAGGAGAGGCAGCTCAAGAAGGAAGGAACACTGATAAGAGAAAAAGGTGGTGAAAGACAGACGTTTGTAAGTGGTCGTGCCCCTTCTTAGGAAGGTAGAGGCTCAATCTTTTGTTGCTCTGAGGGCCTATCATCTATCTCCATTTATTGAGCTGCCTGCTCTTGGAAGCTTTGTTCTCCAACTCCCTTAGCCATCGATTCTGGCTCTTCAGCAATTTTTGACTTCTTGGAAACGAAGATGATTCTAGGCTTGTGAGGCTTAGATGGAGAAGGAACATCACCTTTGTTCTTGGTCCTATTTTTTGCCTTCTTCCTCATTTTTGCTTGGAACTTAGCCTCTGATCCTATAATAAACTCTTTCAGCGTGATCCCTTTGGCTACTAACCAATCATTGGTGTTAGCCAATATTGGCTCGAATCTCTTTCTCAAAGAAGTTAATTCTTTTTGAGACCATTGAATTAGAGGAAGAGGGGAGTCAACAATATTCTCGACTAGGTACCTAATGTTGATAATGTTCTTGTCATCAACCACATTGGGGGAAATCTCTGCAAGCCTCAAATATTTGATCTGCTATAGGGTCAGCCTGTTGTAGTCCATTTTTTTTATTTCTTCAGCTGTCTGCAGGTCTACCCAGATGTCTTCGATCATAGGCTCATGAAACTGAGTCTTTCTTCTGATCATGTCTTTGACACTCCTATAGTCAAATTTGTCCCTTCTCTTAAATTGTTTCATGGTAACTAGCTACATCTCTGTTTCCATGACCTTGGCTTTTACTACAGTTAAAATTGAGTATCTACCAATTTTGATTGGAAACTTGAAACCTGGCTTTTTTAGTTCCATCTGCCTAGTGTGTACAACACCCATTTGTCTACATAGCTCCATTAGGACTAACTTATTAGAAGGAAACTTGGGGAGCATATAGCGATAGCCTTGGAAAAAGCCAACCCGAAGATAGCAGAAAGAGAGAAATTGTAGGAACATACAGCCATAGTCATTGATGGTTGTCCAGGCCTCATCAGATACTCTCTTCTATTTGAGCTGAGGGTCGAAGAGACACAAAAATACCATGAAGAAGGCATCATTTACCCTCCTAAAATGGCAGATTGACCCTTGCAATGCTAGTTGGGGGTAAAATGAGTAGACTGGGGTGACCTTTCTGTCTCCTTCAGTTGTCAAACCTGGAAAGGTTCACATAGAGGTAGCTATGTACACCAATTACAAAGTCATATAGAACTTTGAAATAATTTGTACTTTGGTCAGTTGCTCATAAAGATCATTGCTAATCTGCTCACCCTAGAAGATGACCTATTTACCTTGAAAGATGATTTTGATGAAAGGGTACATCCACTCGTGGAACTGTGAGGAAGACGGGAGGCCTCGCACTCTACTGAGAAGGGTGATCAAGTCACCAACTTCTTCAATGAAATCACTCCTTGGAAAGTTTTATTGCCATCTAGATAGATTGGTTTTGGGGGTCTTCAGCCACCTGTTATTCATTACTTTCTTTGCCCTCTCAGGGTCCTTGTCATACTCCTTCTGTGCTTCTATAAAGTCAATTCTCAGCACTTCAGTAGCAGGAGGGCACATGAAGATTTTGTCAATGAATTTGGGGTCTAGCCAAATTATTATGTTGCCACTGACATCTGAGACTGCTCTCATCTTTTTGTTGTAGAACTGGGTGCACTAGAGGATGAACTCTGTATGATGTGCTGCTACTGAGAAAGCAGTAACTAGATGAATATTAATTTTGACAAGTTTTTTCATTTCAGAACTCAGGTTCATTGTCTTGGTTTTGGTTACAAACTCGGCCATATCCACGTGGCCAATCTTTGTATCTCTAATGTCATCAATATTAGAGGTGACCAACGTGATCAAAAAGACGCCCTGGTACCGGTACTTCATTGCTTTTGACTTTTTTAGAGAAGTTTCAGACATTGGAACTGGCCTCGGTTGAGCGATTGTTGTCAAACAAGAATCTATGAAAAGTATTGCAGTCATGATTGTGCAATTAGGGAATAGTGGGAAAATTGAGGAATTCACACATTAAGTGATCATGACTAAGGAAGGGAACTTAATGGGGCCGGGTTAAAAAATGAAGAAAAAGAGGAGGAAAGAGAAAAAAATGGAAAAGGTAAAAAATTGCTTCGAAGTTGGAGAAATATGGAGGAAAAATGCACGGGTAGAAAAAATCACTGCCCATGCAAGTTCGGCTTGCATGGGTGGCAAAATTTGCCACCCCTACATGCCAAGGGAGAATAAAAGAGTGTGGGTGGTGAATTTCACCACCTGTGCCTATTCGGTCTGCGTGGGCAGCAAAATTTGTCGCCCCTACAGGTGAGGGGAATAGCAAAGAGTGCGGGTGGCAAATTTCACCACCCATGTAATTTCGGCCTGTGTCGGCGGTGAAAATCACTGCCGATGTAGGTATGGGAAAGCATGGCAGAAGGAAGGGGGAAAAATATAGAAACGGTGGGAGGCACTGATCGACACAAAAAATGAGGAAAAGTTCAGCGAGGGAAACAAATGAGAGCGGGTCAATTGGCCCAAGGAAAAAGTAAGAACAAAAAAAACCCCCCAACAACTTGGAAAAACAAACCAAAAAGAAGAAAAGAAAATAAATACAAAAAGCAAGACCTACCTGAGAAACGACTTGCACTGCAAGCTTGAATCTGCCAAAGCACACTTTTACTAGTTCGCTAAATGTTCCAGAGGTAGAGGACAGGAGGAGGAGAGGAGGAATGAATCAAAAATGAGGTTAAAAATTAGATTTAATGGGGTGAAAATTAAACTCAACAACCCAGCGTGTGTGGCAATAAATGCCATGCATGGAAACCGAGATGGTGCAGGGGCAAAAAAATTTGCTGCCTTTGCACTTAAAAAGGGAGAAACATGCGGTGGTGGCAAATTTTGCCGCTCTTGCATGTGAGAAACGAAAAAGGTAGGGGTAGTAAAATTTCTTGTCCATGCAAGTCGAGATGCAGGGGCGGCAAATTTTACCGCTCCTGCATGTGAGAAGTGAAAACTTGCATGGGTGGCAGAATTTGCCGTCCATACAGGTCCAGATGTAGAGTCGGCAAAAATTGCTACTTCTGCATCTGTCAAGAAAAAAAATGCATTTGCGGTGAAATTCACCACCTGTGCCTGAAAATGGAAGAAAAACACTAACACTAAAAAAGGTAGATTTTGGTCTCCTGGTCGCATCGAGACCGTAACAACCTTCACGTTTTAGATAAAATGTAACAAAAAGATGTTATGAATTTCAAACGGTGTAGTTGGGCCAAGACAAGAATGAGAAAAACCCGTCTCGAAAATAGACTTAGAGAGACGAAAGATGAAACGGACAAGTTTCGTAGAGAGTTGTTCCTAAAAATGAGCTAAGCTAATTTTGGAAACAACAATACCAATGGTATGAAAAATAAATAAACCATTTCCATCTCTAGTACTTAGTGTATTTCATCTTTCATAACACAATCTGGTAAGAACTGGTCTCATTAGATGCTTAATGGATTACATGATAAAGCTATACTATCTATTCTCCAAATACACCCCCACAAATGATTAAAATAGGGGTATTTATACATATTTCTCCATGACCATGTGTTACTTATCATAAATGTCATAATAAATGGCACACATACTCTCAAAAAACTGAGAGTCATGGCTCTTACAATAAGTTATTCTTATAGACTCAGGTCCCTATACCCTTGAGATCCTTGCTCTATGTTATATTATAGTAGCCATGTGTTCTATTCCTTGTGGGCTGGTACAAAACCTCTAATTGATAAGGTCGAAGTGTCCTATATGAATATTTTTTCTAACTACTCCCACTTCCCATGTGCTCTACTTCCTATGCGCTTTAGTAGTATTTCGATTATGTTATGAGTCTTATGTTCTCAGGTCCCTTATGACTTGTTATTTTTTGACTGGGTCCTCTCATGCTATGTATCTTGCACCATTGTCCTTTTGTACCTGGCAAATTCTATGTCATGATGCTTTTGTTCCTGTCAGCTATGCATTATGGTCCTCCTACACCATGTCGGTCTTTCACTAAAATGGAATAATGATCCTTCCGTGTCATGATAGTCCTATGCACCAAAATGGGATAGTACTTAGTCAAAATTTATGGGCAAACAAAATATGAAGTGCATGGACATGTTGAGGATAATAATTAGGAAGAGCTTGAAGAATATCCTATTCATTAGGAAAATCCTCAAGAGCATAGGCATGAGGAGGTACCACAAGATGTCAGAGCTTGAGTAGCTACAATGCTAGAATAGAATATGAAAAAGGTGAATCCACCCAAGTTCAATGGAATCATTTTAGGAGATGGAGCTAAATCATGGCTAATAGATATGGAAAAGTATTTAGATATTAGAAATTACTCTAAAGTCACTAAGATAGTATGGGGAGCATAGCAACTTATTAGAGAAGTAGCAACATGGTGGGAAAATAAGAACCTCAAGATGAACCTCAACTCTACCACCACCACATGGGAGTGGTTCATAATATTTTTTAGGTCACAGTGGCTTTCTCAGTTGTATTTTGATTAAAAAATGATAGATTTTTAGAACCTTAAGCAAGGAGACCTTTATGTGAATGAACACTAGGATAAATTCACTAAACTCCTAAATTATGTCCTTAATATCATGAAAATGAGATATTTTACATCAATAAGTTCATTATGGGATTAAAACCCCAAATTGGTTTTGAGGTGAATGCGCATGGGCCATAAACCATAAATCAAGTCTTTAAAACGGTAGTTAGGCAAGAACATAAGCTAAAATATCTTGCTCAAGTTACAGATAAATTCAAGAAGTTTGGAGGTGCTAAAATGGATTTAAAAAAGAAGAACTGGAAGAGCATTGGAGACTCTAAGAACCATTTTAAGAATGAGGATGCTAAGTTCAATAGTAGTTCAAGAAATAATAAACCTACAAATGGTTCAAGAGAGGTTTTAAGGGGAACCAGCAATCAGATAGGAGAGGACCACTTGTGGAATACTTCATCTATGGAGGTGATAATTATGTTTGAGAGTGTACTCAATAGAAATCAGATGGTAAGAGAAAGTGTTTTGCATTGCAAAAAGTAACTTTCTAGCAGAGGATTCATGTAGTTGTTGATAATCATCAAGCTAAATCTCAAGCTTTTTGTATTGAACTGACAGGTATTTTTTTTATCATCCAATTTCAATTTTGATTGACACTAGGGATTGTAAATGTTTTATTTCTCTTAAAATGATTAATAAGTTATCTATAAAATTTGGGATTATGTAAAATGCATGGTTAATACAATATGAGAATGAATCTAAGGTTAAGTTTGATAAGTGTCTAGTAGGAGCTAAATTCAGGTTACCTGAATTCACTACAATAGTGGATCTATATGTTGTACCACTAAGGTCATATGATGTGATCCTAAGAGTAAATTGGCTTTCTAATCATAAATCTAAGGTTTATTTATATATCAAGAAGGTATAGTTTCAATATGATTGTATAAATCAGACACAACTTTAGTGTGAGAAAAAAGAGTTTAAGCTTAGGAAAATTTATGCAATTCAAATAAAAAAAGGTTAGAGAAAAGGATGTTAGGCATTTATTGTTAAAATAAATGACATGGAGGAATCTAAGGAACCATCTATTGAATATTATCCTTTCCTTAATAACTTTTAAGATGTGTTTTCAATGGAATTATTGGGATTACCACCCAAGCGTGAATTTGATTTCTTGATTGACATAATACTTGGATCTAGACTATAATCCATTGCAACTTATAGGATGACAACTACATAATTAATTGAGTTAAAAGCTCAACTTTAGAATTTGTTATCAAAAGGGTTGATTCAACCATGTCACTGTGGCATGCACCAGCAGTGTTTATCAAGAAGGATGGTACTCTTCACATGTGTATTGATTATAGGATGTTGAACAAGGTCACAATCAAGAATAGGGATCCATTATCTCATATTTATGATCTCTTTGATCAATCATGAGGGACAACAATTTTACTTAAAATTGATCTTTGAGCAGGGTATCATCAGTTGAGAATCTAAGATGAGGATATTCCCAAAAAAGCATTCAGAACCCGGTATGGGCACTATGAATTTATAGTGTTTCCTTTCGTGTTAACAAATGCTCTGGCAACATTTACGAATCTTATGAATAGTGTGTTCAAATATTATCTAGACCACTATGTTATTTTTTCTAGATTATATCCTCATTTATTCTAAGAATGAGGAAAAACATCTTTAGCATCTAGAATTAGTTTTGAAGCGGTTGCAAAATCATAAATTATATAGTAATTTGTCCAAATGTGCATTTTTTTAGAGGAAAGTGTAATATTTGGGACACATTATCTCTACATATGTAATTTCAGTTGATCCGTCAAAGATAAGAGCCATAATGGAATGGCCAGCACCTAAAAATGTGCATGAGGTTAGAAGTTTTATGGAATTAGTGGGTTATTATAGAAAATTTATTCCAAATTTCTTTAAAATAGATAACCCAATTACCTCTCTTTAGTGAAAGAATGAGAGTTTTGTTTGGTAAGATAAGTGTGAAAAAGACTTTTAGGAGATAAAAAGGAGGCTTACTTCAGCACCTGTGCTAAGACTTCCTAATCTAAATGGTTAATTTTTAGTAATTACTGATGCATCTAGGGATAGACTTAGATAATTTATTATGCAAGATGGTTCAGTTATAGCATACGAGTCTAAAAATCTTAAGTTTTATGAGGCAAAATATGCCCCTCATGATTTAGAACTTGTTGTAATAGTGCATGCCTTGTAAGTTTGGAGGCATTATCTGTTGGGAAAACCATTTGAAATCAAGACTGACAACTTGGGACTCAAGTATATCTTTACCCAACTAAACATGAATACACATAAAAGATGATGGTTAGAATTCTTATCTAATTGTGATTTTGATTTTAATTATATCAAGGGCAAGGAAAATAGAGTTTCAAATGACCTAAGTCATATAAGGTACATAGCATCCTTGGCTACTATTAGGAGTGTTTTTTATAACCAGGTAGTTAAATTATCCCCTAGAGATAAATTCTATGAATAGGTTAAGAAATATTTTTTAGAAGATGCTTAGAACCCAAAGTGTAAAGGATTCAAGTTGGAGAATGATGACATTTTGAGGTAAAATGGTAGGATGTATGTGCCTGATAGAGAGAATTTGAGGAGCAAAGTGATAAAATAATTACACAATGCCCCTTATTCAGGTCATCATGAAGTAATAAAGCTCATGGTTGATCTAAGACCTCTCTATTTATAGAAAAGGATTTAAAAGGATGCAACAGATTTCATATCTCAGTTTTTGGAATGTTAGCATGTGAAAGTTAAACATGTGCATCTGACATGATTGTTATATCCTCATGATATACCAAAATGGAAGTGGTAGATAATTAGCATGGACTCTATCCAAGGTTTATCATTATCACGAAACCCTCATGATATGATCTTAGTGGTAGTTGACAAACTAACCAAGGTAGCTCACTTCATACTAGGTAATTTGACTGATGATGCACCAATGCTTATGAAGAGATTCATGAAAAAGGTGTATTTATTACATATATTTATAGAAAAGATCATCTCTAATCGAGATCTTAAAATGACTTCTAGATTTTAGTTGACTTCAAATTCAGATCTAGTCACGTAATTAAATTTTAGTATTGCATATCACCCAAAAAGAGATAGATAAATACAGAGGGTTAACCAAGTTTTAGAAGATCTCCTTTGAATGTATTTCATGGATCAGCAATACAAGTGGGGGGAGTAACTTTCATTGGTTAAGTTCACCTACAATAACTCATACCAATCAGCATTAAAAATGCCTCTGTTTGAGGCATTATATGGAAGAAAGTGTAGACCACCAATCATTTGGGACAAGAAGGAAGACATTAGTCTTTGGACCTGAAATACTTATGAGTATGGAAGCCCAAGTTAGAATAATCATGCAAAGATTGGCTAAGGCCAATGATAGACAGAAAAGTTATGCTAATCTAAAAAGAACAATAAGAAATTTTTCTATTGGTGATAAAGTATTTATGTGGGTAAAGCCTCAAAAAATCTTGATTAATTTTGGTTAATTAGTGAATATTTAACTAAAATTGTGGGACCCTTTGAGGTTTTAGAAGTGATCAATCATGTAATGTATAGGCTTGTTTTTCCACTATCTCTAGTTCTCTTGCATAATATTTTTCATGTGTCCTATCTTAAAAATTATGCTATTGATCTTTCTCATGTATTGGATTGAAATTTTTTATAGGTTCTAGATCCTGGGGTGGTCATAGTAGAACCAGTCAAAATAATTGACACTCGCAAATTCAATTTGTGTAATAGAGAAGTGTCACAGTACAAGGTCTAGTGAAACCAATATTCTAAAGATAATACCACCTAAAAGGATTTTTATGAGTTCTATAGGTTGTTTCCACATTTATTTACTTAATATTTTAGCTAAATATTATTTAATTTTATGTTGAATAATGTTTAATTTTAAAACTACTGTTGGAATAAGTGTCATCAGAATGATGACTAGCTTTAGTGGGAAGGATTTTACATCATAATTTCTCTCTAAACTTGGTAACCTATTAATTTTTGGATTTTATGGTTATTGTATGGCTAATTATTATTTTGATAAGTTGATTTTTATATACTGATGTATAGATAGTTATATATTGCTTATTTACATGATCGTTAACTTGTTGAGTTAGTTGTACTTGTATGTTATGTACATAATGATTATGATTATTTAGTTCATTATAGCGGTATATTATGGATTTTATCTTGATTTAGACTAACTACCTTTATTATTCTAAGGTGGATGTAGGATAGATTCCACCCCTTAGACTATGATAAAGGGAGAGCATCATCAGAGAGGGTGGAATAGATGGAGGCAGTTGAGGGATGATAGAGTGAGATCAGGAACTTTACACACACCACAAATAATAGAATCTATTTGTTATTCATTGTTTGATGTATCTTGTAGTTTGGTTTTTGTTTTTATTACATTTTTTGCATTTATAAATGGTTAGTTTTTATTTTTGTAACATACTCTAATATGGTTGTGTGTTTGCAAATGTAATATTGAAACTCTTATATGTTGTCTTACTTAACTTACCTCGTGTAAATATGATTTCATAGCTTGTGATTTGGGATCCTTGAATGTCCTTGCTTATATCTTTGGGATCCTTGAATGTCCTTGCTTCTATCTTTGGGATGTGGGTGAATATTTCTGCAAATGATCTTTCCATCCTTGAATGACTATAGACTATGTGAGTATGGGGCCTTTTTTTATAGCAAATACATTACCGTAAAGAAAAAGAGGACTTAATTGTTTTGTGTGTTAGTTGATTATTAATTTGAATAGTTAGTAAGGTGTGGTTAAAATTTGATTTATACATGATTATTGTGCTAATTCAATGTTATTAGTTATAATGTTTATATTTTTATTATGAAATTCAATGTTAATATTCATAATGCTTTAAAAGATTATTATTAATTAAAAAAGTTCAAAAATTTAGGGTTTGAGTGGTGTTGACTTGAGCTCTTCGAGCCACTATGAAAACTTTGGTTTTGATTACATGGGTTAACATTAAGTCATTCCAAAAAATTATATGAGTTGTTTTTTAGGATGCATGGATATTTTTCTGAGCTCACTATGAGCACATTCAATTTTGGCAAAGATATTGGGAATTTTGTTAGCAAACAATAGCATGCAGGAGAATAAAATGGAAAGAGATATGCCTAGAGAAAAACACATGGCAGATGAAGGAAGAGAAAGGAAAAATAAAAAGGGTTTGAGGAAGATTTGGAAGGAGCATTACTAGTTGGGCATAGCTGAGATCTTCTTTACTAAGTAAGGGTTTTTGTTGGTTAAATTTGTATTTAGTATTGTATGTATTAAATCAACAAATTGGTAAATCTTTATTGATTAAGGTTTTTGTTTTTCATTACTGAGAAATTTTAGAAGAACAGAGGGTTATTTACTTGGCATTGGAGATGGGTTCAACCCATCCATAGAGCCAAATATATGACTCTAAAATACTAGTGAAAATAGCTATGTATCTAGTATTTATTTCCAAAATAATTAATTTGATGGTTTATAAAAATTCTATGTAATTTATAATGACTAGAAAAATTAGATAAATATTGAATGAGTTGTGTAGACATAACTAGAAGAGATTTAGAAGTTAGAAAACCTTGCCAAAGATATCTAGGGTAAATTTGTGAATAAATGGATTTAAAAGTTGAGTTTAAATATAAATTTGGTTTTCAGTTTAAGCTCAGTCATTAAACAATAATATTAAATCATTACTTTCCATATACAAATATATATTGGGTTATTTTTATGTTTAAATTGAGTCAAGATTTTGTAACAATAACCCAAGTTAGGGCATGGCTGGGTATGTAAGGTTAAACTCAGTCTTTAAAAACTAGTATCAAGTCATTCCTTTCTTGATATAAACATAGTGGATTATTTTTATGATAAATTGGTTCAAGTTTATTAAACCTAAATTTAGGGAATAATGGTGTGTATAAGATTAGTCAGAGATGAAAAATTATGAAGAGTCAGGCAATTATAAACTTGTAGATAGGTTGAATGTTTTCATAAAAATTACCTCAGCTTTGGGATTTCCATTTTGAGAAAATCAAATGAAGGCTATATTAATTATTCTTTATAATTTTATGAATATGAATGTCCAATGAAATGTATATATCTACATAGTTATATTCATATACTTTACGAGACACATATGGGTTTTTTGTGCCTGTAGATATGCATATATCTATTTATATATATTAAGATAGGTTTAAGTTTGGATAAGTTTGAGGTCTTTATATATACATATAAGTTTAAATTTTTATTGTGTTTGAATATTAATTAAATTTGATGGAGTGACTATTAGATGACTGGGTTATTCACTATAGTTATATTATGGAGTTTCATTTAGTATGATTGAGAAAATAGACATAATCTGCATTGAATATTATTGTTGTGTAAATATTATATATGTATTTACATTTATATTATGTGTTCACAAAGTGACTTATTACAAATTATTGAGGTATAAATGGATATATCCTTTCATATATTGAAATTTGTTTATGTGTGTGTGTGTGTGTTGCTGAGTTTGTTTATGATTGTGTGTAATTTGATATTCAAATTATGGTCTATCAATTTTATAAAACCAGAACACATCAAAAACACTATATTTTAATCTTTGTTTATAATTGGAAAATAATTTTATATAGTGATGTGTTTGTATATGCATCTACAACTCTACGTGATACTCTTAATTATGGACATAATACTATTCTATTTAGAGTATACCATATACACATGCAGTCATATAAAATGTGAAAACTAGTAACTTGAGCATGGCTAAAGGAACCCAAACCTTAGGCTCCTCTTTCTTTCTCTCATGACCCTCATAGGCATCTTTTCACTGATTTCCAATCATCTGTAGCCTTACAGACTTGATCTTAGCTGAGTCAAACCTTTCTTTCTATGATAGATCTATCCCCTAGGTCTCATATGATCAGGACAATAGCACCACACTAGGACTATAAAATTAGTGCCACTCCTATCCAATTTTTTCACTCTTTTCCAAGTCTATTTCTAGCCCCAATGATCAATTTCTTCTGATTCTCCATCATTTTCCTTGTCGGCCTAATGTGAGCACATTCAACCCATGACCAATAGATCCCTATAAAATCCCATTCAAATATCATTTTTAAAGGGTTTGAAATTATCTCTAAGCAATAAATAATACAAGAAAGACTATTTTTTGTAATTTGGCTTCTCAAGGCCAAATTTCAACACCTGTAATTCAAAATTTTCAAAAACTGTCAATAGCCTCTACAAACTAATCAAACCAATATATTTTGGTCTAAAAAGTTATTTGTAGTATTTAAAATGTCAAATTTATCTCAAAAATTCATTAAATTATTCCAATTACCTTTAGTTATATTCAAAAATATAACTTTAGCCTTATCTTAAAGTTGCATGGCTTAAAAAGGTAATTTAATGCAATTTTTAAGCCAAAAAAAACTTATTTTGGACCCACATGTGACAAAATTAATCCTATAAAGCATGGAAAAGTAAAAAAATTATATCTTAACATGAAATATCTTATTTAAATCCATATCATGCATTATCTTGGCATTGGAAGCTTGAATTCTTTTTAAAAAGCTAAAAATAAGCTATTTTCTTCACTTTCAAGAAAAAAAGTACGGATCCATACAGATTTTTTACATCATGGGTAGGTAAAATAAATAAAATTTTATTATAAATCTTCAAAAAAAATTTATGGCATTTAGATGTATCAAAAACCATTTCATACAGGCACTCCTAATTTGCACATAGTGACATGCTTGCAGATTTGATGATGGTACGGTCATCTAAAGAAAGGTACAGATCTAAATTTTTGGGTGTGAAAACTAGAATAAAATATAATTTTCATAGATTAGGTTATTTTTTAAATATATTTTTCACACTCATTTACCATCAAGTTTAAAATAGGTCAATTTCCGCAGCATTACAACTAGAAAGACAAGTTTTTTCTCAAATTTCCCTCACCTAGGAAGGGTTTCATGAAATTTAAAGTTGTTATAGAATATTTAAGACTTAATATATCTCTCCATGTCATAATTTATATATTATTCATGAATTTTATGGTCTAACAGAGAGAAAAATAGCCAGTCAAATATATAAATTAAAATGCTTTCAAGAAGAGTGTAGGCTTGGACAGAGAAAATGAATTGTTTCAAGATTCTATTTTTGGATATTTTTAATAATTTCATATATTTTTTCATGTTTTAAAACAGTATTATCAAATAAATTTTCCATGAATATCCATTATTTGGTAAATCTTGGTGCTTTCAAGCTTTCAAAAGGACCTAGTTTAGCATGCTTTAAGAAAATTTTGCATTTTTTAAGATTTTTTTATGGAAAACCAGGTTTCAATGGACCATTGAAATAATTGAAGATTAATTTTATATATAAAACATCCATTACCCATTAAATTAAATCTAAAAATATGCAAAAATACATTCAAGTATGCACACATTCCATGCAAAAAGGGTAATGTTTTGAGAAAATTTGAGGTTTCTGACATCTACATGTGGATTTTTGACTCAAAATTTGGTGTGTAGCATCATCATGAGTTGAGTAATAATCCATAAAAATATCAAGTCCATTATAAAATTTTAGGTTCTTTCTATTTTTACATAGACTTAAGCCTCTCAAAACAAAGTCAAGAAGAAAGCAAGCTTGAGCAAGATGAAGCCTCCAAGAGCAAAATTCAAGATTTTGGTTGTTTCTAACCATTGTGTGAATTTTTTAGTTATATAATAGTGTTTTAAAATATTTAAAAATTAATAAATAACCATCTCTTGTTGATTTAAATATTTTAAGAAGCTTCTAAGTGACAAAAGTTATCTTAATAGGCTTTTTTATCAATCAAATAAATGAAGGTTGGAGTTGAAATGTCTATCTTATAGTTAAAATAGAGTTTATCACATGCCATATCTATTTTTTATGTGTAAATATCATCCTTAACTCAATCCACAAGTGTCACTTCATGCAAGTTGAGTTCAAGTGGAAGTTGACTAGTCTTTGAGTCCACATCTCTTTAGTTGACTAGTTTGACTAGTTTCATGTATCTTCCTTTTTTTTAATGCAAGATAAGGATATTAAAGAACTTAAAATCACTTTAAATATGGAGTTATATTCTAAATTATGGCATGATTTTTATGAAATGAAGGTTGACAAGTTAACATGGGCCCACCACCTCCAATTCTATGCCAAAAGTAGAGGCCATACAAATTTTTGAAGACTTGAAGAATTGAAGACTTTATTTAATATTATAGAATGAATTTATTATTGAGCAATGGAATGGATTTTTATGGATGATTACTTGAGTTGAAATCAAGATGGGCCCACCACTTTTCCAATGCCAAAAAGAAGGTTTCTTGCAAGATAAAGAAAGAAGGAGATATTTAAAGAATATTGTAATTAATTTGAACTCAAAAATTAACGAGATTTTACATCCAATTAATCTCTTCTTTTTTCATCTCTAATCTTGGATATTGATTCTATTTTATATATATGTAGGCGTTTTAACCATTTTTTAAGGGGATCCCTTTTTTGGCAAGACCATACTCTTCCAAAATTTGAGTTTTATAACCTTTTCAGAGAAATAAAATATTATTTTAGATTTTTATTACTTTAGTATAGTGTGTTAATATCCATTTGATTTGCATATATGGTAGAAATATCTCCCTTATCAAGTTTTGATGTCACTTAGTTACTAGTATGATATTATGAAGGTCATGTTTAGTGTTTAATGACATTTTTTTAAGCTGACAGTGGATACACATTGGTTGGTTAATGCCTTGAATCAGGCCTATTCCACCATTTTTCTTAAGCTTATATTAACTGATAAAACCTCTTCATAAAAACTGATGCATAGGAGTGAATTAGAGTTGTAGATTTAATATTTACTTGTCTAATTAGTGTTTTAGAAGCTTAAATTGAGTGGATGAATCAGAAATATAGGTGTATTACCAATAGTAGAGTAGGATTTCCATTTCAAGTTCCTTCTCTCTTTTTTCATCCTAACATTTAGTAGTTTAGTAAGCAATGCAGAGTGATACATCAGAGAAGCTAGCCTCACCAAAATCTAGAGGTCTGATCTAAGTTTAGGTGTCTCACATCTCATATCATTCCAATGTTAGTCCAAGTGTGAAGGTTTTAGAGATAAATCTATCAAACCTTCAAGCAGGGTGCTATCTAAATAGCCAACAACTACTCAAACAATTTTTCCTATTCTCTGTATACATCTAGCCAACACACTTATAAGCTTATTCAAATCCTTATACCAACCCCTAGCCACCTCAAGCACATCTATTTTAGCATTCTATATCTTCATACACACAATTGGGCAAAGCACATCAAGTGGGAGAACTACATATGGTTTGATCCCTTTTTGGAGTATTCATGTGTAGGTAGTGTGCCCACACAAAGGGGTGTGGATCTACGTCCAATGAATATTACACACACTAACCCCCCCTCTTTCTCAAAATTGGTCAAAGCATAATAGAATATAGGGTTTGAAGAGAAAATCTACTCTACAAGGAGCTCTACAGACTTTCAACTACTGAAACTTTGTAGACAGGGTCACACAGACATAGTGAACAAAACCCAAAAAGCTTAGATCCTCAAGACAATAGTGGTAAAGGTGGACTAAAACATTAGTCCCACTCTTGTCTAATTTTAAAACTCATGTCCAATCACAAAATAAAGTTTAGATCTTAGTTTAAAACAGTTTCCTAGTCCTACACAGTGAATGCTAGCCTCTGTCTCAATCGGATCAATTAGTTTCCAGCTAAGTCTTGGTTTTTTCCCCTCATTACTATTTTTATAAAATTTTGAATTACAATCAAAGTTAACAAGTCAGTAGCTTAATAATTATATATTTAGTTATTAATTTTACTACTCAAACCCTTTAATTAAATTAGGAATAATACACCAATATTTCTGAAAAATTTAAATCATTTGGTGAAACCGACTTACTTCGTGTGTGCATAAAAACCCTATAAATCCTAGGGTAAATTTTATATTGATTTCTCTTTTTTATAATTTGTTTACCTACATAATAAAATAAAAAATTAGCATTAAATTTTAAATTTTCATACTAATTTTAAAATAATTTTCTTTCAAACTCTATTTATTCATACTAGGTCCCGGTATTTTCCAATAATTTTTTGATTTTTTACTTGCATATTAAAATAATAAATTCACTTCAAAATTTAAAATTCAATAGATATTTTTTTAATTATTTGTTTTTCAAAACCCTAGTTGCATATACTAGGTCCCTTTAAATCATAAATTTTCTAATAAATTCTTAATTTCTTACGTATTTAACTCATAAATTCACTTTAAATTTTAAAATTTCATAGTAATTTTAAAAATAATCATATTTCAAACCCTAGTTGCATACATTAGATCCTATTACTCCCTGAGGTATTACCTTACATCTACATTCAAATTATAAAAATGGATCTCATTTATTTACAAAATTTTCTTACATTCCTTAAAAATAATAAGGAGATCATACTTGGTCCTATCATGTACATGGATGATGAAGTATACCATACATTAGTACAAAGTTTTATTATTTTCATTTCATGCTTACTTTTTATAAGTAGGGATGATATTATAAATTTCATTGCTGAAAATGCACAAGATTTCAATATTTCTTTTGCATACTGGAGACACCAAAAAATTGCACATTTATAGTTTTTGATGACTAAATACCTTGGGACCCCTTAAAAATTCTTAAACCTTTCCAAAACCCCTCTTAACCTAACCAAATCATTATTCTCCTCATCACATAATATCATTCAAAATCACTATTTGAAACTACTATTCAAAAGTACTATTCATTATCACTATTCACTATGAGCCCCACTATCACTATTCATGCTGACATGGAAAGTGACATTGCATGTGATTTGGAGGTGATGTGGCAAGTGACATGGCTTATAAATGGCATGTCTTGATGTGGGACACCATACCCCACTTGGGACCCTTTTCCAAAGTGCCTAATGACCTCATTTCAGAATCACAAAGTTCTCCCCTTAAAATATAATGAATTTCATCTTAAGGGGTCATTATTCAACATGTATTTTGTCTTTTACACATGAAATTATACTTTAAAAGAGAAAACTACTCTTTAAGACTTTGGAAAAGATAAAGGGCACCCATTTTTGACTTCTTAGCCAAAATGGGAGACTTCTCAGCCTAAATGGGAATCTTCCACAACCTCACCTTGGACTTTTCATCCCCCACATGGAAAATGGCACCACATTTTGTGTGTCACCCCTTTAAGTGCTTGTGTGAAAGTAAGAAAGGGTACGGATAAGTCTTTGGTCTCATTTAAACCCATGTGCATGATTCCCATTCAAAATTGGACTCATGTGCAAGGTGAGAGACACACCAACCCCAAATGGGAGACTTATGATCAAAGTGGGAATCCCCACCAACCTTATCCTTAACTCATTTATTATCTCACTTGGATAAATTTGAATTGCTTCACTATTCCTCTATTTTGACAAGTTTTTTAACATCAAATGCTATAAATACCTCCCCTCTCCTTCACCCAAGGTTAAGTTGAAAGTTAGTAATTTGTCATTAACATTTATGTTTCAAATTTAGAGGTATCATAAATGAGGTCATAATATTGAAGAAAAAGAGCTCAAGCAACAAAACTCTACCAAAATTACTTCAAGTCTTCATCAATTATCAACAAGATAATCTTCATCAACAAGCATCTTCAAGCATTGAGTTAATCTTGTTATTTAGTTATCTTAATTTTTATATTCATTTCCCTTTGGCCTTATTCTTTCACTTTTTTCTCTTATTACCCTATTTTAATTTTATCATTTTATCCATATCCCCTTTGTCTTCTTGATCACTATTTACCCCTTTGCCTTCTTGGCCTCATTTTGACCATTTATCTCTTTGCCTTCTTGGCATCAGTTTGGACCATTTGCCCCTTTGCCTTTTTGGCCTTCTTTTGACCATTTATCCCTCTTGTTTTCTTGAACACATTACCCTTCACCATTTCAACCCCTTTCCAACCACAACCAAATCACTATTTTGATCTTTATCAAACCAATCCAAACCAAAAATCATAACTTTATTTTAGCCAATTTTCAACATTAGCATTATTTTAACTAGTTGCTTTATTTTAACCATCTAAGCAAAGCATTTAGTTTTTTTTATTTAATTTATTTTTATTTATTGTATTTCATTTCATTTTTACAGTCATATAAGGCAAATATATTTCTTTTATCATTACCACTTAAGTGTTTAAAAGTAGGTGGATTGACAGCCTCTTAGAAAGCTTTCGCTTCTAGGATCTAGCTCATGCTAGGCAATCCACCCATCTATTTATCTAACAAACAAGTTTATTTTAGTGTTTTCTTATTTACATGTCATCATCCCAAGTCAAAGAGGATCTCTTCACAATCATTTATACTCAATGCATGCACATTCAATAGGTATTCTTCCACACCTTTCCTAACTAATTTCGACTTTTCACACTTAGGAAAAAATAAAAATTAGATAGAAACACATACTCTCTCTCGTTCATGTGGAATAATTTTTTAATCCATTTTTTGAAACACATTAGAAATGTTATGTTACATGTCAAAATTTTATATTCATTCGTGCACAAAGTCATTTTCTCTATCCCTTTCTTTCTATCTCTCATGTGGACAAAATTTCAAGTTTATCATGCTAAACATGTTATAAATGTTGTGTTACATGTCAAAATTTTCTATACATTCGTGCACAATTTCATACTCTCTATCCCTTGTTTTCTATCTCTCATGTGGAATGTTATTTAGAATCATACTACTAATATAAATTGCATGTGTTACATCTCATATACATGGTTTCTACCTAGATGTATCTAACTCATTGGCTACATGGTTTAACATAAGTTAACTACCACCTATCAAGTTTCAAAGTCATTTCTTATGCACAGGAAATAAATTCCTTCTCCTCCTTTCCACCAAGAGGGTGATAGCTACTTTATCTCTAACTGGTCCATGCTATCACCACTCCAAAAGGTGAGACAACCTATACTATTGTTCCTAATGCATACATTCAGCCTATAGCTTCTTCAAACCTTCTTCAAGATATGTGCTTACATGTTCAATCGGAAGCAACTAGGGTTTGTACTTGTAAGACTCTAAGGGATAAAATCACCAATATGAACAAGTTAATTTTAAATTTACAAATATAGAATCAGATATTACATGAAAATATCACAACATTAGAAAATTAGATTATAATACAAAATCTTCAAAGGCACCTTAGTGTCAATCATGTATATGTGCATTCACCTAGTCAATTGGTTGCGAGCAATGTTACATATCAAAATAATAAATCATAACAAAGTAACTCTACAACTAGTGATTCAAAAATAATTTAAAAATAAAATAAGAGTTCAAGTGAGGTACTAAGGGAAATGATTAAATCTAAGTTGATCAATCTATCTTCTCTACATCCAGTGAGAAGATCCAGATATCATTATGTATATCATAAAATGCATGGACATCACATAGATTCATGTTTGGCATTAAAAAAATATATACAATAGATAAATGAGGATTATATATAAGTTAAATCAGTCAAGAAATCCATAATGACACAAGAACACATTCACAAAGGGTCAAATTTAGAATACAAAAGTGGATACCAAAGCTTAATTCAAAACAATAAAAGGATCAAAAATCAAAATCAGAGCAACAAATAGTAACACAAGCATAGGTAAATCATGAAAAATATACAAAACTACATTTTCAAAATAAGGCTCAACTTTCAAAGTAGTATGGGTTTGGTCAAAAATGTCTACAACAGTTTGATTATCAAGGTCAAGGGTTGGGCAAGCAGACTCAAGGCATCACTATTCTTATTCTAGCAATTGATAATGTTTGTCACCAAGGTTTGGGATTTATTAAACATCCTAAGGCAAATCATTCATAGACATAATTTATCAAAGAAAAATATCTAGATATAATAAAAGTCAACACTAACATTCCATTGGTTCAAAATCAAAAAGATAATGATGAGTGGAACAATACAAGTTATTATGATTTTCAAGATACCAATAATGAATTCAAATATTCAGAATCATATTTGTATCCTTTCCCTCGTGCTTCACAATCATACAAAATTTATTGTTTGATATAGGACACCATGATAGGGAGTCTCTCATGAGACTCATCGGTTAGTACCATCTCTCCTCAGCCTCACTTGTACATAGTTTATTTTTTATTACTCGTACATAGTTTCTTATTTTTTCTTGTACATAGTCTCTTCATAATTGATTGTACATAGCTTATATAAAAAATTTAAAAACATTCAAATATTCCAAAAATACAAAAACATTCAAATATTCTAAAAATACTAAAAACATTTCAATTGTATGCATCATCCATGCTTTACATTGCTACTATCATGCTAGATTTACATTTTTTGTTTTATGCTATTGTTTGTCAATTTATCTACATTACCATGCTTCACTTAATCTTGTTTGAGTGTGTGTAGTGACATCCAGCTCATTCATTACTTCACTCTACCCATTGAGGGGGCATCCTACTTCTACATTCAAGACACACATTAATATGCATACCCAATGGGAGCATCTTCTACATGATTGTACCATCTAGGTTATGTCATTCTTACACCACACACTCTAATTATCATGTTGATGTATTGTACTTACTAACTTATACAGATTACTCTATCGATATTCACTAGTATATATCACTTGTGTATTTCTCAGCATTTACCTAATCTTGTACTAACATATCTTGTATAATTTTGCTTCTTGCTTTGATTAGTTAGATGCGATCATATTTATAGTTATTACATGACTTACTTTCTTGATTAGTGTAGCTAGATTGTTTTCATTTCATGTTTCTTTACCAATGTCTTTTCCTTCTATTCATGTGTGTGCCTTAGGAAATTTGTTAATGTCCTTTGTCTATACTCTTCTTTGTGATTTTAACCCTCGTGTAAACCTTTACTTATTTCAATTGTATGTGTATGTGACATTTGAACATGTCTTGTATGCTTGCTTTATAGTTTGAGTGACATGTGTTCATGTATCTTATTTGCTTGGCCCCTTGGCCATTTTTGTATGCTTCTTGCCTTATATGTTTGTTGCCTATTTTTTTCTTATTATTTATAATGTCATGATCCACATCATGAATTTATCTTGCTTTCTTGAATTCCATGATAGACATCACGCTCCATCTCTCTAACTAACAACTAACTAAACTTTCATTTCTAATTCAGTACATTACACATGTTATTACATTTTTATATCCATCTAGACATACCCATGTTGATCTAACAATCTCTCAATATAAATCATGTTATATATTGAGATATCTTGTCGATTATCATTGTTATACCATGTATCTTTGCATCATAACACACTTATAGTACTCTTTTTTTTTAGGGTAGTCATTGTAGAGTATTCATTCCTAATCTCAGAAGAGGGGGCAACAAATAGGGGTTTTGTCACAGAAATCAGAGCTTCTAACAGTCAAAAATTTGGCATTCAACACACCTAAAACAACAACCAGACATCAAAATAGTCAAAATAGACCAAGCAAATAATGAGAATATAAAAAAAAAATACCAAATTTGGTCTAAGACAACAACACTTAACTTAGACTATAGTGTCTATGCCAATAGTGTCCACTTTCAGATCTCTTGTTTAAATAGTAGAAAAGTAAAAAAGTAGGTTTAGCTACAATTTTGCATAGCCAAAATAGTTTAGAATCAATAGTTTTTAGTATATTTTCAATAAAATAATCTAAATATAGGGGCATCATGCACAGCGTGATGGCTCTCACTTCTAGTTTCAGATATGAAAGTTGATATGACCTCCAAATCAGAATTCATATTTTAGACATCAGTGATTGGAGGAAATATGTGTGACATATTTGTTTTTTTCTTTCAGAGTTTAGCATTACCCAAGCATTCTTAACAGTTACATGCCTTATTTTATATACAGGTGGTTGGCATCATTTTGGAATGGCTTTCATACAATCCTAACTTCCACATTCCTGAGTTCTCACATTTTTGAGTGCCTTTCATACAAGCCTAGTACACTAGTTTGAAATGGCTTTCATACAAGCCTAATCTCCATCTTTTAGAGTGGCCAAGAGTGGCCTAGTTTTCAACGTACATTTGGCTATCCGTGCCAACATTATCAGATCACAGTACATTCATGGGCTTTAGGAGCCATCTCATATGATATACATTTCATACTAGTATCAGTTCATAACTTCACTTCATAAGATAACAATGGATCCAAAGGACTAGCTAACATTTGTATTTTTGAGCCACCTATTTAGAGGGAATGGACACATAGTCGAAACATTGATCAACACATGCATGATGACCTAGATTCACTTAGTGAGCAATGATGGAGCCAAAAGGCCAGCATTTGCATTGTTGAGCTACTCTCGAGGAATTTAGCACTCAACTCTAATCATGATATTACTTTTGGTAAATCATTACTCAGCATCACTCAATATCACAATATATTTTGTATTGGTCTATGTACCCAATGAGGTGTATTCATTCTTTTTTCTTCCTCTCTCTCTCTTACCCAACCTTGTACATTCTTATTTTAGATATAGCGTATCTATTAATAATTAATTTACTCTTCATTTTTCTTATAGATTCACACTTCATATCGTGTTTTCTCTATGCACACCCAACATCACATAGTTTCATGAGCTTCACCCTTGCAGGTAAGTTTAGGTATGCTTTTTTTTTTAATCCTAGTATTTCACTTTGTTGCATCACTAGAACAAAGAGGGGCAAATGTAGTCATATAAAATGCAAAAAATTGTAACTTGAGCATGGTTAATAGTAGCCAACCCTTAGGTCCCTCTTGCTTGCTCTCATGGCCCTCATAGGCATCTTTTCATTGATTCCCAATCATTTGTAGCCTTCCAGACTTAATCTCAACTGAGCCAAACCCCTCTTTCCATGACAGATCCATCCCCCCAAGTCCCATCTGCTCAGGACAATAGCACCACACTAAGACTATAGTATCGATTCTACTCCTATCCACTTTTGGCACTCTTATCCAAGTCTATTTCTAGCCCCAATGGTCAATTTTTTCTAGTTCTCCATCCTTCTCCTTGTCATCCTAATGTGAACACATTCAACCCATGACCAATATATCCCTATAAAAGCCCATTCAAATATCATTTAGAAAGGGTTGGCAATAATCACTTAGTAAGCAAGACTACTAAATCAATCTTCTATATTCTCTGCATATAGCTAGCCAACACACTTACAAACTTATTCAAATCCTTACACTAGTCCTTGGCCATCTCAAGCACATCTAGTTTAACATTATGCATCTTCATACACACAATTATAAAAAGCACATCAAGTGAGAGAACTACATATGGCTTGATCCCTCTTCGGAGTATTGGTATGTAGACAGTGTACCCACACAAAGGGGTGTGGATCCACGTCTAGTGAATATTACACACACTAACCCCCCCTCTTTCTCTAAATTGGTCAAAGTATAATAGAACATAGGGTTTTAAGAGAAATTTTTCTCTACAAGGAGCTCCACAGACTTTCAATTACTAAAACTTCACAGATAAGGTCACATAGATATAGCAAACAAAACCCAAAAAGCTCAGATCCTCAAGACAACAGTGGTAGAAGTGGACTATAGCACTAATGCCACTTTTGTCTAGTTCCAAAACTCCTATCCAATCATAAAACAAAGTTCAAATCTTAGTTTGTGATAGTGTCCCAGTTCTACATGGTGAATTCCAACCTCTGTCTCAGTCGGATCAATTAGTTTATAGTTAAGTCTTATTTTCTCTCCCTTGTTACTATTTTTATAAAAGTTCAAATTGCAATCAAATTTCACAAATTAGTAGCTTGATAATTACATATTTATTTACTAATTTTACTACTCAAACCCTTTAACTAAATTAAGAATAATACACCAATATTCTCAAAATTGTTAAATCAACATACATGCATATATTATTTGATGATTAAATATATTATATGTATAAACAGAGAGGTATATATGCTTTTGCTTACTCATCTTAATAAGATTGAACTTAGAAGTGATTTACATGAATTGAAGGAATTTCTAAATGTATAGTATTTGGAAATTAATACAAATTATACTATTATTGGCTAGTATATAAATAGCTTATTGATGCACTTTTGATATATGAAAATAAAGTGATTTTAGGTAAAGCCAGTAAATAATGTTATATGGATGAATAAAATTAAATAAAGAGTTGCATGTAAATACTTTAGTAAACTTGAAGTATGATGCTTATTTTTACCTGAATGGTATGACTATTTTGAAATATGTTTATATAGTTGATATTATGCTATAAATAAAATTAGATGTTTGGAACTATTATATTGTATTTGACAAATTAAATGCAAGTCTGTGAGATTTTCTTATATTAGCACATAATGTAGTTACTAGTAGGGAAAAACTCATTATGAAATTTGTTGGTTTTAATATTTTTAAAAATATGAACCAATTTGGTATTAATGACCCTAAATAAGTGAGTGAGATAGATTCCACATAATTAGTGTCACTAATACGTAGAGATGGTGTAATTCGATTGAGTGGTGTGTATGAAATTAACTAATCCTCGAGATCAAATAACTATAATGAAAACTTTGGCCAAATTAGTGTTTATGGTTAAACACTGTCATTTCAACTGTTTGATTTACTTTACATGTTTTTTATGATATCATGTTAAAATAGATTTCTTTATGATATGTTACATGTAATAGTTATCTTATCACACACAGGTTCTAGTTGTCACTCTTGATTCTTACACCATGATTATTTGTCCATCTGTGAAGGGAGGGTCATTCTCTTGTTGGGAGATTGTGCAAAGGATCGATGGTTTGTGGTTGGTATGAAAAAGTACTCAGATAATATTCTCCCTCCTCTCAATAGCACTTAACTAGTGACTACACTCATGATTACTTATGGATGTTTTGAGTTTGATGAGACTTGCATGCACCATGAAACATTGTATAATTGTAAATTATTACTAAACCATGTACTATGTAAAATTATACTTTTTGTTATATTAAACCATTATAGTAGTTGGCTATAATTTTGTATCAGTAGTGGCTGAATTTGTAAATCTACATTTTTTATTTAAATATAATATTTATTTTTATAATCAGAATTGTACATGATTATGTAATCATCAGCTAAATAAACTCTAGAGCTTGGTTATGGTTAGTTTAAAATAATTTATTTAGTTAAATATCACTATGTTATGGTTTCGGTGTGATGGAATCTGTAAACTGAGTTAGTGTAAAAAAATTTTAAAAAAATGATTATTCTAGTAAAACCCAGTGGGGTTGTTAAACTAGCTCAAATGAGATTGCCCCCCCCGAAGTGACATGTGATCTAAAACTTATTTTGAGTTATTTTTCAAAGTGTATTTCATTGTTCATTTATTTTTTGTAGTTCTTAAATCTGTGTAGAAGGATCCTCACAGAGCATCCCTTAGATGGGATCATTGACTAGCCTTCTCATTCCTAAATTTTTAAAAAAATATATCATTAAAATACAAAAATATTCAAATAAATAAAAAATATAAAAATATTTCAGCATACACATGTTTACTAGCTTTTGCATATATGTTGTTTACATTATGTTAGTATATATTATATCATTTCCTTTCTATACACATATATGTTTCACAAGTACTTAAGTGTGATACAGGCATACATTTGATACATTACATACATGTGTACATAGATGTTGGACCCTTCATCCATGTGACACATTATGTTGAGGGCATCTACTTCATTGATCATGATTGATACATGTTACATTATTTTATGATCACTTTACATTATCATGTTGAGTTTATATACTAATTCTTACACATGTCTTTACTCATGTTTACATCTTACACAGTGTGCTAGATATGTTATCCGACATGACATGTTTCTAACACATGTATGCAGGGGCTAGTATAATATGCTTATGTTGGTTATTAATATCACTTATTCATATTATCATTTGGTTTATTTGAGTGTACTTATTATTTTCTATCTTTTTGGAGTGTGGAAAATTTGATCATGTTCATTGCTTGTTAGCCCTCATGCCCTGAGTGTTGTTTCTTTGGTGTGAAGACATTTTAACATGTCCTCCCTTTTGAGTGTGCAAAATTTGAATATGCCCCTTATTTTTGGTATCTTTAGACCCTATTTGAATTACATTGAGTACTCTTATGTGTGTGCTTGATTGTTTGTTGAGATTTTACTTGTTAATTTTAGACATTGCCATGATCCATATCATGCATCTTAAGGCTTGTTATTTTTTGATATTATGAGATTCATTAATATATCTACTTAGACATGATTGCACTATACGCTTTTTTACTACATGATTGATATAGATATAACATGGTTTTTTTATCCTTTTGAGATAAGTGTGACTATTAGATAACATTCTTCTCACCTCAAAAGGGGGGCATATTAGTGGGGGCATGTCATAAAGACATGAGTTCACATACACATAATTGGCAGGATTTAATACAGTTTACATGATTTAAATATATATATTTATAACATAATCTTATACACTTAGTACCAATTTTCACAAACTTGGGACATGGTTTTTCATATTTTTGATAGATATTATACACTACATAGCAGAGGTTACATTTTGATGGACACTTCATCTTAAGACACATTAGAGGTGCATATTCCATGCAAATGCACGAAATTTTCGATACACATTCATATTATATATGTATTAATCTTACAAAGATGCATTATTTGAGCCTTTATTTGTTTGCAGTAGTTGGCTCCCTTGAGCAGTGTGATCAAGATTCAATACCCTCAATGACCTTAGCACTACTTCCTTTTTTAGGTTAATATAGTCACACCTCTTGACTTGGGTGAGATTAGCTAGATTATGTATACACTTAGGTTGTCTGATAGAGATTCATTATTCTTGATGACCTTGACATAACTCACCCTTGTACTAAATTTGGGGCATGATTACCCTCCAATTTTCATCTTCATTTATCCAAGTTTAAGTTTTGAGCCTATCTCTAATGCTTCAACTAAGAAGCATCATTAAAGAAGTAAAGTACTAAAGGAAAACATGGTTGCATTGACACACAAGTGTACTATTTGCTCTCTTTTCTTTCAATTATTTTAATTTTAAAATTACATACACTAATCACACTGTAAAATGCTCTTGATTAGAGGTAATCCATGCAAACAAAAAATTCAACCAGGGCTCAATGAAAGATAGAGTGTGTTATACACACCATGGTATGCATTTCTTTCCTTTAACCTAGTAATTTTATCTTTATGCATTACTAGATTACAGGAGGAGGGGGGGAGTGGTGGGTAGGAGGGGCGGTGGGGCGCAAATGTAGATGCTAAATATGCATTTTACATGATAAACTAATCTTGTACACTTGGAAAATGTCACTTATGGATCAACCCTTCAATTTAGGACCTTCTCATTGTTGCAAGCCTCGTGTTCATCATGTCATTGTGCCTAAATGTTTATCTTATAGTTCAACCATTATATTATGATTACCTAAATCACTTGTAGCCCACAATAGGCTTAAATTTTGATTAATATCTTACACTATCAGTTACATATCTTAAACAATTATCTAACCTCAAGGACACTAATGTCCCAAGTCTAATGTTAGCGTCTATACCTTAAACACTCAAATTTTAAATCTTTCGATATGTATGGGTCGGCATATTTTTCTAAATTAACCCTCCTATGAGATAATTTCAAATGTTGTTGTATAAATACAAAACAAATCTCACTCATTTATCCATATATAAATTACCAAGAAAGCACCTATCAAGCTCACTAAATCATTCGTAAAACTGAGTTATACTTCTCTATTCTTTCATATTTCTATATTAATCACAAAATCAATCTTCTCACATGTCTAAAGCATATAAAAAACATCCCATGAGTAATATTTGTCAAGTTTCAAACTAGATCACTACATACACTTGCATATAGCATACTACACCATTGTTTACACACATGCCAACATAAGGAAGAGAACTGCATCGATATGAGTCCCTCTTCGGAGTATATGGATATGTAGGTAACATTCATTAAAAAATGGTTCTGAGGTTAGTTCGACTTCACTTGAGCCAACTAACCCTTTTTTTGTAAGATCACATGCCCTAATCGAAGGACCTAAGGTTTTGAGCTACACATTGATATTCAGATCATGAGCACACAATACAAATAAAGAATCTATAAGGAAATAGTAAGACCTAACAACGGCAAGTGAAATTTATAGAAAAAGACCTATACTTCACTATAGATAGAAGCGTCGACATTAGTGTCCATATTTTAATGGTAGTGTTCAAGTTGAGAGAGAGTTGATTCCTAGAATCTGACAAATCATACCTGAGTATCATCTTATCTCCTTTTTCACCTGTATTTCCCAAATCCACCTGTGCATAAGTAAACAAGCTAAGTATTATCTCTTCTTTGTGTTTAAGCAACCAAATTACTATTTGACAATGTACTTTCTATATTTAGCATATTTCTATAATTCAGCACTGTAATAGAATATTATGAATTTAAATTATTTAATTGACCTATTTTTAGAATAGCTTATTCCTTAATTGATTAGGATATTCTTCTTACCCTTATTTTTAAAAAGGGTTAAACATATTGTGTCCCTTGCCTTTGTTCCATCTTTATTGGGGGTTGTAGAAGCCCCATTTTAGGCCCAATACACTAATAGTTACTCAAGTCCTCAAAATAGGGCTTTTCCTTAGAACACATGGCTAGAGGGTGCAAGACAAACAATTTAAGCATTGGATATCCCAATGGAAATCTCTTAAGAATATTATAAAATGAAGAAAGGAGCTCAATCAGGGTTGAAGGCATTACACATGCAAATTTTGAATAATGTCAAGTATCACTAATTTTATTTATCACTCTTGGAATGAGATGGCCTAAAATGAAATGCATATGATTTCTTTTTATTTGATTGGACATTAAATAATTATAGAACATGTAATGATATTATTGAGATGGCATGCACTTGAGAAAAAGATGAATTTTCATGAGTTAAGTGTTGTAAATCACCATGTCCAATTTGCCTTTAATTTCTTGCAACATGAACCAATTGACCCTCAATCCACCTTCAATGTGTAGTTAAATTACAATTCAACATAATCATGTCTTATTTCTCAATTCAATGTAATTACTCAAAAATATAATGTTTTCAATTACTCAATAACAATGTTAAGACCCAATTATTACAATCCAACTTAATACATTATTTTAATAAAACAACTTAAAATCATACATTTAAAGTCACCCTCAAAATGATTTAAATTCAAGTTAAATTTGTATTTAAAATCAAAACTAAATTTAAAAACATGGATGAAAAAAAAACATTTAAAATTAATTTAAATTCAATTTGATATTACTCTAATATCAAAAGTCTAATATCAAATATCAAGATTACTTAAAATCACCTTGTAATGTCATCATACAATTTTACCTCGACTTTCATTTTTAAAATTCATAAAAAAACACTCTAAATTTAAATTTGACTTTAACCTACAACAATAATTAATCAACATGTTGCAATGTTAAATTCCACGTTATTCACCTGTTCATTTACTTATAAAAATTTTACCTGTGGAAAAAAGTATTTATGGTTTCAATCAATCTTAAGAGTATTTGGTATTGACTCTACACTTACAAAATAATTCTTTGCGACATCATATAAATAATTTGCCACATCATATAAATATTTTAATAGTGGTTGGGGATCAAAAGGTCAAAAAAACATGATTATTCATTTCAATAGAAAATAGGATGGCAAAGTTTAATACTTGGACACTAACTAAAGTAGCTTCCCATCAGCAATACTATTAACCCAAATACACTTGTATTGAGCCTGCACCATATAAAAAAGGTGCATCCATCTTACCAGCCACTTCCATTAAAATAAGCATATAGTACTTTCCTTTTTGCCATACCCTTTTACAAGTTAAAGGCACCTTTATGGAATGCACATAAGTTATATGGCACTTGCCTTGACCTTTTTACAAGTCAATATCAGCTTTATGAAAAGTTCAAATTCTGTGTGTTC
This sequence comes from Torreya grandis, assembly GCA_037957365.1. NCBI lineage: Eukaryota > Viridiplantae > Streptophyta > Pinopsida > Cupressales > Taxaceae > Torreya > Torreya grandis. The sequence continues at coordinate 2,668,379 of JARHVA010000522.1, read as the reverse complement.
CTTCCATTTATTTTAACATGGAAGTTTTATATGATTTGAGAGTTTTATGAAATAAATATGGATTAAAGTTTGTGTTTTGATTAGATTTTAGAGTATTGTTTATTTGGTCTCAGTATTTTGTAAAGGTAATTATGATCGTGGGTTGAAATTTTTTTATAATATATTATTTATCACATATTATCATATGAATCAATGATATAAAAATTTGGTTCGGCAAAAATAACAGTTCAACTAAAATAAAAACTGTTAACAAAATATCCCTCTAATGCCGCTGGTGTGAAAAACACTAAAATCTGTGGTTGATGGATCGATTCCATTGTTGCATTGCAGAAAAGAAAAGTGCTTTGATAAAAGTCTGACAGGAAGCCTGCTTTAAAGATGCTAAATTAGAATATGGAGACAAATTTGATAAATAAAGAGGTTACATTACCTACAACTTTTTATGTTTCAGTGGAGACAAATTTTGTTAATTTGAAATCAGGTAACCGACAACTTTTTGTGATACTTTCTTCTTCTGAACATTTCTGTATGCGTAACCTCCTTAGGAAGAAACGAATATGAATCAATAGCCTCATCACCGCTTGACAATCTTCTTAATCCAGTGCGCCACGTTGTAAATTGGGCCGGAAAACAACACCACGTTAATTATGTCGAATATGAAAAGCGATATGGCTATTATAAGGCCTAGTGGAAACTGTAACACAAACCACATTTTATGTCTTTCTGGCCTGAAAATGGATCGTTTGGAACTGGAACTCATTACCAGTATAGAAATTGGAACAAGCGATACCATAACCCACACAATCACTGCTAACCACTGAGCCGATGTGATGACCAGATGTATGGCCGCTCCAAATGCTACCAGCAACGAAATCAGTGCCGACCATAATAAGTAAAAACTATATATAACCTGAAATGGATCATGATGTTTGCCCACGCCTGCATAATGTACTAAAATGGCCGAAGCAGTAGAAGTACAAAACGCAAATGCATCGCATAAGACAAATAGTTTGAAGAGAACAGTATGAATCAGTACAGCTATGGGTTCCTGTCCTGGTTGGGAATCAAGTCCTCCAGGTAAAGTGAAGGCTGCCGCAAACGAAACTGTGGCGATCAACACTGCATTTATCGATATAGTTTCTGCTTTCCACTGTGATTTCCCAGTCGTTCGCTTCTTCTCTCTGGTATCTTCCAGCATCTTTGGAGTCAGCAGTGCACCATTTATTTGGAGCGCCTCTTTGATCTACACCAATGTGTGAGAGAGATGAGATCAAAACAATAGAATAGTTAAGTACTTGATGCTAGATTATATTATGTTTTCTGGTTGATAAATTACCGGAAGGAACTACAGTAAGAGAGTTTTAAAAGTAGTAGAGTGAAGTATTTTACATTTGGTTGAGGGAAGATTTTATCTTGCCAATGCATTGAAGCCCTCGACTTTTAAATGGTTTATTCTTCTATTCCCTGACAATTTAATCTGAAAGTTATGACTCGGTTGAAAATAGGAATTTGGTTTAGATGTAGGAAATGAGGGAAGATATTATCTTGCTGGTACATTGGAGCCTTTAAATCCTAAATCCCTCAACTCTTAAATGGTTTATTCTTCAATTCCCTGCAACTTAGTCTGAAAGTTATGACAGCCGAAAACAAAAGCTTTGATTCAAATGTAGGAAATGAGAGAAAATATTATCTTGACGGTATATTAAAACCTTTAACTCTTAAATAGTTTATTATTCAATTCTTTGACAACTTAATTCCATAGCTCACTGAAAATTATAATTGAATCGAAAATAAAAATTATAATTCAAAAATAAGAAATAAAAAAAAATATTATTTTATCAATATATCGAAACCCTCAACTCTTAAATGGGTTATAATTCCCTGACAACTTAGTCTTATTGTTAATTGAAAATTGTGACTCGGCCGAAAACAAGAACCGTGGTTCAACGATAGGCAAAAAGTTTTACTGAAGTTAAGTCACAGGTTCCCATTCAAGGACCAAAGAGTTCTGCTCAAACCCTCCCCCGGTAATATACATGAAAAAATAACTAAATATATTTGCTTACACTGTGGAAGAGTATTTCGTCTTTTTCAATATTCTGCATTGCAATGTGTAATGGAGTCACTCCTCTGTTGTCGCGATGATTAATGGATCCTCTCGACATCAATGAAAATAGCATATTTCTGAACGGGGATAATTCAGCGATGTCTGATATCTGTACCGCAGTGATGACGGCTAAGTGAAGGGGCTTTCTGCCGTCCTGGTCAACCAGTTCCCTGCAGTCTCTGCCGTAATCCAATATAATTTTAACCAGATCATATTTTCCCTCTTTCACTGCCATGTGAAGCGGGGATTGTTTGTTGTTGTCCACTCTGTAACACAAAGAATTGTCTTTTTTCAAGAGGAGCCTTACAATCTGGAGAATGTATATGGAAGTCATCGCATTCCTCCAGAGAATTGGATAGGTAGGATATGGTGGAGAAAGTGCAGCCATGTGCAGTGGCGTTCTGCCAAATTCATCGGCTTCTTTTGCCAGGTCCGGCCTCTCTTCCAGAAGCTTCTTCACCACACCTACTCCATTTATATCACAATTTAAGACCAGATTAGAAAATAAGACAGATCTTAGGTTCTTTAAATATTGCCTGCGTACCTTATAATGGCAAAAAAAAACTACTGTTTTATGTCTACCATACAACAGCAAAAAGGAATATGTACTGTTGCAATTTATGTCATAATTTGAGATTAAAAAATGGCAAGGATACTGTTACAATTGCAGAAACGTACTGTTACAGTCTAAATCACAATTTGAGATAAAATTTGAAAAGAAGGCACTGTTGCAAATCAGGCCTGGAAATTGACAATTTATAGCAAATAATACATAAAACTTTGACAGCTTACAATTGAAATTTAGCATATACATTTTGAGCATCTCTTATTTTTATAATTTATAAATATAAATCAGTTTTATATAACAACATAAATTCCAAGTTACTTGTTCGTTTATCAAATTAATCTTTACTATATGTACACTCTGAAAAAGGTCTACCATAATTTTAATTACCCTCTTTTGATTGAGGGTAAACATTTTTGAGAGGTATGAACTTTTGTGGTTCATAAATAGGTGGTCGAGTTCTCAAAATCTTTAAATTATTTAAAAGAATAGAGATGTATATTTAAAAAGTGATGTTATTAAAAAAAAAAATTGATTACAAGAGAAACACTTAAATAAATGGAGAATAAGAAGTATAGAAATGTTTTTGTCGCTCGTCAACTAAAGAGGAGCAAAAAAATAATAAAATTACTAAAATCAAGGGAGTTGTTGTCCCACCAAAAAACAGAGCACCCAAAGCAAAGGGATAAAAAATTAAACGCGAGCAAATCCAATCTTCCCCCTCAACGACAAAGGAGGGCCCCCATCCATTGAGATTCTCTTTCACCGTTTCTTCTACTTTCGATCTCAGTGTTTTTGTCTCTGATCTTTGCCTTTTTCTTTTAATCATTGAGCCCAAATAAGCTTTTGATCTTGCATCTTTTGGTCAAGAAGGGGTGGAGATTATCTCAACCTGATATAAAGAATTCAGGGCCACAACTAGGTCAAGGACCTCCTTCAAAGGATCCACCTGCCAAGGGAAGATCTAGAGATTCCCAAGCGGAGAATGAGGAGGGGTGGAAATAGGGGTTGGAAGAACTTTCCCTGATCATGCCATAAGAAACCTGAAAAGAGGACCCATCTTTCTTCCTCCACACCAACTGAAAATGAGACAAAGAAGATAATTGAGCCTTAAAGGAGCAACCAGTTACACGATGCCCAAAAATAATACAATAAAAACTTCTAAAAAGAAGACCTTCATATTATACGATAGTAATTATCCTTAAATTACTATACTTACACCCAAAAAAATCACTACTATGATATTAAGAGTATGAATATACAAGTATAGATATTTAAGGCTCTCTATTTTTACTTCGTTTTTGGTCCTACAATTTCTTTTTACCATTGGCTTATCATTATTTCTAATTTTTGTTGAGTTTGCTAAGAAACTTATGTAATCTACATCCTATTGTGACTTAGTTTCTTGATTTTGGATTCTATTTTTTATCAAAACTTAATGGTTGTTGGTCCTTGTATAACTAGCATTATTTACTCAATCTTATTTTTTATTTTTTAAATAATTTCACATAATTTTCATTCATTTCTCAATTTAAGTGATTGATCATTATGTATTTATAAATTACTCCAAAGTTCTGGTTGGGTGTACCCAAAATGTGGGAACAATCTCTTATTTATCAAGCTTAACTTAGGACGTAATAATGTTAAATCTAAAAAAGATAGTTATATAATTTGACGGCGTCAATAGATAGCTTCTAAAATAAGCATAGAATATGGAAGGGCGTCACATCCTATCTCGCACAAGAGTATCTAGTGTTACAATTTACATCACAATTTAAGATGAGATTTGTAAAAAGTGTTGGTGTTAAGCCACACTCAGACCGAAGATGGACTGGTCCAAAAGGGGCCAGTAGCTCAGTGGTAGAGCACTCCAGCAGCGTATGGAAGGTCCTAGGTTCGAGTCCTAGTTGGTCCATGTCTCAACATGGTATCAGACCCAGGCACAGGGTATGAGCCCCAAGCACACAAGAGGTGTGGCTTAGGGGGGGGTGTTGGTGTTAAGCCACACTCAGACCGAAGATGGACTGGTCCAAGAAGGGCCAGTAGCTCAGTGGTAGAGCACTCCAGCAACATATGAAAAGTCCTAGGTTTGAGTCCTAGTTGGTCCATGTCTCAACAAAAAGGTACTGGGACAATGGCAGAAACGGACTGTTGTAATCTATATCACAATTTTAGCTTTTTTAAAAAAATGCCAAAAAATGTACTGTTACAATCTACATGATCACCATGAGAATTAAGCTTGTTATGCTGTCTGTAAACTGAAAAATGGAAAAAGAAGCAGCTTTAATTACCGAGGTGTCCCTTGAAGACGGCGGAGTGAAGCGGTGTTTGGCCGTCGGATCTCTTCATCAGGCTGTCGTAATTCATGAAAGGCAACAGCTTCTCAACGATATGCGCATGACCTTCCTCAGAGGCCGTAAAGAAGGCCGTTTCGCCCTGATCATTAATTACACGCGCCAGGCCCCGATCATGGTCGCCGTCATGCTGCAGCAATACTTCCACGACCTTGAAGCTTCCCCCCTTTGCGGCTTCGTGGAGAGCAGTGTTTCCTTCGAAATTTGCAGCTTTCAGAAACCCGCCTGCCTCTAAATCCCGTTCCACCAGTTGAAGCAACCTCTGCACCAATAGGTGATGGCCGTGGAACGCCGCGACGTGGAGCGCAGTGTTTCCTTGCAAATCTTTGGCGCTAATGAATTCCCGCCCTGCTCCTAGATCTTGTTTCACCAATTGAAGCAACTTTTCGACAAATACGAGATCGCCGTGAGAAGCAGCTATGTGCAGTGCAGTATTCCCCAACGGAGTAACCTCATGGAGGACCTTCAGATTGCCCTTCACGAGCCTGCTAAGCTCATACGCATCTCCCAGTTCGGAGGCTCTGTAAAGCCGACTGTCCATTCCTCTTAACATTATGGCAGTTTCGCCCACGGAAACGCTTCAAATTTATGGAAACGAGTGGACTGAAAATTCTCTTGTTTCCAGACATAAAAATACAATGAAATCTATGGCGGACAAAATCTGAGCAGTGGCATGATAACTCAATGGAGGATGGAAAGGATAATGCCGACAAAATCTGAGAAGTAGCATGATAACTTTATGGAGGATGGAAAGGATATTGCCAAGCATCAAGTGGCCGCCCACTTAATAATGCTGAAGATTACCCGCGACTAATAGGTGAAGAAAGGTAAAGTAGAGACAATGTACGTCATTATCACGTGGCATATGTGGTGGAAACAGGCTTGAGCCGTGCATAAGCCTTCCCCTCTTCAGATGCCTCCCAAATTGACGGTACATAGGGCTATAAGAGAGAAGGCCTTTGCACATGTAATAAAAATATGTTTCTGGGTGCGTTCGAGGGTGCATGGAAGTTCAATCGTATAGGTTATGCAATGCGACGTATTATTATTGAGGTCCAGTGTAAAATCGCGTTCTTTGTAGCATTTCTTTGATAATTTTGGTACTTCCATGTTAAGTAATAGGTTTAAAATTTGATTACCTAGATCACTTGTAGCCCACAATAGGCTTAAATTTTGATTAATATCTTACACTATCAATTACATATCTTAAATAATTATCTATCCTCAAGGGCACTAATGGCCCAGGTCTGATGCTAGCGTTTGTACCTTAAACACTCAAATTTTAAATCTTTCGATATGTATGGGTCAGCGTATTTTTCTAAATTAACCCTCTTATGAGATAATTTCAAATGGTGTTGTATAAGTACAAAACAAATCCCACTCATTTATCCATTTATAAAATACCAAGAAAGCACCTATCAAGCTCACTAAATCATTCGTAAAACTGAGTTATAATTCTCTATTCTTTCATATTTTTATATTAATCACAGAATCAATCTTCTTACATGTCTAAAGCATTTAAAGAATATCCCATGAGTGATATTTGTCAAGTTGCAAGCTAGATCACTACATACACTTGCATATAGCATACTACACCATTGTTTACACACATGCCAACATAAGGGAGAGAACTACATCGATATGAGTCCCTCTTCGAAGTATATGGATATGTAGGTAACATTCATTAAAAAATGGGTCTTTGAGGTTAGCTCAACTTCACTTGAGCCAACTAACCCTTTTTTTGTAAGATCACATGCCCTAATCGAAGGACCTAGGGTTTTGAGCTACACATTGATATTCATATCCTAAGCACACAATACAAATAGAGAATCTATAAGGAAACAGTAAGACCTAACAAGGGCAAGTGAAATTTATAGAAAAGGACCTATACTTCACTATATTAGTGTCCAAATTCTAATGGTAGTGTTTGAGCTGAGAGAGAGTTGATTCCTAGAATCTGACAAATCGTACATGAGTATCATCCTATCTCCTTATTCCCCTGTATTTCCCAAATCCACTTGTGCATAAGTAAACAAGATAAGTACTATCTCTTCTTCGTGTTTAAGCAATCAAATTACTATTTGACAATGTACTTTCTATATTTAGCATATTTCTATAATTCAACACTGTAATAGAATATTGTGAATTTAAATTATTTAATTGGCCTATTTTTAAATAGTTTATTTCTTAGTTGATTAGGATATTCTTCTTACCCTTATTTCTAAAAAGGGTTAAACATATTATGTCTCTTGCCTTTGCTCCATCTCTATTGGGGGTTGTAGAAGCCCCATTTTAAGCCGAATACACTAACAGTTACTCAAGACCTCAAAATAGGGCCTTTCCTCAGAACACATGGCTAGAGGGTGCAAGACAAATAATTTAAGCATTGGATATCCCAATGGAAAGCTCTTAAGAATATTATAAAATGAAGAAAGGAGCTCAATAAGGGTTGAAGGCATTACACATGCAAATTTTGAATAATGTCAAGTATCAATAATTTTATCTGTCACTCTCGGAATGAGATGGCCTAAAATGAAATGCATATGATTTCTTTTTATTTGATTGGACAATGAATAATTATAGAACATTTAATGATATTATTGAGATGGCATGCAATTGAGAAAAAGAAGAATTTTCATGAGTCAAGTGTTGTAAATCACTATGTCCAATTTGCCTTCAATTTCTTGCAACATAAACCAATTGACCCTCAATCCACCTTCAATGTGTAGTTAAACTACAATTCAACATAATCATGTCTCATTTCTCAATTCAACGTAATTACTCAAAAATATAATGTTTTCAATTTCTCAATAACAATGTTAAGGCCCAACTATTACAATCCATTATTCAATCCAACTTAATACATGAATTTAATAAAACAACTTAAAGTCAGACATTTAAAATCATCCTCAAGATGATTTAAATTCAAGTTAAATTTGTATTTAAAATCAAAACTAAATTTAGAAACATGGATGAAAAAAAGACAATTTAAATTAATTTAAATTCAATTTGATATTACTCTAATATCAAAAGCCTAATATTAGATGTCAAGTCTGCTTAAAATCACCTTTTAATGTCATCATACAATGTTACCTCAACTTTCATTTTTAAAATTCATAAAAAAAACACTCTAAATTTAAATTTGACTTTAACCTCCAACAATAATTAGTCAACATGTTGCAATGCTAAATTCCACATTATTCATTTATTAGTCACCTTTTCATTTACTTATAAAAAATTTACCTGTCCAAAAAAAAATTTATGTTTTCAATCAATCTTAAGAATATTTGATATTGACTTTACACTTACAAAATAATTCTTTGCCACATCATATAAATAATTTGCCACATCATATAAATATTTTTAATAATGGTTGGGATCAAAAGGTCAAAACATGATTATTCATTTCAATAGAAAATAGGATAGCAAAGTTTAATACTTGGACACTAACTAAAGTAGCTTCCCATCAGCAATACTATTAACCCAAATACACTTGTATTAAGACTGCACCATATAAAAAAGGTGCATCCATCATATAGTACTTTCCTTTTTGCCATACCCTTTTACAAGTTAAAGGCACCTTTATGGAATGCACATAAGTTATATGGCACTTGCCTTAACCTTTTCATCAGCTTTATGAAAAGTTAAAATTCTTTGTGTTCCTTCCATTTATTTTAACATGGAAGTTTTATGATTTGAGAGTTTTATGAAATAAATATGGGTTAAAGTGTGTTTTTATTAGATTTCAGGTATAGTTTATTTGGTCTCAGTATTTTGTAGAAGTAATTATGATCGTGAGTTGAACTCTTCTTTATAGTATATTATTTATCACATATGAATCAATGACATAAAAATTTAATTCGGAAAAAATAACAGTTCAACTAAAATAAAAACTGTTAACAAAATATCCCTCTAATGCCGCTGGTGTGAAGAACACTAAAATCTGTGGTTGATGGATCGATTCCATTGTTGCATTGCAGAAAAGAAAAGTGCTTTAATAAAAGTCTGACAGAAAGCCTGCTTTAAAGATGCTAAATTAGAATATGGAGACAAATTTGATAAATTGAAATGAGGTTACATAGCCTCATCACCGCTTGACAATCTTCTTAATCCAGTGCGCCACATTGTAAATTGGGCCGGAAAACAACACCACGTTAATTATGTCGAATATGAAAAGCGATATGGCTATTATAAGGCCTAGTGGAAACTGTAACACAAACCACATTTTATGTCTTTCTGGCCTGAAAATGGATCGCTTGGAACTGGAACTCATTACCAGTATAGAAATTGGAACAAGCGATACCATAACCCACACAATCACTGCTAACCACTGAGCCGATGTGATGACCAGATGTATGGCCGCTCCAAATGCTACCAGCAACGAAATCAGTGCCGACCACAATAAGTAAAAACTATATATAACCTGAAATGGATCATGATGTTTGCCCACGCCTGCATAATGTACTAAAATGGCCGATGCAGTAGAAGTACAAAACGCAAATGCATCGCTTAAGACAAATAGTTTGAAGAGAACAGTATGAATCAGTACAGCTATGGGTTCCTGTCCTGGTTGGGAATCAAGTCCTCCAGGTAAAGTGAAGGCTGCCGCAAACGAAACTGTGGCGATCAACACTGCATTTATCGATATAGTTTCTGCTTTCCACTGTGATTTCCCAGTCGTTCGCTTCTTCTCTCTGGTATCTTCCAGCATCTTTGGAGTCAGCAGTGCACCATTTATTTGGAGCGCCTCTTTGATCTACACCAATGTGTGAGAGAGATGAGATTAAAACAATAAAAGGGTTAAGTACTTGATGCTAGATTATATTATGTTTTAATTCAGGAAAGAAGGGCCCAAAACCCCCAAAACATTCTGGTTGATAAATTACAGGAAGGAACTACAGTAAGAGAGTTTTAAAAGTAGTAGAGTGAAGTATTTTACATTTGGTTGAGGCAAGATTTTATCTTGCCAATGCATTGAAGCTCTCGACTTTTAAATGGTTTATTCTTCAATTTCCTGATAACTTAATTTGAAAGTTATGAGTCGGTCGAAAATAATAATTTGGTTTAGATGTAGGAAATGAGGGAAGATATTATCTTGTTGGTACATTGGAGCCTTTAAATCTTAAATCCCTCAACTCTTAAATGGTTTATTCTTCAATTCCCTGCAACTTAATCTGAAAGTTATGACAGCCGAAAACAAAAGCTTTGGTACAAAAGCTTTGGTTCAAATGTAGGAAATGAGAGAAGATATTATCTTGACAGTATATTGAAACCTTTAACTTTTAAATGGTTTATTATTCAATTCTTTGATAACTTAATTCCATAACTCACTGAAAATTATAACTCCGTTGAAAATAAAAATTATGATTCAAAAATAAGAAATTAAAAAAAACATTATTTTATCAGTATATGAAAACCTCTAACTCTTAAATGGGTTATAATTCCCTGACAACTTAGTCTTATTGTTAATTGAAAATTGTGACTCCGCCGAAAACAAGAACCGTGGGTCAACGATAGGCAAAAAGTTTTACTGAAGTTAAGTCACAGGTTCCCATTCAAGGACCAAAGAGTTCTGCTCAAACCCTCCCCCGGTAATATACATGAAAAAATAACTAAATATATTTGCTTACACTGTGGAAGAGTATTTCGTCTTTTTCAATATTCTGCATTGCAATGTGTAATGGAGTCAATCCTCTGTTGTCGCGATGATTAATGGATCCTCTCGACATCAAGGAAAACAGCATATTTCTGAACGGGGATAATTCAGCGATGTCTGATATCTGTACCGCAGTTGTGACGGCTAAGTGGAGGGGCTTTCTGCCGTCCTGGTCAACCAGTTCCCTGCAGTCTCTGCCGTAATCCAATATAATTTTAACCAGATCATATTTTCCCTCTTTCACTGCCATGTGAAGCGGGGACTGTTTGTTGTTGTCCACTCTGTAACACAAAGAATTGTCTTTTTTCAAGAGGAGCCTTACAATCTGGAGAATGTATATGGAAGTCATCGCATTCCTCCAGAGAATTGGATAGGTAGGATATGGTGGAGAAAGTGCAGCCATGTGCAGTGGCGTTCTGCCAAATTCATCGGCTTCTTTTGCCATGTCCGGCCTCTCTTCCAGAAGCTTCTTCACCACACCTACTCCATTTATATCACAATTTAAGACCAAATTAGAAAATAAGACAGGTCTTAGGTTCTTTAAATATTTGCCTGCGTACCTTAAAATGGCAAAAAAAAAAACCACTGTTTTATGTCTACCATAAAACGGCAAAAAGGAATATGTACTGTTGCAATTTATGTCATAATTTGAGATTAAAAAATGGCAAGGGATACTGTTACAATTGCAGAAACGTACTGTTACAGTCTAAATCACAATTTGAGATGAAGTTTGAAAAGAAGGCACTGTTGCAAATCAGGCCTGGAAATTGACAATTTATAGCAAATCATACATAATACTTTGACAGCTTACATCACCCGTCTAAGGGAAATTTAGAATATGCATTTTGAGCATCTCTTATTTTTATAATTTATAAATATAAATAACAGTATCTGACTAAATCAGTTTTATATAACAACATAAATTCCAAGTTACTTGTTCGTTTATCAAATTAATCTTTACTATATGTATACTCTGAAAAAGGTCTACTATAATTTTAATTACCCTCTTTTGATTGAGGGTAAACATTTTTGAGAGGAGGTATGAACTTTTGTGGTTCATAAATAGGTGGTCGAGTCTTCAAAAAATTTAAATTATTTAAAAGAATAGAGATGTATATTCAAGAAGTGATGTTATTAAAAAAAAACCTTAGATCATAAGAGAAACACTTAAATAAATGGAGAATAACAAGCACCGAAACGATGTTGTCGCTCATCAATCAAAGAGGAGCAAAAAAATAATAAAATTACTAAAATCAAGGGAGTTGTCATCCCACCAAAAAATAGAGCACCCAAAGCAAAGGGATAAAAAATTAAACGCAAGCAAATCCAATCTTTTCCCTCAATGACAATGCAGGGCCCCCATCCATTGAGATTCTCTTTCACTGTTTCTTATACTTTCGATCTCAGTGTTTTTGCCTCTGATCTTTGCCCTTTCCTTTTAATCATTGAGCCCAAATAACCTTTTGGTCTAGCATATTTTGGTCAAGAAGGGGTGGAGATTATCTCAACCCGATATAAAGAATTCAGGGCCACAACTAAGTCAAGGACCTCCTTCAAAGGATCCCCCTGCCAAGGGGAGATCTAGAGATTCCCAAGCGGAGAATGAGGAGGGGTGGAAACAGGGGTTGGAAGAACTTTTCATGATCATGCCGGAAGAAACCCTGATAAGGGGACCCATCTTTCTTCCTCCACACCAACTGAAAATGAGACGAAGAGGGCAATTGAGCCTTAGAGGAGCAACCAGTTGCATGATGCCCAAAGAGAATACAATAAAAACTTCCAAAAGGAAGACCTTCATATTATACGTACGATAGTAACTATCCTTAAATTACTATACTTACACCCAAAAAAAGCTCTACTATGATATTAACAGTATGAATATACAAGTATAGATATTTTAAATATATTTATTTTAAAAATGTTGAGAGATATTAATTTGGAGGTGTCTATTTTAGATTTGTCATATATTACATCAATATTAATGATTTTTATACCTTTTTTCCATAAATTTCTCACTAATTTATGATAGGTGACCTCAATCTCGTTGCACCATTGTGTTGAGCTCAAAATTATATATCCAAAATATTATTAATTTTTTATTAACTTTTTGAAATAAAAAGAAAAAATCTCATAACAATCAAATGGACATCAAATTTAAAATTAAAACTATCCTAAAATAATAAAATAAATGTCAAATATATCCTGTTAATGGGTCAAGAGTAAACAATGTTTCCTTGATAAGGCAAAATTTTAAAGTGTGATCACCTCCTTCTATAGGGTTTTTCAAACTTACTTTGACACGGCAACAAGAAACCTTGGGGCTTTTGGGGTAGGGTGTATCATTATGGACTACTCGAGCTCTCTCATTCGGGCGGCATCATTGAAGTTGGTTGATAATACTAACAATGAAGCCAAAGCCCAAGCAGTGGCTTTTGGCATTGAGATGACAATTCAATGTGGCATCGATCATTTCATTATTGAGGGTGATTCAATAGTCATTGTGATTGCATTGCAGAATAAGCATGTTGTAGCATGGAATCTCAAAATCATCCTAATAAAGGTTTCACAATCTTTGGACTCTTGTCTCTTGGTCTTCCATTCATTGTTATAGGGAAGGTAATGTTCAAGCATACTTACTCACTAATAGAGGGATGAATCAAGATATGGAGTGAGTCATGGAAAATTTGGTGGACGTTTCCCTAATTTAGATTTTGGTTTGTAAGGTTGGTCTTCAGGATTGTTCTTCCATCATTCCTTCTTATTGGCTTGTAATCTTTGTTAGGATTGGCAGTTGTATCATCTCAATTGGCCTCTGACATCCAAACATTTGGCATTTATGCCTTACTTTGTTGTTATATGGGTGTTGCTCTTAGTTGTAGCCCCTACTTATTTCTATGTTGTTGGATGGTTTTGAAGGTTTTTTGTTTCTGAGTCTTGCGGTTGGTTATTTCTAAAGGATGGCTTTGTGCTTAGAGGATTTGATTTTGTTTGCTCTAGTCCTTTCTCTTCGTGCCAATCAACATGAGATGGCTTTTGGAGGCTATGTTCTTGATGGGTAACTCAGATTGGTCTTTTGGATGTCGAAGGGGGAGTGATGGATGCTATCAATTGAGGTTATTATCAAGTTAGTTTATATCTAGATTATTTGGAGGAATAAAACCAACTCTGATTTGGCAATCCATCTTTGCCAACAATCTATTTAGGGTTTTCAAGGGTGTTGGGGTGACTCACCAAGTTGTGGAGTGTTTGGTTTGGCCATGGATTCAAGGTGGCTTGGTGTTATGGTTGGTGCATCTGGGTGGCAATGATGGCCATTTGCTTCCTTTCTTTGGCTCTCCCCAAGTGGGTCTAGTTCCTCTTTCTATTTTTCGAGAACCGAAGGTGTATTTTGTAGCTCGTAGAAATCATGTCCATAATTGGCTTGCAGCTTTTCAAGAGGTTAGGTCACTGAGGATTAGGTTTCCACTAATGCCTCTCGGAGAGCTATTTGTTCCCATTGGGTCAGGTTTTTTCTTTTAACGAAAGGGAGTCATTCAAATCCCAACCCAGATTCTAATCACCCATTCCTCCATCCTTAACATTAAACCTAAATAATTGATCAATATTTAAAAAAATCCCCCTCTACTAAAACCCCCACTAAATCCCCCAACAAGCTTTTGGGAGACATAACCCCATCCTCCATTAAAAAAACCAAAAATTGTGGCCATCGCCTGGCAGGAGGAAGAAAGAAACAAGGACAAAAAAGTCTGCAATCTTGAGGATCCAAATTGGGATCGCAAGAGAACGTTAGAAGCCTTTGAAGGCAAATTGATGGATATGGGAAGGAACGTGTCCAATCTTATCAAGGAATGGAATGACTTGAAACATGCGACCAAACAACTCAATAAGGATTTGGATAAGGGAAAGGAAATTGAAATTCCCTTGATTGAGAAAGAAACTAACCAATAAACAACCAAGAAATGACTAAAGACCTTCTGCCAACAGCAAAGGCTAAACAGACATCTTAGAGGAAGCAGAAGACCAAGCTAGCCCTTTTTTAAGGATCGAGCAAGCGAACTCGTAAAAAGGAAACGCAAGAAGTGCTGATGCTATTTCTTTTTACTATTGGCTTATCATTATCTCTAATTTTTGTGGAGTTTGCTAAGAGACTTATGTAATCTACATCCTATTGTGACTTAGTTTCTTGATTTTGGAATCTATTTTTTGTCAAAACTTAATGGTTGTTGGTCCTTGTATAACCAACATTATTTACTCAATCTAATTTTTTATTTTTTAAATAATTTCATATAATTTTCATTCATTTCTCAATTTAAATGATTGATCATTATGTATTTATAAAGTATTCCAAAGTTGGGTGCACTCAAAATGTGGGAACAATCTCTTACTTATCAAGCTTAACTTAGGACGGAATCATGTTAAATCTAAAAAAGACGGTTATATAATTTGACGGCGTTAATAGAGAGCTTCTAAAATAAGCATAGAATATGGAAGGGCGTCAAATCCTATCTCGCACAAGAGTATCTAGTGTTACAGTTTACATCGCAATTTAAGATAAGAATTGTAAAAAGGTACTGGGACAATGGCAGAAACGGACTGTTGTAATCTATATCACAATTTTAGCTTTTAAAAAAAAAATGCCAAAAAATGTACTGTTACAATCTACATGATCACCATGAGAATTAAGCTTGTTATGCTGTCTGTAAACTGAAAAATGGAAAAAGAAGCAGCTTTAATTACCGAGGTGTCCCTTGAAGACGGCGGAGTGAAGCGGTGTTTGGCCGTCGAATCTCTTCATCAGGCTGTCGTAATTCATGAAAGGCAACAGCTTCTCAACGATATGCGTATGACCTTCCTCAGAGGCCGTAAAGAAGGCCGTTTCGCCCTGATCATTAATTACACGCGCCAGGCCCTGATCATGGTCGCCGTCATGCTGCAGCAATACTTCCACGACCTTGTAGCTTCCCCCCTTTGCGGCTTCGTGGAGAGCAGTGTTTCCTTCGAGATTTGCAGCGTTCAGAAACCCGCCCGCCTCTAAATCCCGTTCCACCAGTTGAAGCAACCTCTGCACCAATAGGTGATGGCCGTGGAACGCCGCGACGTGGAGCGCAGTGTTTCCTTGCAAATCTTTGGTGCTAATGAATTCCCGCCCTGCTCCTAGATCTTGTTTCACCAATTGAAGCAACTTTTCGACAAATACGAGATCACCGTGAGAAGCAGCTATGTGCAGTGCAGTATTCCCCAACGGAGTAACCTCATGGAGGACCTTCAGCTTGTCCTTCACGAGCCTGTTAAGCTCATACGCATCACCCAGTTCGGAGGCTCTGTAAAGCCGACTGTCCATTCCTCTTAACATTTTGCCAGTTTCGCCCATGGAACCGCTTCAGATTTGTGGAAATGAGTGGACTGAGAATTCTCTTGTTTGCAAACATAAATATACAATGAAATCTATGGCGGACAAAATCTGAGTAGTGGCATGATAACTTATGGAGGATGGAAAGGATAATGCCGACAAAATCTGAGAAGTAGCATGATAACTTAATGGAGGATAGAAAGGATATTGCCAAGCATCAAGTGGCCGCGCACTTAATATTGCTGAAGATTACCCGCGACTAATAGGTGAAGAAAGGTAAAGTAGAGACAATGTACGTCATTATCACGTGGCATATGTGGTGGAAACAGGCTTGAGCCGTGCATAAGCCTTCCCCTCTTCAGATGCCTCCCAAATTGACGGTACATAGGGCTATAAGAGAGAAGACCTTTGCACATGTAATAAAAATATGTTTCTGGGTGCGTTCGAGGGTGAATGGAAGTTCAATCGTATAGGTTACGCAACGCGACGTATTATTATTGAGGTCGAGTGTAAAATCGCATTCTTTGTAGCATTTCTTTGATAATTTTGGTACTTTCATGTTAAGTAATAGTGCCACGTAATTCAAAAAATGCAATGAGCTTTGTTTAAATTAAATCTAATGTGT
Organism: Torreya grandis; assembly: GCA_037957365.1. Classification (NCBI taxonomy): domain Eukaryota; kingdom Viridiplantae; phylum Streptophyta; class Pinopsida; order Cupressales; family Taxaceae; genus Torreya; species Torreya grandis. The sequence continues at coordinate 2,651,722 of JARHVA010000522.1, read as the reverse complement.
GCAAAAGGGGATTTGGAGCTCGCTTCCTTGTACGGTTAACTCTACGTACTGCGCTTCAATGCACATTTAATTGTTACCATATGCACAACATAAGAGTGAGCAAAATTGTGTATGTGTTTTGAGATTTGAAGTATTTTGAATTAACTATCGTGATTCATCATCAAGTATAAATGTTTGTCCTTGATTCATTATGACGTATTTTGAATCAACTTCATTTTTAAAGTAGCTAAAATTGCAATTGTTTGTCCTTGATTCATCCTGATGTATTTCGAATCAACCCCATCCTTAAAATATCCATTTCACTAAAATTGCAAAATGTTTGTTCCTGATGATGAATTACAATGGTTGATTCGAAACACGTCAGATCTCAAAGCACATACACAATGTTTCCTCAGAGATCATTTTGCTCTTTCTTATGAACTGTGGAAACATTAAAACTCGTATAAGAGAGTATATCCACGGTTCATATCATGTAGAGAAATGTTTCTGCATTAAAACTTGTGAAGTGTGATATCTGAAACATTAATTTACAAATGGATACTAATTTTAAAATGGTTAATACAGTGTTATTTAGAAACAACAATTTGATTTTATAGTTTCACAGTGTGATGATATTATATTGTGTCATTAAAAATGTTGAATCAAATTTATTGTATATTCAATTTTTCTAAGAACTTATCTTTTCAGTGTTTAGAATTTTAAACTGGTTAACAAATCCCAGTACATCATCAATGTTTACAATGTTAAAAATTTGTAAATTCTTTTTTTTTTATTGACCAAGTCTTCAGCGTAACACTAAAGAGTGAGGGGTTCATTTCCTTCAAATTCACCTGGGGATTGAACCCAACCTCATCACTTATGGTATCATGTCTTTGCATTCAGCAAGAAAAATCATAGTTTCTTATTATTATTATTATTATTATTATTATTGAAGAATAGTCATTTTTTCTAGATTGAAGGATAAGCATCTTGATCAAACACTAAGGGATATCAATAATACTACATTCTCTTGGGATTCTAATACAACCACATATTTGAGGTATCCATTCTTCTAAATTTTTGTGGTACTCAAACTCAATGTCATTCCCTTTTTATGTATACTAATATTTTTACCTTGGTGGATAGCATCAATTCCACGAAATTCGCATACGGTTTGAACCCATGATTATTATTGGCATACCCTTTTTGCAAAATACCCCTAGGACACAAACCCAATGTCAACCCTGTTTTATATATCCTAGGATTTTAACCTTGGTAGATGGCATCAATTCTACCAAATTTTCCTAAGACTCAAACCCAATCTCATCCCTAGGGTATCTATTCCACCAAAATAGATTGGGAGTCAATCCTAGCCTTATCCCTTTTTAATATCCCCTATGATTTACACATTGTGGATGGCATACAAATACACTTTACCATCATCTACACCAAGTGGCCTACAACCCAAATTATTTTATAGGTATCGAAAATAAGTGCATTGTCAAAAAAAATTAAATTGATGAGGATGATAAATTTATAATTCAGGTTAAATATGAAAGTCAATAATGCAATGGGAAAACATTATTCATGGGCACTATTTCTAAGTTACTATTCATTGATAAGGTGGTGGACACTATTCATCCTAATGAGGTGTCCACAACACTATTCTTGAGTGCTTAGGTGGCATGGATCAAATTTGTAGTGGGGCTCCATATGAATTGATCTCTTATCAAAAAAGAGATTCTTTACCCTTTTTGACTCTTGTGCAAGTTGGAGACCAAGACCACTATTCTAGATTGATCACCCATGTGAAGTGGGTCAAATTTATTTGGGGACTTGATTTTGATTGCCATTATGAGAGTGGGTCAAAACTCCATGTGGGGAGCAAAGTTAATGGGTTTAAGCTATGTCAAAAGGAGATTCAACTAGTTTTTGGAAGCACATGTGGAGTGGGCAACACCTTTTGAAGATTCCACTTATTAGATGGATCCAAACTAAAGTGGATCACATGGTGGAGGACATTTTACTATTGATGAATAATCCTTCCAAGTGGAGGAGATCAAATCTATGGGCTTCCTTTATTTCTCTCTCATTATTCCATGTATTTATATAAATAATTGTATTCTTGGCTTAGTTTGTTAGGCTAGTTTGGGAAGAAAGCTTGTGTGAAAGCTTTGGGAGCCTCCTTGGCTTGGGGTGCCAAGTATTGTATGTGTTTGAAGGATATCTTGTTGAAGTTAGTCCATGTGTTGATGTATTTGATGAGAGTTAATGTGAATTGTGAGAAGATTAATGAAAATATATTACATTTGTGAATGAATTCTTGAGTTGTTCATGTGAATGAAAGTTAGTATGGATTGTTGAATCCATGTTGTGGTTGAAGGCCACATCAAGTGGTATCAGATCCACATCAGTCAACCTCATCTATCATATAATTTTTTGATGGAAATCATCCATTCAACATTTCCCTTCAAAAACTAGGATAATTCATCTTTAGAAAAGGAAAAATTAAATATATATACTCATAATCTTTCATAAGTTTTGACACTCCACCAAAATTTTCCTCTATTATTTTATATGATTCATTAAAATTTTCAATTGTGTATTACAACCAAAATGTTGAAAAATGTTTATACGGTCATAAAATTTAACCCCTACCCATTGGCTCATATTTTGATCTATTTGAGCTTGGAAGCAAATCTTGGGTCTGACCATTGTTGGATCTAAGCTTGACAGTCTAAGCTCACTTATTCCTTATTTTTTCTCCACCAAAGTGATAAAAGTTTGGAATTCACCTCCATCATCTTTTGTTCATGGACATTTTCTCTCCTTTTCTACATCAATATTTGGGTCATCACTCTTTCATAGACATTAAGAGCTCTACTTTTCCCACCACCAATCCATCATATTTGCTTTCTTCTTATGCACGAGGTTTTTATTAATAAATTTAAAGTGAAACTTTTAACTGCCTTAGTAGTCTTAGAACCTGAGGGTTACCCCAGTAGTCTTGGATCCTGAGGGTTGGTTTTAGTTATCTTGAAACCCGTAAGCTACCTAAGCAGTCCCAATTATTGACAACTTTAAATTAAAAAAATTGCCTTCATAATTTAAGCAGACAGTGAAAAGGGAGAGAATAAGAGATAATAAAATATTTAAACCAGCGAATAATAAGTCCAAGTAAGTACAATGCAAAGAAAAAGGTATAGTTGTAGGGTACATCGAATAGGGTGATATAATGTCAGAAACACCAGTGACAAGGGATAAAGGAAAATTAGAGGTGATCAACTTGAATGCATCACCAAACATCATGTCCAACTCTAGCATTGATAGAGTATCAATATTGTACGAATAATTGTAATGCCTGAAACACCAAGTGATGGATTTATCCTCAACTATCATGGAACAAAAGAAAGTGACCACTAAGCAATTTATACAAATCAAAATTTTAGAGACGTCCTTGGTAGAAATTAAATATTCCTCTATCGTAGACATCACTTTCAATAACAATTATGAAGAGCTAGCCCACCTTTGGGTTGAATTGGTCGCTAATAAAGAAGAAGAAAATATTTGGCTACCAAGGTGGAATATATGAATATGAACTCATGGGTTCAAGTGGTGAAAAATAGCAAGAAACCACCTCTATTTGTTGAAGCAGTAATATAGAGAAAGTTTGAAGATAGATAAACAAGCGAAATCCTTTAACTTATGAGTTAAAGGTGCATGATGAAAAATTTGAGCAAACACATCAAAGAGAGAGAATGAGGAAGCAATCATAATTTAATCAAAACATTCTTACCATCACCTTGCTTCCTTGAGTCTTCCCTCCAAAATCATAAATGCTTCTCCAAGATAATTTGGTTATATGTTGTTGGACTGCAAGACAAAGTCGCTTTAAGACTTCAAACGGATGCAAAAGGATTAATGACTATGGATGCAAAACATGGATTATGGATGCAATGTGATACTTTAAGGGAGTATGAAGGCTATGCAAGCTTGTAGATTTTCCAATTAGTCTAGCCAAAGACTTAGCATGGCTATTTATAAGGGTGGTGGAGGGAATAAAAAGAAATTTAAAATTCCTAAGAATCCTCTACATTTAGAGGGTTCTAGAGGATTGGAGAGATTAGAGGAAGTTTCTAGAGTTATATAACTTTAAACTTCATTAAGAATTAATGAGGATTAGATAGGGGTTTTAGATACGATTAAGAAACTAGGTTTGTAGGGAAGGCTATGGGTAGGGTAGGGTAGGGGTAGTTAGTATATTTTGAATTTGAAATCAATAAGTGGGCAAGTGGAGATTAAATGAAATAGGATTATTAGGTGGATGAAATATTAATGGGATAAGTGATGGATTAATATAATGTGGGGTATGTCTAAAGGTTGGTATGGTGAAAGAAATATACAGAGGGAGAGGGGATTAGATTATTAATTAGGAAAAGGGTTATTTACTTAAATAAAATTAGCAGGGATAATTAGTGAGGTTAGTTGAATGATTGAGGTGAGCAGATTAGCATGCATACAAAAGGATTAACCAAAAATAAGATGCCATTTAAACATCATCCAATGTCATAAGCCATGATTTAGGACTTCCCAATATATCACCCAACAGAGCTTGGTTATTCACTTATGCACAACACAAGACAAATTGGAGGCATTGAGATCAAAGAAAAACCTATTTGCTAGTACTAATTTTTTTTATCTTGGTGAATATCTAACTAAGATAAATAAGAAGAGGTCAAAGAAAGTAGAAAGAGAGTGTTGGAGCTAAAAAACAAGGAAAATGGGCTGTGATTTGTAATGGTAGAGCTTGGATCAAGGATTCTCCCCCTGATTGGTGGAATAAACCTTGGCCCATCTCTACATGATGCTAGAGTTCAGAGCCTCGATCCACAACCTCAATTACAATTATAATTTAGAATTGTGGTGGTTCTCTCTTCTTTTTTCCCAAGCTCCTTTGAAGATGAGATTCTTAACTTAGATATCATCTTTTTCTCATGGAAACCCATGAAACTAAGGAGAAACCACTCCCTTCATATACAAAATACTCGTGGAGAACTTTGACATGGAACAAAAGTGGTGGAGTAGCTTGCCTTTATAGAAATGGCCTCCAATCCTCTATCCAACTTGAAGGTCTGATGAATTTGTAATATTTATTTGGATATCATTAGAAAGAAGCACTCCTTTTAAAAGTTGTTCATTGGTGCTTGTTACTTTCCCCCAAAATACTCGAAGTATGATTTAGCTCTTGAGGGTGAATCTTCCTTTGAAGGATTGCAACCAAAGATTACAAATTATTCTGGTAAACTAGTGAGGTACTTCTTGTTGGCCACTTCAATGCTTGGATTGGCTAGCTATAATGTGTTAGCCATGATCATCAAAATGATCCGTTGATGATTTATGAAGCTGACCATCTTGAATCAGGCCTCCAACAATAGGATGCAGACTCCACTATGACTTATTATGGGTAACACCTAATAAAATTGGATGAATCTCATGACATTGTTATTCTAAATGATATGGAACAATTCCCTATATCTAGAGGCTATACTTGTTTCCCTCATTCTAGTGGAGTCAACGTAGTAAATTATGTTATATCCTATAAATATTTTTCTTTGAGTATATTTGATCTTCAGGTTTTGACTTCTCCCCCACCTTTCATTGATCATGTTATTCTCTCTTTTCACACACCACTTTCCAAACCTAGTACAACTTCTTCTCTTGGGCTCTCTAGCCAACATACTACTATTCATTTTGACCATGCATATGGTGAGAGCTACACTAATATTATTAAAACCAACCTCATGAGCATTTATGAGACTTTAATTCTAGTTGAGAGAGGTAATAAGTTATCCCAAGGAATTATGATTGATGCCCTTAATGCCTTCCCTCGCTCCATGCATATTATAAAACTCCATAATGCCCATAGTCATTGCCCTTGAATGCTTGGTATTATGTGTATTGAAAAAATGTTCACAAGTTAACTAAGCGCATTATGACCCAAACCCCCTCTAAATCCAAGCTCATCCAAAAGTTATACATAACTATTATTAGGAAGAAAAGATGACAATATTTGTATAACAAATGAAGATCTATCCTACATCAAATCCAATCCAATCCCAAGTCATTCTAGAGATAATTTTTACTCAAATAATCTATTTCTGTTGTTACCAACCCCCATATATAGTATATGTATTCCACCTCTCTCTATGGTGCTCCTAATCAACCCCCCTTCTAAGTGAATCCTAGACCACTTAAATGTCATTTTTTTATTGACAAGATGGTCCTTAAGGTCATTTTTAAACTCAAGTCTAATAAAGCCCAAGATACGGAAAATTTAAAGGTTGGATTCCTCCATCATAGCCCAACTATCCTTTCCATCTGTATCTCTAGTTTTTTTAATTTTATTGCTCCTCATGGTCATCCCCCAACTTCGACATCCCATATTATTCATCCCATCTTCAAATTTGGAGATTGTATTCAACCAAGGAACTATTGTGCCATCATGATTGGGCATACCTTCGCTAAGCTTTTTTGCTACAATGCTAGATGACTATATCTATAATTAGGTAGAGATAAAAATCCGAGCAAAAGGTTAGGTAGGATTTAGGAGGAATCATCGAATAAGTGATCACACATTCACTCTTGTTACATCATTGAGGAAGTAAAGGCTAACAAATGGAAGGCATATTGTTGTTTTGTAGACTTTCATAAGGTGTTTGATATAGTACCAAGGCATCTTTTGATTCAAAAGCTTAAAGACTTGGGTCTTTCTGATTTATTAATTATCATGGTAATGACTTTATATGAGCTAGTTTTTGGTCATATTCATACCAAAATGGGCACAACATATAACATCCAAAGTACCATAGGTGTGATTCAACAAGGTTGCCCACTCTCAGCTACTCTTTTTGGGCTCTATATTGATGAATTGGAGGACTTTATCTCGAAAAATTTAGGTGCAATGAGTGGTTGTAGCCTCTTTGGATTTACATTGCTATTTTATTGTTTGTAGATGACATTATTTTGCTTTCACACTCAATTACAATTCTTCAAAATCAGCTTGATACTTTTGAACAATTTTTGTGATAAGAATGGTCTTCAAGTAAATCTTGCATAGACAAAAATTATGGCATTCAATGTAACCAATAAAATAGCATCTATAATCAATTTGATATACAAATGAAAACATGTCAAGGTGGTGCACTCTTACATCTACTTGGGTGTGATTTTGTCTGAACCACCATTAGCCCTATACCTGCAATAGAAGCAAGACTCAACAAAAGATATACAATTTTGAGATCCTCAGAAAGATAATGTTTTTAGCTTTAATTTCAGGATATCTAGACAAAGATTTGACTTGTCCATGCATTAGATACTCTCACACTATTGTATGGTTGTGAGGTTTGGGGCCAATAATTGAGACAAAATGATTTCAAACACTGGGAAAGAGTTTTCATCTTCATGTTATCAAAGAACATTCGAGACAAAAGAATGGTTCCTCACTCAATTATTTTTGCATATTCTGAGGATGTCCACTCCTTATCTCCTTAATTTTATATGTTATCACTATGTTTCTTATGCTTTGATGCATGGTAGATTCTTTCTCTGGTCATAATAGGTATCTATTCTTGGCACTTCAATTTTTTCTACAACTCTCTAAACAAGGATGCAAATCTTGTTGTTATGCAAGAGTTATGGCTCTCCTTCAAAAGTTAGAAATTGATATATAAAAAGACTACATCCTCTTGGGTTTTCCATTGACGCTCCTCAGCTCGCTAAACATGAAGTCAAATAGAGGTATTTGTGAAGAGATCAATAAATCTTACTTGAAAGGTACTTGGTTTAATCCCAAAGAGCCTTTGAAACCGAAACTTCTCCATTATTTCAAATTTTATTCCCTCTTTCATGAGAATCAAAATAAAAAACCTGGATATATGATGATAACATTGCCATCATGTTTAAAGATCTCTTTAGCTCAATTTCACATTTGCTCTCATCTACTCTAAATAGAATTTGATCATAACTTCCCATAGGGTGAACGTATATGCCAATTATGTTTTCTAAAACTTAAAAGTGAAGAACATTTTATATTCAAGTGCCCTATGTACAATGAGATTCGTGGAAGAGACCATTGTTTTTTTAGAGATTCACATCATGGATTTTTAAGGAGCTTCATTCAATGTGAAAACTAGAAATGTTAGGTCTTATTTATTTGCGAAACACTTCAAACTTTGATAAAAACACTCAAATCGATACCTTTACACAAACAATTACAAAAATATCAATACTTATTTTCAAATAACAAATTTAAAAAATATTGAAAAATCTAATACATAAACAATTTAATATAAACGCATAAAACAAAACACATTTTCTTACTTTAAAAATCTAAAACCTTTAAATAATAAAATTATTATTTTTCATTAATTATATTTATTTTTATATACTTTTTAGAGATATTTTTAACACTTCATTAAACCATTTTTAACCTCTGTTAGTCTTGATCAGGTATAGACATTAATATCTAAATTAAATTAAATTAAACTTCCCTACAGTCTGAAACGATAAAATTTAGGACCTGGTGATCGTATCTAAGATTTGATGTTTTCTTCTTCAAAGATTGAACGGTCATGTCAATGTTGAATCATTTTGAAAAGATCAAAAACACACAAAAAGTTTCCCTGACAGGCAAGGTCCACTGTCAAATTAGTCTTCGCCATCGTAAATGCCGGGTTATTGCTCCATTATTGTTTCGTGACTGCTCCAAAAGTCATATGCGCTCTCATACTTCACAGATCAGTATATTTATGGCAAATTGGTATAGATACGGCAATGCTTCACGGAAGCCAATGCTTGACCCTTTAACGTCAGGTCGATTTTTGGGTGTGTGGGGGGGATTGCCGACTCACAACTGTCCTCCACAACAGAAAGCATCAAATCTAATTATTATAAAGAAATAGGGACAGTTTGGAGAATGTTTCAGCATTCACACACATAATTAATTTTAAAACTGTTTATTTAATAATATGTGTTGAATTGGTTAAAATGCGTTAGTTATGTATGATTATATTTATAGTCAAATTTTAACATAAAAATATTTATGGGGTTGTTGTAATTGTAATGATATTTGTAGGGTAGATGGTGCGTTAGTTATGTATGATTATATTTATAGTCAAATTTTAACATAAAAATATTTATGGGGTTGTTGTAATTGTAATGATATTTGTAGGGTAGATGGTACCTATAATGATATTTGTAGGGTAGATGGTACCTATAATGATATTTGTAAGATTATTTGTCATTTATGTGATAGTTGTAAGGAGGATTTGGGCCTCTTGTTTATTTCAGACTAGTTAGTGATATTTGTAAAGTACGTAATACTTAAAGTGATATTTGTAAGATTGTTTATCACTATCGTGATAGTTTTAAGAAGGATTTAGACTCCTTTTTTATATCTCAGACTAATTAATGATGTTTATAAAATACATGATAACTATAATAATATTTATAAAAATATTTGTTGTTGTCGTGATAATTGTAAAGAGAATCTGAACTTCCTTTTTATATTCCAAACTAATTCACAATTCCAATCAAAAATATTTCGATTCATAACTCAAAACTTTGAAAAAACATTTATTAATAATAATAATAAAATATTAAAAATATCTAAATAATATTTTTTAATAAGATAATTAATGTGTTTAACTAAAGGAGATTCCTTATGGGTCGCTTTTCAACTAAACGTCAAATACTAGAAAGACCCAAACGTGGCACCATGGGCTTCAAACGATTTTTCAACATATGGCATAGAGCACAATACAATGATCTGAAAGTCGGCAACTTTCAGGGTACGGGCATTATCAATTGTCTTGAAACACTCCACACATAGGGCCGTCATTAGGTAGATATGATGCATGTGACAACAGTTTGAAGCTTAGGAAAGTGGTTTTACATCACTACAAAATACGTTTACTCATTCAAATTACAATTGCTAATGAGCGTACGAAAACTTAAAACAAGAGAATCAAAGTTAATTCCATAAATAACATCATGGAGTAATAAGTGATAAGACAACAAGTGTTTAAGAAGAATATATATAATTTTTTTATGATTGAGATGAGTTTTAGAATTATGGTGAGATGTAGGTGATTTGGTAAAGTGATTTGGTTGTTTAAGTATTATCAAGGTTCAAATTTTAGTTTGGTATAGGAGGTCGGTTGTGGTCAATCCTTGGTATTTGTGGGTTAGTTGTGGCTATTGATGGTATTCTCGGACCAGTTATGATTGTTTGTAGTTGTAACTATTGTTGGTAAATCTAGTACTTGTGATAGAAGTTCACTTGGAGATCTGGGCCTTGATTGTGTCCAAGACCGGTTGGAGCTCCGATCAAAAGTGAATGAAGTAAGGATCCCACCAAAACTAGTATCTATAAAAAAAAAAAAAAGATAAGTCTTAGAATCAAGTAATACATAGTGGGTTTAGATGGTGAAACGGACAAACTTAAAAACACAGAAGTAAATAAAGTCTCCTCCCCATAATTGTTCAAATGCTTCTAGAAGAGTAATGACATTTTCAAAACCATGAGGTGAGAGCAAATAAATTGTCGAAGTGAGAAAACGGATTCAAGTTTATTAGCTTTAGAGCTCTGAAAACCCCTCTTTCCAAAAATTATACATGGTTCTCTGGGAAATTGATATCCTTCAAATCCCTCTTAAGGCATCCACATCTAAAAAGATATGAAATAATGAGAAATGTATAATAGGGCATGTGTTCTCCTTCGCTGATTATTTTAAGTGTTGTATAATGTTTATAAAAATTTGAAAATATCATACCAGATATAATAACCATCATTTTATTAAATTTAGACATATTCCAGTTCGGATTAAAAATTGAAACTATTATTATTAGATTTTTATAGTATCAATTATTTCATATAATAGACTCTAATTTCACTATTATCGGATTTTAGTTTAAAGTTTATTGGGATTACATATCATATTTTACAAATTCTAATTTCTAAGTTTTTAAAATTCAATGTTAAACAACTAGATTCTATAACATAATATGTTGCATTAATCTAATATTTTTTTACAAAGAATTATACAAATTAATATTCTATTTAGATGTAATCAATTCAAAATTGAAGAAAGACTCATCCCCTGAATTAGACGCTGAGTTCAATCTTGAAACTAATGTTAAAATCTCAAAATGATCCAAAAATTCAATGAAAGAGAAAACAATAATTGTTTTATTGAGGCTAATCAAGATGTTGATATCATAGCAAATCTGAGGGACCATGCACTTATAAACTTTCGTTCTTATTGAAAAAATAATGTAGTAAACTTCGGTGACCTAATTGATAATCTTTTAACAAAAAAAATACTAACTCTCCCATACTCAAAAATGATAGCAATGAAAGATGAGAGTATTAACTCTCCCACACTCAGAGAGGATGAGAATGACAAACTCCAAGAGTATTAACTCTCCCATGCTTAGAGACGTTATTGATCTCCCTAGATATCTAAAAAAACCTCTGCCATGCTCAGAGAAGATGTTAATGATAAAATGAAGTATTAACTCTTCCATGCTCATAGGATGGCAATCATATTAGGTAGTTATGACATCAGTCCTCCTTTCTCTATTAAATTCTTCATCTTCATCAACAAATAATCTCATTCCTCATTCCTCATTCCTTGTTTCAATTATGCCATCTCTCTTTCAATCTACTCCTTAAGATCTACTGTATTTTAGCATTATATACACTTTCTTTAATGGTGACATCATCATCAAAACACTGATTTACCAAATGCAAGATGGTCTTTGAAGTAACAATCAACCCACACTAATGTCATCACATATAAAACACCAATGTATTAAGTTATTAAATACATTTATATGGGTGAGATCCCCAATAAAACCCTTTTATCATATAAAAAAACACTTCATTATACACAAGATAATAATATTATCACTTAAAAAACTAAGAAACCAATATTCTTGTCTTGTGTAGAATGGGCATGTATTCATTCTACACAAGACAAGAATATTGCCTTCGTAGTTTCTTAAGTGATAATATTACTATCTTGTGTAGAATGGGATGTCTTAACTTCTTAAGTGACAATATTCTTATATTTTGTATAATGAAAAATAATACTATGGTAATTTTTTTTTTAAATTTTCCACTTTTATTGCATTGGTCTTAAGTTTTTAGTTTGTGCCATTAATAAGTCCTTATTTACCAGTATTCACAATATGGTGCATGGAAGTAATGCTAAAATGTGAAATGGTGCCATTTGTTGCATTTTCGTTATTTGCATCTATCGTAATCTTCATGGCTTTCAAAATTTAAAAGACTAGTATTGACTTCTCAGACACTCATATTTGTTCACACCTCTTCGAAACGAGTTTTATTTCATTATTAATTTTGAAGATGTCACTTTTTTGCTTAGTACTCACATATTCACACAAACACTATAAGACAATGAGATGATGTTGCATGTAAAAATCTCACTCACTCATAACTAATCAATTTGTTTTTTGAAATGTGAGATAACGAGATGATGTTGTGTGTCATGATCTCACTCACTTGTAACCACATAGTGCACAGGCATCAAGATAAAGTTTCTATTGATGGGTCATTCAGCACACCAATTTACATAGGATGGTCACCCATCAAGCCTCTCCTTAAAGGATGCTTGTAGGGTCTCCCCATGGTATGTTATATTGCTAGGTCATAGTATACTAGGTGATCTGGTTGTTCTATGTAAATATTCTAATTCAAGGGGCATGCTAGTTTGGAATATTTAAACTTAATTTTAACGTAGTTCTGGTATTTTAATAGAATATAGAGGGATGCAGGTTTAGTTTTTTCAGTCATGCAGGCTTTCAATGAGTTTTAGGGAATAAAACAAACTACATAATTTTAGATTATTTCTCGCTTCTTAGACACATGTGTTTCCCTACAGACATTCACATCGATACTATTGTTTGAATCTGGATGCAACTATCTTGTATATAATGCTCGTTGTATCAATATGCATTTGCTTGGGTCTTTCTTAGTTTTCTATCACCTTTCATCTAATGTATCTAGATCTCACACATAGACTGTCGATGACTATTTATAGCTCAAACCTTAGCTCCCCACCTTAGATCATGTTACATTGCTAAAAATAGGTTATGTCAACCTAACCTCAAATACACCTTTATCAATAAGCGCTACCTACATATTTAATATTCTAAAGAAGGCCTTAGACTTATGTAGTTCTTCCCTGCATGTGGGAATGTGTGTGCACAAGAGTACAATATACTATATGACAATGCATGCAGTGTTCTAGCTTATAACTTGATAAATATGGCTTATGGGCTATTTTTTTAGCACTTTAGACCTATAGTACGACTACTTCTATGTTTGATTTACAAATAAAGATGAATAGGGTAGAATAGCTTAGTTGTGCAGTTGATTGATTGAACTTGAATACGTGATTGCTTGCTAATTTGATAGATGTCTACTAGATGAATAATGAGTATGCTTTTACTTGTATTTATACTATCTCTTTTGAAATAATCCTCATGGAAGGGTTAATGACATTTTTAGGCCAACCCATACACTTTGAATGATTTACAAATTTGAGTGTTTGTAAGGTAAGGGAACTCATGTTAGAGTAGGGACATTAGCATCGATGCTACTCTCATGTCCTAAATGTAATTATCTAGGATGAAGGAAAGTTGCTGAGGTTCTATAACTAACTATGAAGGATATATATATATATATATATATATATATATATATATATATATATATATATATATATATATACATATACATATATATATATATACATATATATATATATATACATATATATACATATATATATATATATATATACATATATATATACATATATATACATATATATATATATATATATACATATATATATACATATATATATATATATATATATATATATATATATATATATATATATATATATATATATATATATATATATATATATATAAGATGTTCTATGGTTATAAATGATCTAGATAATTAGAATAATTAGGGTTGGACTAAGAAGTAAGTAATTAGACCTAGTGGGGTGTTGAGTGTGAGCCTTTTGGTTGAGATGAAGGTCAAACTGAAGGGTAGAGCCTTGAGATATGCTTGTCAAGTGTACAAGACTAGTATAATATATAAATCCATATTTAAACATATACAACCCCCTCCCTTTAATATATTAATGCTTAATGATGAAGTTACCAAGTTAAATGAAAGATAACATACTGTAGTATGTAGAATACACCTTGTCTTTGCTTGAGCCCACTTGAATATGTTGTATGTGAATAACTTGTAACCAAGATCATGTTATAGGTGTAATTAGTGCATAGAATTTGAAAATAATTGAAAAAAAGAGATCAAAGAAGGAGTACACCTATGTGTTGATGCAACCATGTTGCTCCTTGGTAGTTTATCTTGTTAAAGATGCTTCCTAGTTGAAGTATTGGAGAGAGGCTCACAATTAAACCTTAGAGATGCAAAGAAGGGATTTGGAGGGCGATCATGCCCCTAATTTCGTATAAGGATGAATTGTGCCAAGTCCATTAAGAGCATAAAAGTTTAATCGTACAACTTAGGTATAACCAATCTCGATCAATCTAAATTATACCAACCTGAATAACATATTCATCTTTCTCCTCAAGGGTTATAGGGTTGTCAAGAGTCTCAAATCCTGTTAGGTAGTCATGGTGTGATTGAGAATCAAATTCTTCAAGTTCAACCTTTTGCTTATTTACAACCATGTTAAGATCATTCAAAACCTTAACTTGCTTACTTAGAGAGCCTTCAACCTCAATACCAGCTACAACCTCAACAAAGCTAGATGAAATTAGATATCCTTCTTGAAACATACCATCAAGACCATTTTTTATAACCTCATCCTTGAAAATTTATTTATTTCCTTCTTCTCCAAGTGGAGTATCAATGAATATATCTTCATTAAATTCACTTTAAGCATCATCCTCATCCTCTCCTTGCACCTCACTTGCAGTTGTAACTTCTTCTTCATTTGCTTCCCATAAGACATGTTTCTCTTCAAGAAGGGATATGGTGGGAGGGTGATGGATAGGTTCATGAGTTGGAGAGAGAGTATGAGGTATAATGGATGGCTCATGAATGGGCTTGGGAATGGAGGGAGTACTCTTGCAATTTGGGGGCTTAGATATGGAAGACTCTTTTAGGAATGCTTGAAGGGAAAGCAAGTTGAGTTTGGAAATGGACACATTCTCTTTAACAAGAACTTCACTCTTCTTATAGTCTCCTTGAAGTTCATTCATAGCTGCAAATGAATTTTTAAGCTTCTCAACTAGGAACTCCTTGTTTTGAAAACCTTCTTGGATAGACCTCCAAGATGGAAAAGATAGAGGTTCTTGGGGAGAGGGAAATGGGGTTTGAATAGGCTCAAGATTTTATTTGACTTCGATCTCTTGATCTTGTCTCTCCCAAGAGTTAACTACTTGTTTCCAAGTTGGGACTTTGACACTAGTAAATTCTCTTGGATATTGAATTGATTTAAGTCTCTTCATTTCGAACTCCAACTCTTCAAATTCCTTGTCAATACTCTCTTGTAATATCTTTTATTGAAGGTGGTTAGTGACTTAATGAGGATAAGGAACACAAGAAGGGTGATATGAGATACAAGAAGGCTATTCAGGAGGGATAAGATGGAATTACATGGGTTCATATTCTTTCTTGGCTTCAACTCCCCAATCTATGCTTGTTTCACCTTAATTACTCCATGATTTCACTACTTGTTTCTAGTTTGGAGTCTTGAAAGACTTATTGGGGAAGAGAAATTAGAATCTTGGTTATCAACAATAGGTTGCTCAACAATAATCTCCTCCTTCCTTTGAATTTTCTCTTGGATTGAATTACAATAAGGGAAAGTTTAAGGAACATATGAAGGACTTGAAATACTCTGATACTCACTTAAAATGGTCTCTTGGGGAAGAATGAGTGGCACATATGTGTGTTGAGGTAGTATATATGAAGACACATGGAGCTGATAGGATTGAACCTACTGTCCTTCATGAACTCTTATCATATCTTTTATTTTTTGGATGAGACCATTTACATCCAACATTTCACTTGAAAGGCTTTGCCAATTTTCTCTCGCAATAGGTGTTCATTATTATTTCATTAACTTTAATGAGTCTCTCATATCAGGAATGAGATGACTAGGAACATCTTGACCATATTCTCTTTGTGCGTTAAGTCCTATCATGTACCTTTCATAGCCTAAGATAGCTTAATTTAAACTTGAAATGGACTAATTTGAGAAGTGACTATTATAGACACCTAAAATTGGCAACCAATGGATTCATATCTGATTTTAGACCAATTCTTACCAACCATTGACCATCTAACCTAAGAATTTTTAAATGTTTCAAATTTGGCTTCATAATCATGTAATAAATCAATTTGCCCTATTAATCAATTAAATTAAACAAATTGACCATCATTTAATTCAAATCTTGCACAAATGTTCAAAATCCTAACAAGGGTTAATTAACACCAAGTCCTAAGTAAATAATAATCAAAGCCTAATTGAATTCATCCATGAACAATTAAATAAATTATCAAAATGAAAATTCAAATATCAAGAGTATCTTAAAATCTAATCATTACCTTTTGTGAGTTGTCACTTTTGGAAAATATGAAAAGAATATCCTAAGAATATGCCAAACACACCTTTTAAACTCAATAAAGGTTAATAAACTCAACCAAGGTTCTAATTTAACCCATTCCAAGTGATTTTGAAGCCTAGAAAAGCAAGCCTAGAACTCTTCATTTAGGGAGCTTGAAACATAGTAGAGTTATAATGCTAGAGTTGATCCATAAAGCAAATACATAGTGTTATAATGCTAAAATCAAGCCAAACCAAGCCAAACATGGTGCCAAGAGGAGATGAAGATAGCCAAGCCCCATTGATGAAGACTTTTTGAGCACAACCTAAGCAAACCAATGAATAAATCATTTGGAACTCTCAAAGAAGGTAAAGATTATTGTTCTTTGCATTTTAGTTGGGTTTTCAACTATTGTTTGTTCAATAAGCTCCCCCTAAGATCTAGTCCTAGATATGTTAGTATGCTAGTGTGTTTCTTTCATAGTTTTATGGACTAATACTTGATCTAACCTCCTCTCTTTGCTAAATTCTTGGATTGGCTAAAGATGATGTTTGATATGGTGGTGCTACATTTAGGGTAGATTAGCAAGCATAACTCAAAGATAAAACCTATTGCACAAATTAAATATGAGTGCACAAAAATGTAGATATTATGGTCTAATGACTAAAGAATACACAAAAAACCAAACATATGAGGATGCAAGGTGATGAAAGAGATGGATAAAAGAATGAGATTGATCAATATAAAATATTTAGTTGTACCTGCCAATGAGGAGATGCTCATCCTTATTAGTAATAATACAACAAGAATGGCCAATGGGTTGATTTGATAAAAATAGATGGAAGGATTTTCCAAGGTACCTGTAGACACTCAAAAATTGCACACAATAGTTTTAGATGTCGAAGCACCTTGACCCTCATTCGACCTTGAGTCTAGTTAACCACCTAGTTAACCAAACTTGTTTGCTAACTTAAACCTATCAAAACACTAACTCGACACCTTTAACTTAACCTTTTAAAACACCCATTTTTTGAGCAAATTCCCTTAGACACTCTATAGCTGATGATTAGGTCATCAACCTATTTTAAAGCCACTTTCATCTATGTACATTATAAGCATGGCATAAATTAGCAACTTCCCTTATGCATTACCAATGAGCTTTAAATCATCATAAATGGTAGCTTTATCTTACTATTTAATTAGTAACTTTCTCCTATCTAATTAACAATTTCATCCTATAAAAGGAGAAGAGTAGAAGGTGAAAGGAACCACATCCAAGTTATCAAATCTTCTTACACACAGGTATCTAGCCTTCCTTCAATAATCAAGTAGTAACAATAGAGATTCAAACCTCTATTTCGAGTTACTCTTTAGGCCAAAGTACTATCACTCTAGCCAAATTACTCTAGCCTTCCACCATCAACAATCTAATAAGTTACAGGTAACTTTGTACTTGTTTCTTTATTTTATTTCATTCCTAACCCTCCAGACCTAGTTAGACTTATCTTCTAGCTTCCCATCTCTAACTAGACCCATACCAAAACCCCTACCTGACCATTTACTCAATCTAAAATCTCTTTCTAAAAAACCCAAAAAACACACATGCAACCACTGACAGTTAGCCTAATCACCGACAGTCACCTCAACCATCGATGGTTATCCAGCTGTTGATGGTCAACCTAACTATCGATGGTCACTATGGAAAAAATAATAACAAGCTATTTTTATTCCCTCTACCTCAACCAAACCTTGCTTTTTGTGTTCTTTCCTATTCATAAAGACTCCTTTAATTTTTTGAACCGAACCCCAAATATTTTAGCATAAGTATTGACCTACTTTTGCTATTTTAGTCATATTCTTTGAACAAGCATTTTAATTTATTCTTATCGTATGCATTTACTTTCATGTTATTGGATGCAAGTATTCTTTATTTTCATCTATATCAACTATATTTTTATCAATAGTGGATTGACAACCTCTTAATAAGCATATGCTTTTTGGATCTAGCTCACGCTAGGCAGTCCACTCAACTATCTCATTAACAAACCTCTTTTCTAGTGTCTTTCTTATTTGTAGGTTATTCCTTCTAAGCTAAAGAGGAGCTCCAATCATCATCTAGATCATGCATGCACTTTTATCAGGTATTACTTTACACACCCCTTTTACTAGTTTCTTACTTGCTTCTAAATTAAGAAACAAGCAAAAAATTAAGAAAAATATTTTGGCATGCTCGATGGGATCTAGTATCATTTTTTCTTCCTTTATTCTATGTTCATCCAACAAAATATAAAATTTATTTTGGGCTTAAAATAAAATTTTTGTATACATTGATTGCTTGCTTGATTTAGTTCATCTAGTAACTTAAAATCAAAGAAATTAATCATAGATTTCACTCTTTTTATCACACACTTTTGCCAAACCACATAACCAATCAATACATCAAAATAAATTTGAGACAATGCCTGACTAGGATTTCATCACCTAGTGGTAAACCTTACCCTTTCTTGGAAATCCTACTTGGAGGTCATTACCAAGGGGAGAATCAACTCAGCTCTCTGATTGAGTATAAACTCTGAAATTCAATATATCTTAGCTAAGCACCTGACACCCTTATTGTTGTGGTGTGTGAAGTGAGGGGGAAGTCCCATATATCAAGTCACATAATGAAGATCAATATAGATTTATCTCTTGAACACCTAAACACAACCTGAAACCAACCTTAGATTTCCTCTTTAGTATCTGATCTAAAAACCAAATTTCTTCCTCACACTTTCTAAGGCATAAGCCAAAAGTGATTTAAAAAGAATCCTAAGTTGTTAAACTCACTTTAGTGTATGTTTGATTTCTTTATGATCTTTTCTTTTGGCTTACTTTGTGTTTGAGTTGTGAGATTCATTATTTATTTTCTATTCCTCACATGGTCTTTACTAGACAACAATTGAGGAATCATACCAACCAACAACCACTTTCTTCTTCTTCCTTCATGGAGTATACTTTTGATGTTGAGGGTTCCCCTCATTGTTCTCCCCTTCCTACTAGGCCTTTAATTATTGTTAAGGTTGATCTAGATTTCACTGCCTTCCTCAATAACAACCTCGTGGCTCTTCAAAATTACCTTAACACCTTATCTAACTGTACCTCTCTTGCTTCAGTTCCTTCTATCAATCCACCTTATGGTATGCCTCCCCATCTTCTAGTGGGTGCAACCTCAACCCAAACCATGCTCACA
This sequence comes from Torreya grandis, assembly GCA_037957365.1. Taxonomy (NCBI): domain Eukaryota; kingdom Viridiplantae; phylum Streptophyta; class Pinopsida; order Cupressales; family Taxaceae; genus Torreya; species Torreya grandis. The sequence goes on along the minus strand of JARHVA010000522.1, from coordinate 2,631,825 downwards.
CAAGCCTCTTCTTCTTCCAATATTCCACCTACTACCACTCCTCAAACTCCATCCAACATCCCAACTACTAACCAAACACCTACTACCCTAACCAACACCTCCAACATTGGATCGACCTTATCTCTTATCATTTGTACTCATTATATCATGGGGTTATCTTCTACCCCTATTTATACCATTACCCTTAGTTCAACCAACCCACTAATTTATACCCCACTTTAGAGTTTGACACTTTCCATACCTCAAACACTTCCACCTATTAGCACTAGAGTTACCACCCACCAATAACCAACTAGCACTTTCATACCTCTAACCCAATCTACATCCATACCACCATCCACCAACCCAAACATACCTCTAAACCAACCCATATTAAGCCCCCAACAAGTACCATTGAAATCTTACCCATATGTTTCTAACCCACAAGGATACATACCACCTTCCACCCAATTGTTTGGGCCAATCAACCCTTATGTGGCACCATCCCAACCTCCTATGACTACTTAAAAATATGTGGCTTCTTCAACACCCTCTATCACTTATCCATACATTACTACCACCCAACCTCAACAAAGCTTACTACCTAATTATGAAGCTTCCCAAAATCAAATAGACTTGGTCAAGATGTTAATGGACAAAATGACCAACCTAGAGTCATCTATCTCTGAGACTCATAACCTTTTATCCTATGATCAAATCTATAATGAACCCATCCATCCATCCATTCCTATCCATTCTTATCCTCCTCAATGGGAACTACCCAAGTTTTCCAAATTTCAAGGCAAGGAGGACCCCTAACAACATTTAAGAGAATTTTATCATTCTTGTTATCTGATTGCATATGATGATGCCCTCCTCATTCATACATTTCCCATGTATTTATCAGGACCATCCCTTGATTGGTATAATTATCTTACCAAGAACTCCATATTTTCATTCTCCTAACTAGCCCAAATATTTTTAGAGCACTTCTCAGTAAATATATCTAAAAAGGTTTCTATTACCGACCTCTATTCTATTAGGCAATTTGATGATGAATCAATTGCTGATTTTGTAGCCAGATGGAAAGGTCTCATCAACCAACTTTCTTTCTCCTTACCCTAACCTAAGTTTATTGAGCTCTTCTCTCAGGGTTGTGCCAAACATATTGCCCCCACTCTTCAAGTTCAAACTCTTAGAACTTTTGATGAGGCATTCAACATAACACATAAACTTGAAAACTAATCCATTGATGAAGGGGAATTGAAACTGAAAAATAAGAATTCTATCTTTAAATCCAATGATCCTCCCTCCACCAAAACTAATAACTAATCCAACCATCCCAATACCAAGACAAAAGCATATGCAAACTCAGTTGTCCTAAAAATTACTCCACCACCAACTGTCAACCAACCCCATCAAACCAATTCCTCTAACTCTTCCTACCAACAAAACTAAAACCAAAACTGAGTTCCTCCAAAATAATATACCCCCATATGGGGGTCTTATTCTTTTGTTTTGGATAAATTTCTCAAAGCTAACTTCATACAACTTTCACCTATCAAACCACCCCAATAATTTGATGATTTTCACCCCATGCTTGGTTGGTATAATGAGAATGACCATTGTGCCTTTCACCGAGTTATATGACATGACGTTAGTAGGTGCAATACCATCAAAAGTCTATTTTAAAGCTTAATTGATAGTGGAAAACTTGCATTTGATAATCCCAATGCACCTCTTAATCAATCCCTCAACATATTTCACAAACCTTTTCCTAATCATGCTCCTTCTACATATCACCATGACAACAAACCAAAATCATCTCAGTCTCATGAGGCACATATGATCAATGTTATTATTAGTGAGCCCACTATTGAGGAGACCACTACCACAACTACTTTTTCCTCCATTTCACTCATGGAAGTAGTGGACTCACCTTCCATTCCTTTAGATACCCAAATTAATGAATCCACCACTCCTCTCTCTTTGCTTGATGAGACCTTAGCTTTATCTACCTCTCCTTTAATGGAAACACCAAAGGAGATAACCTTTGCTTTAACCATCTCTTCTTCCTCCAATCCACCCATTAAAGTGGTAAAATTGCCTTCAATTCCTTTGGACACCCAAAAAAAAGAAGTAACCATGTCCATACCTTCATTAGAGGACACCATACCTACCTCCCCCATCATAGAACCATCCATTCTCCCTTTGAAAACCATCTTATAAGAGGATATTACCTCATCCACCCATCCACCAATTTTGGAACCTTTCATTAAAAACAAGGATGGAGGAACCATTCCCTCTTCTCCACCTAGGGGCTTAATCTTTGAAACCAATGACCAAGGAACCAAACCCATCTATAAGCCCTTTTTTAGGCCAGTCTAAAGTGTAGAGTTCACTTCTTAACAAAAATTTGATAGAGCCACATTTTGGCATCATCTTGGGCTCCCTTACCAAAATAAATCTAAATATTCAACCTCACTCGAATCCACCCTTAAAGCCATTATTACCTCTTCATCAAACACCTCTTCCTCTAAAAACATAGGTGAACAATCCTGACCAACTTCATTTAACATTGATAAATCACCTTATGATTCTCTTACCAAACCTATCAAGAATCTAGGAATTCTTCCCACACCTAGTCATACTCACCCTTCTTCGAAGTTGGACTTAACCCCATCTAGTCCACCAAAGAAACCCTTAGCTAAACCAATTAAGAATGTAGAGTTACCCAAACCTCTACCTCAAAATAGACCCATACCACCTCCTTCCCACCTACCTTCTATCTTAGGACCCCATACTTCTACCATCCCAACTACCTATTCTTCGTCTAGTAAACCATCCCCCTTTTCTCTATGTATGCCTACACCCATCAAACCATCTAGTTCTCCATCATTCTTAACTAACCTATCTAATTCCACTTTCCCACCTATATCCAACCCCTCATCATCCAAATCTTCCACTCTCAATTCATTTACCTTGAATCCAACCATAACTAAGCAATCCCAACCACCAAATAAAACCTTTCTACCACCTATAACTTCTAAGGTGAAAATTTATTCTAAGAAGGATCCCATCCCTAAAACTATAAATCCATCACCTCCACCACTTTTGAATGAATCTTATTTAACCATATTATAAATGTTGTTACAAAATTCCTCCATTAGCTTACCACCTATCAAACCATTCTACCCTTCCAATACCAAACCCTCCTGGTTCAATGATAACTTGATCTGTGTATACCATAGGGCACTAAGACATGACATGGAGAACTGTAAAGCTCTCTAAGTACTTGTTCATAGCCTATATGATGAAGATAATATGTTATTAGATGAACTTATTTTTACCCCATTACCAATTCAACTACCCAACTAACCTACCCAACATTTACCTATTCCCCCACTCTTACCCAAGAGTGAGGAGGAGGAACCACAACAACTGTCAAACCTAAAAAATCCCCCCATCCACACTATTCATATGGTTACTCGATCTTAGGCCCAATATAAAGACAAGGGAAAAGCCAAGTTGCCATTCCTTAGACATACCCTTCAACCCCTCAACCTTCTAACCAAAACCAAAAACCTACACCTTCACCTATGCCACCACCAAAACCAAAAGTATCTATTTTGGGAGCCTCTCCCTTTAACGCTTCTAACTCCATCCAGTGTATCATGTTGAAATAAATTCACCAAACATTAGTGAAAATGAGCCTTTATTAATTGATTAACACCTTGCCCCACCATCATCAGGCATTGATAGAGGCTCTACAATCTATAGAGGTTCAACCAGATGACCCTCAACATCTTGCACCCTTTGTTGGAGCCTTCCAAGTTTCTACTTTCATCATATTTTAAGATTCTAAAATAACTCCTGTTCATATTGAGGATCTCTATCCTTCCCTCTTCATCACTACGTACATCAATCAAACCTACATCAAAAGGGTGATGATTAATGGAGGAGCTAGTATCAGCATTATCTCCTCTCATGCTTATGACCAACTTTAATTGCCCAAGACCATCATGTCAAATAGCATATTGGTCCTTCACTCCTTTAATGATACTATGGCCACTACCTTAGGGATATTTGTCCTCCATATCCATTTGGGGCCTCGTACCATTCCCAAACTATTCTACGTTATAAAGGGCAAGTTCCAATATAATGTGTTACTTAGATGCCCTTGGATCCATGCCATGAGTTGTGTCCCTTATACCTTACATTGATGTGTCAAATTTGAGCATGAAGGTCAAGTTGTTACCATCAAAGCTGACCCTAGTCCTTTTTCCTCTTACAATATGACATATCAACCTAACGATGCTCTTATTCCTCCCTCATCCATCTCACCATCAACTACTAACAGCATTACCTCACCACTAACCAAAACCAATAACACTCCTACCCATACCATTGATGAATCTTCCACTAGCTCATCTTTCCCTTCTACCTAGATCCCTATATAGGACCATTTGGAACCCATGTTTCAATGTTTCTCCCTTGGGGAATATTGTCTTTTAGCCTTGGATGCTTTCCATACTCCGTAAGAATATGGGAACCTTAAACATGACCCTTCCTAAGATCCCAACATCAAAACCATCATCCATTTTGGGCTCCCCAACCATAAAAAAAAATCATCTATGGGGGACTTGATTATCCACTTCCCACTTCTACCAATACCTCATCTATCTAACCATTGACTTCCAAATTCTCTTATCTCAACAAACTAGCCTTTGTCAAAGCTTACCTTTATAGGTGTGCTTGGAAGGGGTTTGGTCTTAACCTTTATGAATAGGGACCTCATGAACTACCCATAATCAAAACCCAAAAAAGCCTCATGAGTTATTCAGCCTTGGGTTCTTACCACTTGAAGAACCCACCTCACCAAAACCCATCACCATCATCGATGAGGATGTTCCATCCTCACTAACCCCATCTCCCTCAAAGACTGAAGACTTCAATATCATCCCATATAGCTTTTTTTAGGATCAATACCATTATTCTGGGCCCCTTGACCTATCAAAAAGATGACCAAACTAAAACCCTTCCTCTCATCCATCCTAAAAGGATAAAGCAAGATTCTCCTACCATCAACACCATCCAACATCATGATGATGATTCTATTCTTACCTACCTCAGTGTAGGGGATTCTTCTATCCATAAATCCCTACCTACCTCAGTGTAGGGGATTCTTCTATCCATAAATCCCTTCCTCCTAAGAACCAAACAATGCTGAATGAATTTACTATCGATGTCAACTTGGGTACTCAAGATAACCCTCATATCATCAAAATTGACCAATCCTTAAATTCCATGGAGCAACAAGATTACCCTTCTTTCCTTCATGACTATAGTGTTATTCCCAAAATCTGTCACTTATTTTTGTGGACAACATGTCGACCATTTTGGTCCTGTAGTCCAAAATGCTCTCTTTCTTTCTCAAAAAATGTTCTGAGCAGTCAAGTTATTCAATTGCACAAGCCTTTTCAGCTAAGGAAATCGTAGGTTCAACAGGCAGGCTTTCTCAAGGAAAAGTTCAAAACACTTAAGGCATTTCCTAAAAATTATAAGGATGGTTCAACGCTAAGGTTCAATCAAAAGGTTCAATGGTGGGGTTCAAAGATTTGGAATGAACCATTGAACTGTTGAACCGTTGAACCATTAAACTCTAAAAGGTTCAAAGGTTTAATGAGTTCAACGAGTTCAATAGGTTTAATGATTTCCAAGCTTCAACACGTTTAAATGGTTCAAAGTTCAAAGTTTGAGTGGAAGGTTTGAGAAAATGGTTCAAGTAGAAGATTCTAGAAAAAGGTTCAACCAAATGGTTCAATTGAATGGTTTAAACAATTGGTTTAATGACACCTTGAACTCATAAAGAAGACTAAGTGAACACAACTCTTTACAAAACATTGAACTGCTAAACCACTGAACCATTTAACTTTGAACTGTTAAACTATTAAATCAATGAAATTAAAAAAGGTTCAAAGGTTCAAGGTTCAAAATAGTTCAAATGACCAGTGACCAGTGATGTCCTCGTGGAAATCAAATTTGGGACAATAGAATAATCATTGATTTTCAAATGGCACATACTCGGGAATGAACTCAGTGACCAGCCAAAGAAGGAGCCAAAGGATCCAACAAAAAGTGAGAAGTCAGCCCCGAGAGCTCAGATTACTAGGAAGAGACAAAATATAGCAATGAAAGAGAGAAAGTTACAGAGAATCCATAAATATCTGTAGGATATTTATTCTAGTAGGTGGAGCAGTCCACCAGGTGGACCTTAGAGAGTGAAAGCATTCAATGGCGCAGTCTATTTTTCTTCATTGAGTAAAGGCAAATGGACAGTCGTGTAAGCATCATAAAGAAGACCAGGCAACCCATGCTTTGGAGGAGATAGTTGAGATGATTTATAATACCAAAGTTAAGGCTAATAACCTATTCCATCATGGACCCTTCATAGAATTTCCAATGCATTCAATGCATTCAATGTAGCATGGGCCATTTAATAAAAATAAATGCCATAGTCTTTCTTTGGAGGCTATATATTGTAATCTCTCAGTTTGTATGAAGGAGATCTCTCTGTTATTAGAAGCGAAATCTACCCAAATTGAAAGGCATTCTTGAGACTTTGAGCTCAGATTGTTAATCATATTTTATCAATTGAATGAGAAAGCAAGTGACCTTTCAGATTTTGTGTTGAAATAGCTTGTGTTATCTAGGAAATTATTCTTATGTCTTTTTCCTAAATACAGTCTTATCCATTTGATCAAATAAGTATAACTAGTGGAAATAATCTAGAAGATGTCCTGAAGTTGACTGTGGGAGACTTTGTGCTACCATAATTGTCTTTAGTCTATGTGTTTTGTGTTTCAATGTAAAGGATATTGGAGAGACTTTGAGATCCCCTTATCCTTCGTAATCTTTTACTCTATTGTAGTTTTAGGTGGAGACTTTGGGCTGCCCTTAATTCTATTGTGTTACTTTCTCTTAAATTCGTAGGAGGAACAATGAAAGACTTTGTGCTTTAGTGGGTTTCTTGTGGATCCAATTACTACCCAGGAAGTTTTCCTGCTGTTTGTTGAACATCATTTCTAAAAGAAGAGAAATGCCTTTAGTAATTACACAAGAATTCTCCTTTACTTTGTGAATGTCATCTCTGAAAAAAGAGAGATAAATGGTATGATTTCACCCCTGAGTCTCCTTTACTTTGTGAACATCATCTCTGAAAAAAGAGAGATAGATGGTATGATTTCACCCTTGAGTCTCCTTTACTTTGTGAACATCATCTATGAGAAAAGAGAGATAGATGGTATGATTTCACCCCTGAGTATATTTTTAGTTTATATTAGTATATTATAGTTTATAGGGAACCTCCCTTGACTTATATAGAACCTCCCCTTGATGAGAGGAGAGATTTATCTCATTATGCTATGGTAGACATACCCATTTTGTCGTATAAATCTCATTGTGATGTGGTTGATATACCCATTTTTCCATCAGTTAGTTGATGAAAAAATATTCACCCAACATATAGCATAACATTTGCTTGGTCTTATCAATATTGCCCAAAATTTACCCTTATATTTCCCTCCACAACATTGTCACCCATCCTGGGGTTAAGCTAGTACGACAAAAGCTTCATAGGATGCATCCTTGCATATCCCTTCTTGTCAAATAAGAACTTTAACATCTCTTATCCATCAACTTTATTCAGCCCATCTACTATCCAAAATGGGTTTCTAACATCATTCCCATCACTAAGCCCATAGGGGGACTTTGCCTCTACATCGACTTTCATGACCTCAACCTCACTTGCCCAAAGGATGACTTTTTTTTATCAAACATTGACCAACTTATTTATGTTATAACTAGCGATGAGATGTTATCTCTCATGGATAGTTTCTCAGGATATAATTAGATCTTGATTTCCCCCAAAGATCAACATAAAACTTCCTTTATCACCCCATGGGGAACCTTCTATTATAGGGTCATGCCTTTTGGTTTGAAGAACTTTGGAGCAACATATCAATGTGCCATGACCTATATTTTTCATGACCTCATCCATAAAATTGTGGAAGACTATATGGATGATCTCCTTGGGAAATCCAAACACCATAAGGATCACCTAGCCATTCCTACAATCATCTTTGATTGACTAATACATTATCATGTCAAGCTCAACCCTAAGAAATGTATTTTTAGGGTCTTATCTAAAAATATTCTTAGCTTTATCATCTCTCTTTGAGGAATCAAAGTGGATCCCACCAAAGTTAGAGAAATATTAGAGACGACTCCTACTAACCTTAAGCAACTCTATAGCTTGCAATGGAAACTCCAATCCATTCATCACTTCATCTCCTAGTTATCAAATAGATATCAACCCTTTTGCCATCTCCTCAGGAAAGACACCTCTTTTAAGTAGACCAATGACTATCAACAAGCCTTTGATTCAATTAAGGAGTACCTTCTCTCTCCACCTATCCTTATCCCTCTTAGAGAAAACCAACCCTTTTACCTTTATATATCCACCACATACCATTCCTTAGGAGTAAAGCTCTCTCATCGTGATGAACAGAAAAAAATTAAACTATCTACTACATTAGTTGCACACTTATAGAATATGAGACTCAATATAATCATCCTGAGAAACTTTGCCTCACCTTAGTCTTTGTGGCCTCTAAACTCCATCACTACCTTCTTAATCATTAAAACCTATGCCATCACTAACACCAACATCTTTGATGACTCCCATCTAGTCATCAATTAGGTCAACAAATCCTACCAATGTAAAAATGATGTCCTATTGAAGTATAAATAACTTGTCGATGTACTCTTAGCATCATTTAAACATTACCTTATCTAGTCAGTTCCTTAATTTACCAATAAATTCATAGACACAATGGCTTCCCTTACTTCCCAAATCCCATCTCAACTTACCGAATCTAAACTATTTATCACCATCCATCATTTTATCACACCCTCATATATCAGTTCCTACCTTCTCACCATTTATAGTGTGGAGGCATCTCCTTCCAACATTTGTTACAACCAAACTTTTAACTACCTTAACCTCAACATTATTCCTCCCAAACTTTCAAGGAATGCTCGAAGAGCCTTTGTTTAGAGTACCTCTCATTAGACCATAATATGAGGAATCCTTTATAAACATGGCTTCGATGACCTCCTTCTTCATTGTCTGTATAGTCATGAAGCTTCCCATGTTATCAAGGAAACACATGACATAATCTATGGGGGACACTTTAGTGGTCTAACTATCACTAAGCGTATCCTTCACCTTGGCTAATATTGGCCCACCCTCAATCAAGATTGTTGTGATTGTGTAAATAAGTGTGTCAAATGTCAACAACATGCTAACTTACATCATGCACCAGCCCATGGCCTTCAGGTATCAAAATAATATTATCCCTTCTTGCAATGGGGTCTTGACCTTATTGGGGAAATCAATCCTCACTCTCACAATGACACCAATCCATCATTATTGCTACCAAATATTTCATCAAGTGGGTTGAAGCCATCCCTCTTATCTTAACCAAAGTTAAAAAGATTATCGATTTCATCAATCACCATATCATCTGCCACTTTGATGTTCACCATAAGATCATCACTAATAATGGAAAATCCTTCAAAAAAAGAAAGGATAAGGTATTTGAAATTATTTTGGCATCAATTTAAGATTTCCCTCACCCTATCATCCCTAAGAAAATGTATAGGCATAAGCCTTTAATAAAACCCTCACCAAAATGTTAACCAAAGTAGTCAGTGCTTCAGGTCAAGATTGATACTTACACATCCCCTTCAATTTATGGGCCTATAAAACTAGAATTCAAACCTCTATGGGTTCTACCCATTTCTCTCTCATCTTTGGAGCAAAGGTAGTCTTGCCTCTCGAAGTCTAGATTAATTCTCTTTGCATATCCTTACATGAGATCTTTTCTGAGAGTGATTATCATTGGGAACATCTTGTATGACTTGAGCTCCTTGATGAACATCACCTCACAACACTTAATCACCTTTGTGTCTATCAAGAATGAATCAAGCACGCATACAAAAAACACTTGAAAGAGTGAGAATTCCATATTATATACCTCATCCTTAAGGAAAACCAACATGCAACTAATATGGAAAAAATCAAAAGACGCAAGTTTGATTGCAATTAGCTTGGACCTTACATCATAACCCATAATTATGGATCATAACCTTATTATCTATCTTCTCTCAAAGGCAAACTAGAACTTGAGCCTCTCAATGCTTTGCATCTACATCCTTTCTATTGTTAAAGTAGGATCACCTTCACCTTTGTGTCTAACTTAAGCTCAACCCTTGCTTTATGAGATTCCTTACATTTTCACCCTAATCCTTTTGTCGAAAATTGATCATCATATAAGACCATGTGATTATCTATCATAGTTATAGACTAATCCTAAGTATGAATACCATGGTTCTACCCATGGTATGGTTCTCATGGATAATTTTGATCTATAATCAAATAGAATCCCATGATCAATTGTCTCTCAAACCACTTTCCCTCATCTATCATTAACTTTTTATGCTAAAAGTATTGCCTCCATAAAGTAGACCTCTAATCCTAAATAGACTTGTCTATGTATAAACCTAGCATTCAAAATCAATTGGGATACCAAAATACCACTTGGGTCCATATCTCTAGAATTGCAGACTACTCCCTTGAAGGACAGTGGCACAACAACTAAATTTCTTAAAGATAGATTGCTCCCTTGAAGGAAAGCTATACAAATCTAACTTTAGACCACTCCCTTAAGGGATGGATAAGTTAAATTTGTAAAAAATAAACATTTGAAGCTTTCCACATTGATCAGCTTCACCAACCTATCAAAACAACAAAAGTAATAAATAACCCTTTGTTATAATCAAAGCAAGAAAGCCGTAATTGGTTTTCACATATGGCATTAGTAGACTTCCTACTTCGATCAATCTACACATTATACTAAGATATGGACTTGTCTATTACGGTTATTTGGTCACCTATAAAAGGAGCTAACCCCTAATTTTCTCAGGTTACGATATCACCATTTTCTCATTCAACCTATCACCTAATTTTCATTCATACTCTCTCTAAAATCAAGGGACTATGAACTTACTTGACATAAAGTGATCAAGATACCTTCTTTACCAATCAAAGCATGCTCATGTGAAGCATTTGAAAGGCTTATTTTCATTAATTCAAGACAACTTTGGTTTTTTTAGGCCCCTACCAATGAACACATCTTGCCTTTTTCTTACCATCTATTCATTAGTTCACATGGAAATATGTCTCATGATTCTTCTCTCTTTTCCATAGTTACTGTGTTATCTAAACCTACTTTATGTGCTTTCATCATATATCATATCAACACATTTAAAACATCATTTTTATCAATGTAATGATCCATATACATCATACCATTATGAACCATGTCTATCAACTACATCTAATCCATATACAAAATATCAAAAACATAAAACATCAATAATCCCATCATCACATCAATATCATCAAAACAATAATCATTTATCATAACATAAAAAACATCACATCATCATATAACATATTAAAATCATCCATGATCATCAACATCACATCCATCAATACACAACATCACATGCCTAAAACTATGAGTTTGCATATCATCTCATAGAGCATGAAGCATGAGAAACCTATCATTTCATCATAAACATACATCATGAACATCCTAATGAACCATAAATTTGATAAGCCTCATCCATAAATATCTTGAAACATCAAATAAGCACAACAACCATAAAAACCATCAACATCAATAAACATCTATAATCATCATAAAACCTCATCATCATATACATCATAATAAAAGTAACACATGTCAATGAGTATACATCATGTCCATCCAATAAGAAATACATGTCACGATGTATAAATATATCTCTCATATATACATCTCATGTCATCAACATGTAGGTTGGTATCAAAATCAAAAACACATACATCATATAGTCTCATCTATCAGGCCCTTGGGGAACCACTACCACCTGCACTTGCACTACCATCTAGTGGTGGTCCCCTTGATCTCCCTTGGGGAACCACTACCACCTACACTTGCACTACCATCTAGTGGTGGTCCCCTTGATCTCCCTACGTACCCCACTATAGTGACCCAATATCTTGAAGTAGCTATAGATGGACCACCTACTAAGATAGCCCTATAATCTTCATACTTCATCTCTAATGGCAACTGAGCTAGCACTATCACCTTTTAATATCTCAACTCCTCCATGGTGGCTATGTACCATGTCATAAGAATCATATTAGGTCATTGTATTGATGCTCCTACTGGTGCTACCACTGCTCCTACCCTCTACCTCAATGAATCTCTCTCTTGAGTCATTAACCCAAGAGAGATCCTCGCTTGATCTCATTCTCCAATTAACATCACCACGTAACCCTATAAAATGACAATCTATCCCTATAAAGTGGTGAACTATCCTTATAATCTGGTGATCTGGGCCTATGCCACTACAAGTGATATCTATGCTTATCCATCCTAGCCACCACCCTATTCTGGTACCCTAGTAGGATCCACATCCATGGGCTATTACCCCCCATCACCGCATCTAAAATCAACCACTGCATATCAGGCCTAATACAATGTTGCATAGCCATCTATAACCCTTGTATCATCTATCATGGCTCTCATTGGTAAATTCTTGTGATCCAAAACAACATCCTATGGTTATTGCTCTAGGAGCAAGATATTTACATCCTCCCTCTTATATCTTGAGAAATCTAGTAGGATCCCTCATATAAGGCCAAACTACCTCTAAACTCAGTCAAACAAGATAAGCTCAATCTCGCCATCTCATCTCCCATATATCTAGTGCCAGCTCCACAGTGATAGTGTGTGGTAGGTATACCCTTCCCACCTTGGCTAGATCACATATGGCCTCCACACTATGTCACCTACCACCAAACCCTCTAAAGTATCCCTGAACCAATATATATCTCTAACACCACCCCCAACACCTATTAATGCATAATCTCCTCTCTATCTAGTAAATCCCATTGGAAAGGGAACTTGGTTGAATCCCTCCCATGGTGTCCCCCTAGTCTCAATACCTGAATATGCTCATATGCCCAATAGTGGAGCACAAACCTAATACTAATCTTGTATTGTTTATGTGCTCAAAATTCCCAAATCTCCTTGTAGATCTAGAATAATAAAACTGGGGCCCACCCAAACATAATCCTCCCCAACATCATCTCCAATAGGATCCCTAGTAACCAGTATAAAAACTATTCACTACTCAAATTTGGTAGTGTAAAGTAGGAAATGGCCATCATCATCATGGTAAGTAAGAATCTATCCCTGTGAGCCCTTTGGTACAGTGGTCTATAACTAAAATCTCTTGAGTGAAATTGAGCATGCACTTAATCCACTCCATACATCAGCTTCATATGGTAGTCTATCTCCTCACTCTCTATATAATAAATTGGCTCCCCTAAATGGGTAGCCATGTAATTTGCCAAAAATCCTCTAAGAGAATCATCATCTCCCTCATCAGTATCAAAAATGTGTTTATGGCTAGATCTTATCTCTTGATGAATGCCATAATCATTACCACATCCCATGACATGTTCTGGTAGTGGATCATCGCTCCTAGTTTGACCATCTCCATGTTCCTCACTTCTCTATGGTCATCACATCTCAAATCTCTACAAATATCTTAGGGACTCGGTCCCTCATTTGAATCTAGTCATGGGCCTACAAAAAAATAATATTAGCATGCATACTTAGTTTTCTACATCAATCTAACTACCAATCTACACCTATCTTTTTCAACCTATTCCAATCTAACCCATCCTATTTACCATATTAATTATAACAATCAAACCAACCTCAGCAAGCTCAAACACAAAACACCAAAGAAAAAAACACCAGAACAAAAATTGCCAATTATCAAATGATGAAAATGATTTTACATTTTTACTTTTTATTTTCTAGCTTTTTAGGGTTTTTCATGATCATCAACGGTTAGGGTGATCATTGATGGTTGACCCAGGGGAAACTCCTACACTGTCAATGGTCAAGGTCCCTCACCCTTTTCACATTTTTTTAAAAATCACCCCACCTAGGTGCTATACTTTTGGGAGATCACCTGATCCGTACCTCAACCAGACCTTGTACTCTTAGTACGTACCATTCTCTAACAACCCATTTGACCACATCCACCTTGATGTTGGCCATTTTGACCCAAAATATTAACATTCTGTGACAACCTTGTATTTTCCATTTGACCATACCGACCAACCTTTCCATATTAAACATTTACAATTCACACACCTCATGCGTGACCCAACCATTTGTGATTTTCAATGGAGTACTTCCTACCCTAGATACCTATGAAAAATATTGACCTTGTCTAGTAGACTTGATAGGAATAACCTAATTAGCTATGACTAATGCTATGGACCAGTTACCCCTATCATATGTTTCTCTAGAACTAACCTTATTTTTACCAATATTGGTAACTTTAGTCTTTGCATGATCTTGACTATCATACCTAGTCATGTTTTCTGCATATGTTTACATCTCAAATGCCCAACCCTTTTGTATCACTCACCTCATGACTCACTATTTACCATTTATCAAATCTTGAACTAATTTTTGTTTTTCCTCATCAACTCCCAGTTTGAGGGAGAACACCTCCTCCCATACTTGGGGTAATCAAACCATGATCATCAATCTGTTCATTTTTATTTTACCACTTATTAAATCAAAGTTGTATAACAAAAAAGAGTAAAATGTAGACACTCAAAAACTACACATGATAGTTTTAGATGTTGAAGTGCCTTGACCCTCATCTGACCTCAAGTCTATTTAACCACCTAATTAACCAAACTCATTTGCTAACTTAAACCTATCAAAATACTAACTCAACACCTTTAACTTAACCTTTTAAAACACCCCTTTCTTAATAAAATTCCCTTAAAAACTCAACCACTAACAACCATCCTAATTTTCAATGGTTAGCATGACCATTAATAGTCATGTCGTCAACCTATTTTAAAGTGACTTCCAACTATGTACTATATAAGCATGGCATAAATTAGTAACTTCCCTTATGCATTGTAAATGGAAACTATATCCTCTTATCTAATTATCAACTTTCTCCTATCTAATTAGTAACTTCATCCTATAAAATGAGAAGAGTAGGAGGTGAAAGAAACCACATCCAAGTTATCAAATCTTCTTACACACAGGTATCCAGCCTTTCGTCAACAATCAAGTAGTAGCGACAGAGATCCGAACCTCTATCTGAGTTGCTCTTAAGGCCAAGGTACTATCACTCTAGCCAAATTACTCTATCCTTCCACCATCAACAATATAGAAAGTTTTAGGTAAATTTGTACTTGTTTCTTTGTTTTATTTCATTCCTAACCCTCCTGACCTAGTCAGAATTATCTCATAGCTTCCCATCTCTGACTAGACCCATACCAAAATCCCTACATGACCATTTTCTCAATTTATAACCTCTTTCTAAAATATCAAAAAACATAGGCAATCATTGATGGTTATCCTAACTACCGATGGTCACCTCAACCATCGATGGTTATTCAACCATCAACAGTCAGCCTAACCACTGATGATCACTTCAATCATTGATGGCCATTATGGAAAAAATAATAACAGGATATTTTCAGTCCCTCTACCTCAACCAAACCCTATTTTTTGTGTTCTTTCCTATTCATAGAGACTCCTATGATTTTTTGAACTTGACCCCAACTATTTTAGCATACATATTAACCCATTTTTGCTATTTTAGTAATTTCTTTGAACAAGCATTTTAATTTATTTTTCTTGCATGCATTTAATTTCATGTTATTGGATGTAAGTATTCTTTCTTTTCATCTATATCAACTTAATTTTTATCAATAGTGGATTGACAACCTCCTAATAAGTATGTGATTCTTGGATCTAACTCATGCTAGGCAGTCCACTCAACTATCTTGCTAACAAACCTCTTTTCTAGAGTCTTTCTTATCTACAGGTTATTCCTTCCAAGCCAAAGAGGAGCTCTTGTCATCATCTAGATCACATGCACACTTTTATTAGGTATTCCTTTACATACCCATTTTACTAGATTTTTACTTGCTTCCAAATTAAGAAATGAGCAAAAATTAAGAGAAACAATACCGAGGAGAAACTTCTATGGATCTATTACTTGTATGACCTCCTGAGCTGATTTTTGCTATAACACATGATAATATGCATCATGATTAAACACAATGAAGACTATCCCAAAATATGAATAAGGACTAACTCTTGATCCAATAAACACTCAAAAATAATGCACCAATGAAAAAAAACCATGATGCTAATGTTGATGTATGAATATGGATAGAATCAAGAATAATGTTCTTGAAGAATCACCCAATTAATGCATATAGACTGAGTCAAGGCAACAATGATAAAATCAAACAAATAGGCGAGAAATCAAGAAAACAAACAAAAATAAAAATAAACAAACATGAAAAAAAAACCAAACAAATAAAAAGCTAGAAAACAAAAGCAATATAAAGCATCCTAACAATGACCATGTCCCAGTAGGGTGAATAGAGGATATCTGGCTAGGATTAGACATGATAGTGGTTTTATATTTTGAAATTTTATGAATGTTTTTGGAATTTTCAAAGCATCTCAACCTGATTGGGAATTATGAGATATGAAATGGTCTAATCTTATAAAATGGCAAGAGCATGGAAAAATTAAATTGATACTCAGAAAATGATGAGAGTGTGATGGTAATGGGGATTGAGGTGACCTTAAAATGAATTGAACACAACATACATAGTCCTAAAATGGCCTTAGTTCATAGTAGTTTCAACTTACAATGGAGGAATCTTACTAGTGTAGTAGCCAATTCAAACAAAATAGGAATAATTGGTATGATGGCATAACACAACATAGGAAATGGTAAGTTGGTATGTCAAGGTATGATAAATGAATATTTAACCTAGTTTTCCCATAATAGGTTATAACTAAGATATAACAACATAGGATAGTTATAATTATTAACAAGACTAGTGGGACAATGATTTTCCCATAGGAGGTTAAAATTAGACTCACATAAACAAATATGACTAGAAGGGAACAAGAAACAAAAGATGTAACTACCAAAACTTCTATCTTACTACTCCAAAATATGGCCTCTATATAGAATTATTGAAATTGATTTGAATCTTTATGCTAAAAGCAAAACTAATGGATGAACCAAGGTTAAACAAGCTAAGTAGATAGGGTCAAAACATGTGGTTGATAAAATAGAATGGTGGGTCAAATAAATGATACAATAGTGATATGCTAGTAGGATGGTAGGATGATAAAGTAGAATGTTGAGAGGGTTGCCTCCAAGTGGTAAAGTGACTGGTTTGGTATGCAACAATAATAAAAAGAATGGTAAATGAAAATGACATGATACATGTTTTTGGCTAATGATGGTTGTTGATTTTTGAATGTGTTTGGCCTAGATATGGTAAATGGCCTATGATTTTGATTCTATTATTCTTGATGATGTGGAGATGCACATCTTGATCAAAAAATGATACAAATAAAATACTCAATAATGTTAATTGCTAGCCCACACCTCATCTAAATAGTTACTCTATCAAGAGTTGGCTATAGATTCAGATGCAAATGATGTTGTTGTGATCATCATCGATCATTGATTTTGATTCTTTCAAGCATTGATACAAGGTATATTTGTAACCTTTGTAAAGGAAAGTATAACCATGGATGGTAAATATGGATAAATGTTGGATGATAGGTTTGATTTGGTGATGTAATGGTGGATGATAATGAAATATGTAGTGGTGGGGAAACAAATGACGATTAGTGTTTTTAGGCACACATAATGTTATTAATTTTAGATTTGACATATCTTTGAATGTGGTAGGGAAAAATACTTCTGAACATTCTCTCAATAATACCACTAGATTTTCTATTATTTAGGCCTGAGAGTAGCTTCTATCTGATGAGGCTATAGATTGGAAGCTATTTTGATTTTTTATTTGATTTTGTCTTCATCAAGTAGTGAAGAATTTTTTACTCAGATATTGGCACCTCAAAGAGGTTTATACCAATGAAGTTATCTTGATTATCCCGTAGTGACTCCAAGAAGTTTCTACTAAAGACCATGGACTTTTGAATTTGATTATCTTCTAACACCTTCAAAAAGGTTTCACTAAAAGATACTGAGTTTGAACTTTGATTGTCTCCTAGTGCCTCCAAAAAGGTTTCACTAGGAGAGTGTTCTTCTTTTATATGATATTGGTCTTGGCTTCCTTACTCTTTTTCAACTACTATGTTACCATGGATGTAATTCAAAAAGGTGTGCTTCTATCATTTCTAATTAATACTTGGGGAGATGGAATGTCAATAGTATGGCTATGTTGGTTTGTGGTAATGGCATGGGGGTTGGAAGCACAATCCTCATAGAAGATACTATGAGAAATTATGTCAATGTTGAAGTAATCATCCTCAAAAACCATAGAAGGATCATAAATGTATTCAAACTGATCTATAAGGAATGCATAACTAATATTGTAATAGCCACAAATATATTCTACTTTTAAATATGATTTCAACTCAAGGGACTCTGAATCCAATGTTGAGACTGATGTTGATTCTACTTTTGATGCTAAATCTGATCTCGATTCAAGAATAGAACTTGATTCTAACTCTAATTCTTTATCTAATGGGTACTCTATTACAATGATGTCTTATTGAATGCTTGGTATTGGATAAGTAATGACTTGTGATGGCATACTGAGCTCTACAAAGACTAGTTTGTCAAAGTGAGACTCCACAATAGTGGGAAAAAGGGCAAGAGATAACTCCTCAAAGACTCACTTGTCAAAAGGAGGATCTTTAAAAATAGACATATGGTCTAGGTAATAATTTATCCAAAGGTAGTTATAATTATTAAGGAGTGACTCAGTAAAGACTAGTTTTTTAGAGTGAGACTCCTTGATAACATGTCTAAGATTGAAAGGTGATTCATCATAGGTTGAATTATCACAAATGTTTGATTTAATAAAAATATCTTGGATTGGTTGGTTCTCTTAGCCTTAGTTTCTAATGAGTTATTAAACACTAGTTTTAATCACAACTTAGTCCTCAAATGATTGGCCTGGTTGGATAGGCATTGATTGGATTAGTTGGGGTTGGAATTTAACTGGTTAAGGTTGGAATTAGATTGGTTAAAATTAGGTCTGGATTGGTTTAGGCTAGGATTATATTGGTTGGGATTTTATAAAGTGGGGAATGATTGGTAATATATGAATAATGATCAGTGGTTGGATAATGATAGGGCATCATGGAACTTGGTTGCTTGCATCAGCTAAAGGATGAGGTCTTGGAATAGAAATGGTAAGAAATCATGGAACTTGATTTCTCACACAAGACAAAGGATGAGGTATTGTAAGGATAAGTCTAGGGCATCTTAGGGCCTAATTTCTTACATACACTAAATCATCCAAGTCATCTTGATAAAACATATCATCCCAATTAGGGTCTTGAGTTGGATTGTAATCCAGTCCTTACCTTTGTTCCCTATGTTGATTATTATAAGGAGGGTATGGATCCATCTCCTGAACAACATTATCATTATATAGTTCTATACCCAAATCCTATTCACCAACCATATCATCTCAGTTGAGGTTTTGACTTTGGTCCCTGATTTGATTTTTATAAGGTGGATAAAATTCCATCTTATAAACTATATTATTATCAAAAGGTTATTGAATAAAGCCATAAAAATCAAAGCCATTTTGTATGGCCATTCTATTATAACTTGGATTATATGCAACTCCATCATAAGTGTAGCTAGACATGTTTGTATCAATGATGAAATTTATAAAACAAAAAGATTTAGAGTTTTACAAACTTTGAAAAACTATGTCAAAAGGAAAAATGCTTCAAACTTGGTCAAACTTGGTCAAAATGGTGGAGTTTTATCTCCAAATAATGATTCTATCATGGATTTGTATCTCCAAAATGGTTAGTGTTAAGACTTGGAATGAAACAGTCTAATGCCAAAAGTATAATGTCAAATGTCATACACATAAAAGGTCAAATATCTAAATAAAAACCAACATGTCAAAAATCTAGGCCAAAGTATTCCAAACAAGGTCTAAAATAGGAAAGAGAAAAGAGTTGTTAGGTCTTTTATCCAAATATGGATTCAAATCTAGGCTCAAACAGGCTAGGCTAGGACTTTTGGTCAAATGATGTCAAAAGTTAGACTTAAAACAAATGCAAGATGTGAGTTGATTTAATCTAAAAAAATTGGAAACAATTTGATATAGACTTGACACATAGAATCAAACATAAACATGATCAGTTGGTATAAGCCATAAGGCTAAAGCATCTTATATAAAAATTGTGTTTTCTCAAATAAAAGCACAAATAATGATGAGGATAGGCTTTGTGAACAAATAAATAATGGAAACAAGGCTCTTTAAACAAATAATCAATAGTTTTTAAATTTGGGTAATCAATTAACCAAAATTACGCAACCTAAAAGAGAAAGATATGTATATCAACCCCTATGAAGTGAGGCTAAAAATCAATTAATATTTAAATGTGAACTTGGCAAGATTAATAAAAAACTCAATGTTAAAAACTAGGCTTTGATCGGCCAAATAAGCTAGACAATATTGGATAGTATAACGGCTCAAGACAAGGATCTAAATGACATACAGGACATGGTTTGAAACAATGGTTTTTGGTACAAGTTTAGACAAGTTTTGAAATAATTTAAGTATCATAACGGTGTAAGCATGCTCTGATGATGCGATCAATGTGTTTTTTAAAATATTCTAAGGCATGAACTTGATATCTGATTTGGGAATCAAAATGATACCCATATTAGTTAATTGACGCACACACAAACAAGTTTTAACAAAAATTATAAGGCATAAGTGTGGTGTAAAATAACCAACATAATTCATTTTTGAAAAAAATAATGGTATATAAACAAATTAGTTTTTGACATGGTTTAAATAAACATAAAATTTTTAGTCTTAAAACACCAAGCAAGAAAAATATAAGTGACCAAATACAACTAAGCATAACATCTTAAATCCTATCAAAGGTGTGGCAATGTGAGGTTGATTAAAACAAGTTGGTTTTCAATCATCTAGATGGATCTCATGTCTATTGAATTTCACATCAGAAAATAAGAGAAGAAGCACATCATTTGAGTCTACATCATATGACTTATTGTAAAAATGTCTTGCCCTTTTTAAAACCACTATAGCTATCACTTGTTCAGTGTAGTGTGATGTCTAACATGCTCTAATATTCTAAGATTAGCGTCTAGTTGTAAGATATGGTTTAACGACTCAAACCACTACCCCTGTGGGATGATCTCAATTTATATATCCCTCCATGGAGAGGGTTGAAGATAATGTTGGGAGATGAATTCTCAAGTCAAGGCTTCCCTATAAAACTTATGGGAGGTAATGAAGTCCCCCTCACAAGCCAAGATGTAATGCAAATAAATAAAAAAATAAGTAAAAAGAGATTATGGTTGTTTCTATATCATCCAAGCCATACGAGTCTTAGAGAGAGCCTTCATAACATCTCTTTTACACCTTTGGATAAAGACAATTTGTAATGAAGATGGTGCTTTTGATCCAACAAATTCTCTATAAGGGATGGGGGGAGAGAATACACACATAACTTCCTCTTTGCTCAAACAAAACTAACTAAGAAAACAATGATTAATTTGAATAAAATAAAAAACTTGGAAGTGAGCTAAATTTTAGAGCACTAACATTGAAAGATTTGGTGGTGTTCTTTATCCCCTTGGCTTTAAGTTGTAAAACTTTGAAAGAACAAAAACAAAACAATTCAAGTAAACACTCTAAATTTTTTTTAAGCACCAAATGAAAGATTTATAATTATTTTTAATCATACCAAAATAGGTTTAGAAATATCTAATTAAGCATGATTTAGCACTTTTCAAGTAGGTCCTGCAAAAAAATGGTCAGCATGTTATTTAGCCTTGAAACTCTTTTTCAAATGAAACTATCAAACTTGAAAAGTATGCCCTTGAGCTTGGATGCCCTGTTGATCCAAAGGCAAAACCAAAAAATATAAACATGTTTGGTTAGGAACATATTAGAATATATATATATATATATATATTTATTTATCTGATTTTTTTATATAAGTATATATTGAAGTTATTAACAAGTTGGATAATTTTTATGATAAACTGATTTATATTTTAAAATTTATGGTTAAAATACTAGTTGTAGGTTTTTATGTTTTATGTGTTTGGTTTTATTTGTTTTAACTTTCTAACTTGTTTGCATATATATATATATATATATATATATATATATATATATATATATATATATATATATATATATATATATATGCAAACAAGTTAGAAAGTTAAAACAAATAAAACCAAACACATAAAACATAAAAACCTACAACTAGTATTTTAACCATAAATTTTAAAATATAAATCAGTTTATCAGAAAATTTATACAACTTGTTAATAACTTCAATATATACTTATATAAAAAAAATCAGATTAAAAAAATGAATAAAAAAATTTATTAGCTCTGTACTAGTCATTTTTACCAAAAAAATAGAAAATAAAATGTGATAGTCACTAAAAGAGTCATAACTTCTAAACTAAAAATTAGATTTTAATAAAATTTTGAGATAATTAGGATGAAATTGGTAATGAAAACATATAAATTTTAAAAAAAAACTGGTAAATAGATTAAAAATAAGATCTATTTTGACAACTATTTTTGTTCAAATATGTGGGGTGCACAATCGTGTCCCACCGGGCATGCCATTTATGATCAAAGAATTTGACAAAGAGAGGAGGTTAGATCAAGTTTTAGTCCATAAAAATATGAAATAAACACAATAACATACTAATATCTCTAGGCCTAGATCTTAGGGGGGCTTAATGAACAAACAATAATTGAAAACCCAAATAAAATGCAAAGAACAACAATCTTTACCTTCCTTGAGAGCTTCAAATGATTTGTTCATTGGCTTGCTCGGATTGTGCTCAAAATGTATTCATTAATGGGGCTTAGATATCTACATATACTATTGGAACCATGTTTGGATTGGCTTGGATTGATTTTGACATTATAATACTATGCATTTGCTTTATGGATCAACTCTAGCATTATAACTCTACTATGTTTCAAGCTCTCTAAATAAAGAGCTCCAGGCTTGCTTTTATAGGCTTCAAAATCACTTAGAATGGGTTAAATTTGAACCTTGGTTGAGTTTAAAAGTTATATTTGGCATATTTTTAGGATATTTTTTTGATATTTTCTAAACGTGACAACTTACAAAAGGTAATGATTAGCTTTTAAGATGCTTTTGATATTTGCATTTTCATTTCTGATAATTGATTTAATTGCTCATAGATGAATTTAATTATGTTTGATTAGAATTTGATGTTAACCCTTTTTAGGATTTTGAACATTTGTACAAGGTTTAAATTAAATGACCATGCATTTTTTAATTTAATTGATTAATAGGTCAACTTGATTTAATGCATGGTTATGAAGCCAAATTTGAGACAATTAGAAATTCTTAGGGTAGATGGTCAATGGTTGGTAAGAATTGGTCTAAAGTTAGATATGAAGCCATTGGTGGTAAATTTTATGTGTTTACAAGAAATAATCAATCCAGAAAGGGTCATCACCTATTTCTACTTTTGGGTTCCTGTGGTACTCCTCACAATGAATTTTAGGAATTTCACCCAAGCACTTCCCATAGTTATGCAAATAGGTTTTTATCCTAATCCAAATAGTCTATTGTAATAAAAAAATTCTTAAAGGAATTATGTAGTAGAACAAAGTTAAGGCTTTCTGAAAAAACACTTAAATGAATTATGCAGCAAAATAAAGTTTAGACTTCCTAAAAAACAAAATTGGCCATGGAAAGTGCTTTGATACCAGATGAGAGGATCCTCCTACAAAAAATTAATGAAAATGCATGAAATAATAGATTTATATAATTAGTAGAAGCACTGAAAGGGTTATATTGATCACATGCTACTTCAAGGGCCAACCTCCTTTGAGCAAGCTTAATACAACAAATTTGTGGATACCTTCATTAGCTTCAACACTTATATACTAAGTCTAATATAAGAAACTAACACTTATCATGAATATGGGATAAAATAAAATGCTCACAGAATAACTTACAAAGCATATGCATCCATAACAACTAAAATACTAACAAAGTAAAAAGAAAGGGTAGCACAGGTTCCTAAAAACAACATTTGTAACATGGCCATTGCCACCATTAGGGGATTAAAATTAATTTTGATTGAGAGAGCTTAAAGAAATGGTTCGAATAGAGGATATTTCCATTGTAGGCTAATTCATATCCTTATTAACCATTATGGAAGATGGCTTGACTCTCCTAGAAGAAGATACTATGTAAGTCAACATGAAAAATCCAAATGACCTAAAGTGGATCAAATTAGGTGCGCCCCTCACTAAAGAGGAACATAAAATATTTATAATCCTTTTGAGGGAATTTGTTGACATTTTTTCTTGGGCCTATTTCACACATGCCAAGTTTGGACCCTTCTTTGGTTGTACACCACCTTATTGTGCATCCTGATGCCAAATCTATGAAACAGAAATTATGTAAGTGTAGTCACTATAATTTTGTACCCTATATATGATTGATTAGGTGTCATAGGAATTTATTTTTATTTAGTCTCCTAAATAATCCCTATCCTAAGGTTTAGTATATTTACTGTTAATAACTCAATAATATGCTTTTACTATTACCTTTCTCCCCCCTAACCTCCTATATCCATTAATAACCTAGGGAATCTAACTTTTAACCACTTTTACCTTGTATAACTTTATTACCAACAACCTCATGCTCACTAAAGCCAATATTACCCATAGTTGGAAAAAACTTGCCAATTCAAGTGAATCAATGTCGATTCACCCATAATTGGCATCAATTATTCAGATCAGCATCAATCCATTAATATGAAATTAAACTTTGGCTTCTAGACCTAAAAACTCTAAACCTTAAATTATTGCTAGATTTTTTAGAAAATTAAGGAAGTCTTTAACGTCACTCTACCAAAATTTAATATATTCAATCTACATCCATCATCATAAGCCCAAAAGATTTTTTGCATTCATGAGGAGAAGTTTACTCTATTTGCAAGCAAATCCAAGGTAAGTAATCATGTTATTATTTTCATTTTATATTAATCTTTATGCTTTTATTTGCTTATATAGTCCTTAGAATATCATCCATATCCCTCAGTATTTATTTATTATTCTCTATTATCCAATCTATTCTCTATTTTTATTAAGCATAGTTACAAAGAGAATCGACGTCAATTCATTCTGAATCAACACTGATTTTATGAATCGGCATTGATCCTACCACGATTAACATCGATCCACTATGTTTAATTTTTAGAACTTGAGACCTTAATCTTAGATCCCTATCCTTAATCTTTACTGATTTGCTATCATTTTGAATATGGTTGTGTTATGTAGATGACTCTACCATGTATAGTACATGATGTAATCAATATCACTGATCTTGCCATAGAATCCCAAACCCTTTTTTTTGATCAGAGTGGCATAGCTTTCAATCTATCCCTCTATGTTATTTCTTATTCTCCCTTTTTTGAAGCCACTATCAACCAACTAGATGTTATATAGGATGATGTAAATACTGCTACAACTTATTGGGATGAATATTATGATTACATTGATAGCTTAAATGAAGATTGAATCTTAATCATTTTGTTATCATATCTTTATCTATTGTAATTTCATATGTTTTTTATCCACATAAATATGTAAACAAGTGAGCTAACATCTGCTTGAGGAAGCTCACAACTTCTCAGTACTGGTCTCTAACAAGGTAGCTTACCCAATTATCTATTAATCTATTTCTGTCCAAGTTGTTTATATGTGTGTAGGTTGTTCTTTTTAGCCAAAAAGAAGCTCCCTCAGTTGTTGGATTCAAAGCGATGTGCAACATCTCCTAATCTTTAGGTATTCATCATAAACTCTAATTTTCATTTGATTTTTTAGTAAGTAATTTAATTTAAAGAAAAATAAAAAACTACTATAACATTATGGCATGCCCAATAGGACCCCTAATGTCTCATTTATCTTATTAAAATCCATTGTGAATTTATCTATCTTTCTCTCCCTTTCTCTTATTTTTTTTTCATTCAAAGAAAATTCAAAATTGTTTTGCCCTTTTTAAAGGTTAAAAAGATTTGCATCCATTTTTATTTTCTTAGGTGATTCATTTATCATAGCTATCACTTATTTCACACAAAAACCAAACCACTTGCATAATAGACTCATCAAACATTTAAATAAGGGAACCAGCTAGAATTTCATCACCTAGTGATAACCTTTTTCTCAGATATCCCACTTGGATTTCACCACCAAGGGGAGAACTAACTTAGTACATTGACTGAGTATAAACACTCATTTTTTGATATATACTAGTTAAGCACTTAAGAACCTTCCATTATGGTGTGTGAAGTGAGGGGGTATGACCTAATACCAGGCCAAGTATTGATTTTAGTACAGATATATTTTCAAGCCTAAACAAACATGAGACCATCCTTAGATTTCCACTTCTTAAGACCCTTGATAACCTTCATTTTTCTATTATCACACTTTAAAGCTAAAAATTAAAAACTTTTAAAGTACATCTTTAGTGTGTGTGCCTTTCTTTTTCATTAAATATGAGATAATCCAATAGAATTTTGTGTGCTTTTTGGTTTTATTTATTGATTTTTCCTTTATCGCTACATGGTTTTGATGCAACAATAGTCGCTAAAGTAGAATGAATTCCTAGCTTCATCCTCATCCATGGATAACTCTCCTAGCCCTCTTACTTCCCCTAAATCCATAGGGGAAGGTATTTCCTAGTATTATACATAGGGAAATCCTAAGTTTGCCACTATATTGGATAACAACCCAATCACACTTAACCATTATCTCAGATCCCAAGCTATATGCATCCCACTTTTTACCCATACATAATTTTCCAAAAATCCTTATGCAATGCCTTTAGAGGAAGATGAAGGGTTTACCATAGCTATGGTGTCTTCCCATAACAATCCTCCCCCAACTAGTTCTAATACTAATACTACATAACCTTTAGGCAATCTACCTCTGGTAATGTATAATATTGCATCCCCAACTACTCAAACTCATAATGTCACTGTGCCTCAACCTATGTCTACTCAACCTACTACCACAACACTTCAAAATCTATTTATCTCAGTCCCAACAACCCTTACACCTATCCAAACTAGTGTACCTTTAAATACCCAAAATTAGTCTTTAAAACAAGCCCTTATAAGTCAACTATCTCAATATTATATCCCCTTGAACACCCAATACATAACACCTACACAAGCTATTGTGTCTACTATATCCCCTTAAAATCCCCATAGTATGTGGTGGCATCTCAACCAATCATAACCACATCAATTGGTTATCCTTTATCACATCCTTTTTCCACTTAGCTTCCTATGTATCAAATCCCATAATAGAATGTTTTGGGATGTATCCCTAAATACAACATCCAATTAGACCTTATGAGCATACTTATGATCATGATGGCCAATTTAGAAGCCTCTACTTCTAAGTAGAAAAACATGATCAGTTACTAGCAAATCTGTAACAAACCTATTTACCCAATTTTCCTCATTAGACCTTATCCTCCATAATGGGAGCTTCTGAAGTTTACAAAGTTTCAAAATAAGGAGGATCCATAGAAGCACCTTTGAGCATTCAGACACACTTTCTACCTTATAGCTCATGAGAACACACTTATTCTTAGGACCTTTCCTATGTCATTAGATAGACCTACTCTAGATTGGTACATCTCAATTCTTTATCATTCTCTATTCTCTTTTGGGTAGCTATCCCAAATTTTCTTAGAACACTTTCTATCAACATCATAATAAAAGTCACTATCACCGACCTCTATGCCATCTAATAGTTTGATGATGAATTTATCACTGATTTTATGTCTAGATAAAGGAGTATCATAAACTAACTCACC
This sequence comes from Torreya grandis, assembly GCA_037957365.1. Taxonomy (NCBI): domain Eukaryota; kingdom Viridiplantae; phylum Streptophyta; class Pinopsida; order Cupressales; family Taxaceae; genus Torreya; species Torreya grandis. The sequence continues at coordinate 2,603,695 of JARHVA010000522.1, read as the reverse complement.
ATTTACCTTATACAAATTGAGATAATTAAATTATTTACAAGAGCATGTGCTAAATATATCTCATCAACATTACGGGTGCAATCTTTCAAAACTTTTGATGAGGCATTTTTGATGGTCCATAAAGTAGAAATTAGATCCCTAGAAGAATGGAAAGTTAAATTGTGGGATAAAAACTTCAAACCTAATCCGTTTAATGGGAATAAAACCAATAATAAAACCAAAGGAGATGTTAATGCCATAGTTGTAAAATTAGTGCCACTATAAGCAAAAAGTCAATCTAAACCCTTCACCTCTCAAGCACAATCTTAAAAACCATTAACACATTTTCTCCTATAATAATATACACCTTTAGGAGAGTCTTACATGTCTATCTTAGATAAGATCTTAAAAGCATCTCTCATCGAGATTCCTTTGATAAGACCTCTTGATGATTCTCACCCTATGCCTAGTTAGTTTAGGGAGAATGATTTTTGTAACTTTCACCATGTAATAGGTCATGGCATCAGTAGGTGTTGTTATTTCAAAGGTCTAGTACATAAAATTATTTATCAAGGGGAGTTAAAACTAGATAACCCTAATGTTCCCCCTAATCAGTCTATATACATATTTATATATCTATTCCCTAATCACACTTCCATGTCTAATTCCATGTAGGCTAATTTGAGATCCACCTTAAACCACAAAAATCATGTAATTAGCATGATCCATGATCATTTTCTACCTAAAGAAGTTTATAGTGATTTTATCCCTGATATCCTTACATGAGATACCCTCGAACCATTTGAACTAAGTGAAGATATCTTGAAACTTCCTCAAGCTTCCCATATCTCATTATTTGGGATCCACTTGAGGAAATAATATCTGAAAACATTTTGGATGATCAAATAGAAATAAAAGAGGAAAAAAGTATAAAAAAGGATTGCTTAGACATTCTACAAGATACAGATATCATTTATCACATCATTTCAATACCTACATATAACATACCTCTAGCTTATTACCCCCTAAGGAAACTATCACGTTACCCCAAACTAGCCCAAGAATAGTTCCTCCCATTGTTTGAGAGGTTCTAAATCTTAGAGAAATTAAGGGAAAAGCCATAGATGCCAAAAAAAAAACCTCAAGGCCCCAAGAGGAAAATCTCTACAACATCCTCCCATTAGGATTGAAATCCATAAAGAGGATATTCCCACTACTCCTAATCAGATTCAAAAAGGGAAAGTACCTTTGCCACCTATTTGAACAAAAAAATCTCTATTAGGACCCTATCCTTTAGCAAGACTGAAAGCCACTATCATAGAATCCTCCACTAAAAATCATGTATCATCACAACAGGATCTTCCCACTATGATAATGCCAATACATAAAATTTTAATCCCCCAATATATGTACGGTTTAGGTGTAAGGGATTATCCTAAGCATAAATCACCTATTGTAGGCAACATTCAAACAATTAGATATCAGAGTTGTTGCCAGCATCTGGATAATATGATTGCAATGGAGACATGATCACATGAGATGAAGCTAGTGCACATCACATAGATGCTAAAGCAATTTGAAATTATACAAGGAGATAAATTGCACAAGACAAATAGGAGAAAACCCAATATCTAATTAACACGAGATGGATAAAATGAAGAATACATATAAGAGAGTTCGTAAGTAACTCCTCCACAAATGTTGGTCAAAGCACCCAAAGAATAGACTATAACTCCTCCAAAAAAGGTGGTGACAAGGTGCTAATAATAGAGAAGTAACTCCCATACATGGAATAGCTGGTTAAAGGAGTTACTTATGACATTCTTATGACACCTATGACATATCTATGACACAAATCTCCACATAAGCTAGCCTATCCCACTAATGTAGGAAAATTCCAAGTATGCACAAATATATAATTTCTCTAATTAAATAATAGGGAAAAAGAAAAACCTACACTAATATTAGATAAAAAGGTCAAGGTTCAAAGTCACATACCTCTTTCCTACCAGTGCCTCAGATGATTGAAAAACATGTCAAAATACATTGAAGGGGTCTTATTCTAAGATCCTAGATCAACTTCTCCAAACCTCCCTTATCAATCTACCACCTGTAAAACCTATTAATCCTCATATTCAGAAACTTGTGTGGTATAAAAAAATAGGAAATGCATGTATCATCAAATAGCAGGTCATGATATAGAAAGTTATAATGCGTTAAAGTTTGTGGTCTAAAATTATTAGAATAAGACAATATTTTAATGAAATAATTAGATCATGACCATCCCCATAGTCAAACTACTAGGGTTACATCCACCTCAAGAAGTATCATACTACCAATAGTATCAGAATGAGCTGTAAAAGAAAATAAAACCTCTAATAGAGATCAGTATCAACCTATCATGAACCCTTTACATGTGGATGATTTTAAGAACACAATAAATCCTATTTTATTATAGATAAATGTAGTTCACATAGCTGCACGATCCCAAAACTAGGGTCATAAGATCCACAATCATGAAAAATCCAAAGTGATTATTGTTAAAGCACCAACTCCTACTATGCATAATCCTACAAATGCCTGCTCTAAAACCTAAAATTTATAGTTTAGGGAAAGTTCAAAATAATAATGCTTCATAACTCATATAGATATCTATTTTAAAGCAGCTTCATCAGCTTTTGGTCAAAATGTCTCTATATGAACTTGTCCAAAATTCTCCCTAACATCATGAGGCTATGATAGAAGCTTTGTGGGTCACGAAGATACAATCTAATGAACCCTAGTCTCTATCATATTTCATTTCATCACTTCAAAATCCCTTACCCATAACATTCCATGATTCAAAAATACCATCCTTACAACTTGATGACTAAGATCCTATACATTTATCATTGCCCAGATTTATCAAAATCAAATCAAATGAGTAATGATTGATAATGGTGCCAATATAAATATAATTTATTCTCATGCATTTAAACAATTACAACTACCTAAAAAAGTTGTAGCCTAATCCCCCACCATTTATGATCTTTCAATGATACCATCACCCTTGTATTAGGAATGGTAGTCCTTCACATTCAAGTAGGTGTGTGTGTTCTACTTTGAACTATTTTACATAATAGGAGGGGATTTTAAATACAAATTTATGTTAGAACATCCTTGGATACGTGCTAATACATCCCCTTTACCTTGCATCAATGCATTAAATTTGAGAATAAAGGTGAAATCCATAATGTCCCAATCAATCCCCATCCATTCAAAAATTAAAATGTCACCTTTCAACCAAATGACATCTTAATGCCATTGTAAAACACTAACCCATCATCATCTAATGAGGAATCCTATAGAAAAACAATCCCTACATCAAGGATTAGTAAGGAGTCTATTTATTCCACATTTTAGTAGCTATCAATTAGAGAATATTAGTTATTAAAACTCAATACTCTCCCTACTCCTTAAGAATACGGGTGTCTAGACAAACATCATGTTTATTGCCCAAATTTAGGAGAAATTATTACCTTTAGTCCACCTTTCCTCTATACCCATTTGATATATGGGGGAAGCAATCAACCATCTTTAGGCCTTTCTAACCAAACCCATGCTAAACCATTTACCTCAAACTTTTTATTCCTCAATAAACCCCACTTTGTAAACACATACTTACCATGATGTGATTGGAAGGGTTTTGAGATAAAATGATATGAAAAAGCCCCACACATAGTTACATTAGGATATTTTAGGGAACCTCATAAAAGGCATGACCTCAATTTTAGTAAAAATCCCAAATCTAGCCTGAAAGTTACTCTCCTTCCTATCCTTGAAGAGGACATGCCATACTTACCATCTAATACCCATTCTTTGATAGAAGACATCATATCCATTTACCCAAATAATTTTTTTAGTCAATGCCATTACTATAAAACCTCTCATATATCATCATGATGGGGAGGTCAAAACCATTCCTTTATCCTACCCAAACATGGTAGGGCAAGATTTTCTCACCATCACTATTCTTTAATTCTAGGATGATGAGTTGATCTTAAATAATTTAGGCATAGAGAACTCCCATCTATGTAAATTCATTACATTTAAAACTTATAAACTATTAAACAAGGCTATCATTGACATTAACATAGGATCTCATGAGACTCCATGAATAGTTAAGATCAATAAATATTTAGATCACAGGAGTACTAAGATTTTACCATATTTCTAACAGATCACAATGAAGTATTTAGTTGGTCCTATAGTAATATGCCTGGTATCAATCTTGCTATTGTCATCCATAACATTATCACATTCCCTTATGCTAAACTTATAAAACAAAAGCTTTGAAAGATGTATCCTCATGTTTCAGTCTTAGTCAAAGAAGAATTTCAACATATCTTATCCATTAAATTTATTCAGCCTATCAAATACCCTCAATGGGTATATAATATTATTCTCATCACCAAGCCTATAGGGGGATTATGCCTTTATACCAACTTTTAAGACCTTAATCTCAATCATCTTAAGGATGATTTACCTCTCCCTAATATTAACCAATTAGTGGATTTAACCTAGGGCATGAAATGTTATCACTTACAGATGGTTTCTTTAGATACAATCAGATCCTTATCACACTAGAAGATCAACATAAGACTTCATTTATTACTCCCTGGGAGACCTTCTTCTATCGAGTTATGGCTTTTAGCCTATAAAATGTAGGATCCACCTATAAAAAAGACATGACTTATATATTTCATGATATTATACATAAAATTGTTAAGGATTATGTGGATGATATCCTTAGTAAATTGAAAGTATGAAAAGACCACCTTTCAGTCTTAAAAGTAATCTTCACTCACTTCATCCAATTTTGTGTTCATCTAAATTCCAAGAAATGCATTTTTGGAATATTAATAGGTAAGATTTAGGCTTTATTGTCTCCATTTAAGGGGTAGAATTTGATCTTACTAATATCAAATCCATTTTATAAATTTCAACCCCATCTAATCTTAAACAACTACATAGTTTATAAGGTAAATTATAGTCTATCTATCATTTTATCTCCTAGCTATCCAATCAATATCAACCATTCCATCCTTCCTAAGGAAATATATCCATTTTAATTGGGACTCTAGTTGTTAGGAGGCCTTTAAAGTTCTTAAGAGATACCTTATTTCACCACCAGTTCTCACTCCTCTGAAAGAGGGGTAATCTTTTTTCTTATATATTTCCACTATGGATCATGACCTTATAGCCATGCTTGCCCATCATGATGAGAATCATAAAGAGTAGGTATTAATATATTAGTCACACACTTATTGAATATAATATGTGTTATTTTAATACATATGAGTTATGTCTAACTCTGGTCTTTGTATCTTATAAGATTTTCCATTATCAACTCAATCACAAAACCTATGTGGCCATGAACACTGATCCCATAAAATTTATGCATTCTAAGCCTTATTAGAATCAATAAATTGCCAAATGGATCATGATTTTGGTAGAGTTTGACCTTGAGTTTATCCATAAAAAATAGTTGAAGTTCAAATCATTGTTGATTAGCTTGCTAAGTTTCCTCTTTCTGATAATCAACCAATCTATCATGAATTATTAGATCAATCGATAGCCTCCATGTCTCAAACAAATCCACAATATCAAATGAATCTATTCTTTGATGGATCCAAATGCAAGCATGGTGGGGGATCTATAATTGTCCTAATCCCTCTTGGGGGGACACCTATCCCTCTATCTTTTAATCTTGATTTTGACTACACAAATAATATGGCAGAATATGGGGCTTTAATCATAGGTCTCCAAACTACCTTTGCCTTGGGTATTAAAACACTTAATATATATGATGATTGATAGCTTTTAATCAATCAAATTAAGGGCATCTATCAATGTAAGAATGATACCCTTTAGAAGTATAAGACTTTGGATAATCAGTTATTAGCCAGTTTTGAGTAATATGCTATTTAAGACTCTCTTCGGTCAACTAACAAGTTTGTGGATACTATGGCTTCTTTGGACCCCTTTATCCCATCATCGTCTCAGGAATCTAAGTTATTTATCCTCATCTATAGGATTAATCAACCTTATTTTACCAAAATTGACCTTCCTTCCATCTATAATGTGGAGGAAATACATCAGATCTTTGTTACACATAGATATTTGATTACCTATCAAGGGGGATTATTCCTCTGGATCTATCTAAAAATGGCAAGCAATATTTTTGGCTTCATGTCATGCATTTTATCATACCAAGGGGTGTTCTTTATAAGCATAGTTTTCATGATATCTTTCTTTGTTGTCTCTAAAATCATGAAATTACCCTCGCTATCAAAGAATCTCATGATGGGTTGTGTGGTGGACATTTTAGTGGCTGTACCATTGATAAGAGAATATTATAATTCGGATATTATTGGCCCACTTTAAACCAAGATTGTTTTGAATACATTAAGAAATGTATAAAGTGTCAGTAGCATGCCAACCTATCCCATGTCTGTAGTTAAGTGTTATAGTTAGCGTAGGAATTTTAGCATTTTTCCCAAAGGGGGCTCAATCTTATAGGTCAAATTAATCCTAAATTTTCCCAATGCCATGGATTTATTATTACCACCATTGATTATTTTACTAAGTGGGTGGAGACTATCCCCCTTATCTCAATCAAAGTAGACAAAATTGTTGAATTCATTAGTCAACACATTATTTGTTGATTTGGTGTTCCTCATAAGATCATCACATATAATGGAAAATATTTTAAAAACAAAAAGGTTCAGTTTCTATGATTCTTTTAACAATAAGCTAAGCTTCTCTTCACCTTATTATCCTCAAGCTAACGAATAGGCTGAGGCATATAATAAAACTCTTGTCAAAATTCTGACTAAAGTCATTAATGAAGTAGGAAATAACTTAAATCTTCATGTTCCCTTTGCCTTATGGACTTATCAAACTAGTATTTAAACCCCTACAGGTGATAATCCTTTTTCCCTAGTCCATAGTACTGAAGCTGTACTTCTTCTTGAGGTTTAGATTCCTTCCCTTTGCATCTCCCTTAAATATATCATTTCTAAGGATGACTTCCATCAGGAATGATTAACCCAACTCAAAATCTTATATGAGCCTCGATCAACTACCCTTGATCAATTTAATGTTGGTAACCTTATCTTAAAGGAAATTCAACATGTCACTAATATGGAAAAAAGAAAAAGGGGAAAATTTTCTCTGAATTGGCTTGAACCATATATTATCACCCATAAGTATGGATCTAGGGCATATCACTTGGCCTCTCTTAATGGAAAATCAGAATGAGAACTTCTTAATGCATTCATCTAGGTCATTTCTACTATTAATAAATCTTAACCACCTTGGTTTGCCTAGTTTAGTTTCTTGGTTTCATATCCCTATTATTCTTATACCAAAAAATGATATATAAAGATGTGATTATCTGGTAGCATTACCCCTTTTTAACCTTGAATATGAATACCCTGACTCTATTCATAACATTATATACCTTTTTTCACTTTATTAAAGCTAGGTAAACTTTTTAACGTGACTGGCACCACTGGCTAGACATGACTAATACCGGTACCATAGGGTCGAGGGGATTCAAACACTTGACCGGCAGAGCCACAATGGAAATAATTGACCAACCAGCCATACTCCCTGACCCATAACATTATATACCTTGAAAACCCTCCTTATCACTAATTAATTTTAAGAATAAGAGTATTATCTTGTGCAACAAAATTTGGAAAATTATCCTAGGATTCCTAAGGATAATCCATAAATAAATAATAATGCTAGTTGGATCAAAAATCAAAGCATTTGAAAGACAAATAAAAATAGATTGATCGGTTGAAAGATAATTATAAATCTACAAAATTTATAAAAATATATAGAATATCAAAATCATAGACTATTTCCTCAAAGGATAGCTACTGTGATAATCATATCTAAAAATATAGACCACTCCATCGTAGGATGGCTATCATGCATAAATCATCCCAATAAAGCTTCTTGCATTAATTAACTTTCCTTAATTTAGTATAATTCTCACATTGATCAGTCTACATAGATTGGCACAAAAGGATTCCAAGGTTGACCTTAGTTTTGGGTATACAAGATGAAATCATCTTCTTCTTACGAATCCACTTTCTATCAAATCTTAAAAGAAAATCCTTAGAATTGTCCATCTCAAAATCAATAAGATCTTGGACTTAGTTGACCTAAGGTTGTTAGGATAGTCATTAGTAGTTGTCTAAGGATGCACAAACATTCTTTTCAAAATGATTTTTTCTTGGGTCATGGTTCGAGCCAATAACGAGCAATAAATCCATTTGTAAATTAAAGTTGTGCTAATTAATTACAAATTTGTGCTCATATTCTAATCTAGTGAATCAACAATCTATAATCTATAACCTACAAATCACATCAACAATAATCATGATCCATGTAAATTTTTATTAATCCATAAATTCCATAATCAAATTTTTAATTCACATCCATAAATAACATAATCTATAAGAATTTTAATATGTCATAAAGTGTTAAAATCCATAATCCATAAACATTTTTACATAAAAGTCCATAATTTGTAATCTAATCAAGCTCATAATTATTAAGTCCATAATCACATAATCATCCATATTAATCACAAACATTTTCAAATCACATAATAATCACACAATCTAAATCACATCTATAATAACATAGCCAAATCTATAAACATTTAAATCCATCGAATTCATAATCTAAACCCATAAACATATCACATAAAATCCATAATCCATAATCACATAGCATAAAATTTATAATCTAATCAAACTCATAATCATGTCATCCATAATCACATCACATAAACATACATAATCCATAAACATTTTAAATATAAATCCATCACGTGTAACAACCATAATAAATCACATCATCTAAATCCAAAATCACATAATCGATAAATTGCAAGCATATATGATAAACAAAATCCAAAAGCATCCATAATCCATAACAACATCATAACTCATAATCATGAATAATATATATAAAATAATCAAAGTGTACATCACAAATATCTATATATATGTTTGTGGTTCTCTGGCCAGTACAATGAATATAAATACATCAATAAGTGAGATACTATGTAAAATGCAATCTACTCAATTGGATACTCTCCAAGGTTCCACCACCATCTTCGCTTACATTTCCTCCCCCATATCTTCCTCTATTCCTATATCTCCTCTAAGATACACTCCCTTTGCTCACCTACCTTGTATGAGTATGCCTCTAAGACTTGCTCTATCTGGATAAATGGGAAATATAACATATAATATCTATATGTAGATCAAGTAAATTATGATCACAATATCTCATCTTTTCCACTAGTTCCCTATATATATCAATGCTCATGATCCCCACTAGTCCTGTGCTTGATCCAATCACCCTTGTAACTATCTACATTGATACATCTCCCTCCCCCTCCTCAAGCTATCTCATTTTGATTGATATCGATCCTGAACCTCCACCACCAAGTCATGAATCAATTTTAATGAGTCAAACTCCACTCATAAGGTATCCAATATGATCTATAGGACATCTTTCTCAATCTACACTATGGAGAATGCCCCCTGTGCTATGGCCACCTATCCCTAAAAAGTGATACACTAAGTCCTTAGTATATCCCTCTCTATGATAACCTCTACAATATTAATCTCCTCCTCCTCTATCTCTTCCTCTCCCCCATCCTCTCCCATCTCCCCCTCATCTCCCATCTTATCCTCTCCTCCACCCCCCTCAACATCATCCATCTTCTCATCCCCTCTCTCTTGGCATAGATGTACCACCATTTCTTACCTCATTGCCCACTATCCTATATAACATTTTATAAATGCTATAGTGCACCACACATCTTCCACATCATCTCTTTCTAGTTCTTCCTCCTCTATTAGGACATATGTAGTGTCTGGCCCTAGGAGTTCCCACTCTATCTCATCCCACATATATACACATGGGCCCCATAGATTATCTTATGTTAACCCAAACTATTATTATACTCACCTAAAATGGAGATACTCTATGTAATCCATCCTCCTCCTTGTTACCCACATCTCCCTTCATATACCTGTCAGCTTTGCCTCCACCCTGAGCCATGTAGGAAATCTGAGATAAGGTCTCCAAATGATATCTATATCTCTCAACCCCTTTAAAAACCCTTGATAATAATTAAGGTCTTAAATAATTTCATATGTAAAACCTAGTGCCAGATAGAGTTTCCATCATAGAAAAGCCACATTATACTCAGTATTGTACAACCATATCCATGGGGTACCAATGGGTCACACTACCCTAATGTGTTCATAGGCCCAACACTATAAAATAATAATAACATTCAAGCCATATAATCTCTAGGTCTTCCAACCCTATATCTCCCTATAAACCTATGCTAGCAAGGTAGATGCCCATATAAAAACTATCTTATGCTCTAGTATATCTAGGACCACCCCTATCAAACTCCATGCAAATCTACCTCCCCCTAGGTTTGGGAGTGTGTAATAGGATATCACTAGTAGCATCATGGTGAGTACACCTCTCCTTATTATATTAGCCACATACAAAGGCTCAAAAGTAAATCCTCCCCAAAAAATGTGATATCTATAGCATCCCCACCATATAGGTGTGTAACACTACTCCTCATTCCTGCTCATCAATAAGTACTATAGACAATCCTTATATAGAAATTTATAAAATGTGGTAGATTTCCTCTTTGATAATGGTCATCTCTCTAGTAGGAAGATAGAACATCCTATTAGTAACATCCCAACACTCTACCAAGGCAACCAACAAGCTCGTATCTTGATGGATGCATTTGTAGTGATGCACTCTTCCTAATCCTATGGCCTCTAGATGGTCTCAATTATCATCACCAAGCTAGAGTTGTAATTAATCCAATAAAGGTGACACTCGATCCTACATCCATAGTAAAGTCTATTCTTATCACTAACATCCCCTATAAGCCTAAATTCTCTTAAAAGTCTAACTTAGCCTAAACCCTAGACTCTTATCTAAGCCTTTCACATTTTTTTAATGAATTATCATCGATCCCTTATGGATCAACACCATTTCATATAGATCAATGCCATTTCAAGAAACATCAATTCTTGGTAAATCATCACCAATTCATGGGGAATCAGTGTTGATTCTATAGTTTCATATTACCCTAGTCTTATAACCTATCCTAAAAGCCAAAAAACTTAAAAAATTCAAAATATTCAAAAATTAATAAAATAATGAACTTACCTCATTCTGCGATCATTATTATCACCTCAATCAATTACCACTAGCCTCCATATCATCTCATGTCACTCTTATCATTTTAACTCTCAATTGTCATTTCATTTTTCACAAATAGCAAATGAGCCTTTTCCATGTACTTGCTTATATACCCAGTTTTGGGTTGACACCAATCTATTTTGGATCAATGCCAATTTGGTGGATTGACACTGATTCATTTTGGATCGGTGTCAATTGGCCCATTTTTTCACTACTTGTAATTTACATGCATCCAGTCCTACTTATTATCCTTATCCTAGTACCTTACCACACCTACCCTATTATTTGTTCTATACCATTTTAGGTTTGTCTATTTTGACCCCATGTTGGTTTTATATCCTACATAAGGCATGTAATCTTTTGGGTATCTTCCCTTAGTGGGTATCGAGAGTGAATTTTTCTCTTGAGAATATCTATCTATAGGTAGTGCAAACATCATATAGCACACCATATGTTTTAGTCATCCAAACCCTATCACTTTCTCTCTTGTCTAGCCTTCTTTTAAGCCCACCTATTTGTAATTGTGGCATTTTACTATAGGATTTACCTCAGGGCATATCTACCTTTATTACCTTATATCATGTAAGTGAAAAACATATGCTTCATATTATGCATCCATGTTTATTAGATCTAATTTTTTATCTATCCATCCCATCCATTATTCCATTTTTCAAACCCATCACCCACTCCTTATCTTACACTAGTTTCTAGTTTGAGGGGGGATACTTCCTCACATAAACTTGGGGCATTGGACTTCTCATCGTTTTTGTCTCATAACATATATTCCATATCACTCCATAAAAAAGGGAAAATGTAGACACTATAATTTTGTCACATATATAATTTATTATGTGTTATTTAATATCCTAAATAATCCCTATCCTAAGGTTTAATATATTTAGCATTGATAACTCGGTAATATGCTTTTACTATTACCTTTCTCCCCCCAACCTCTTAGATCCATTAATAACCTAGGGAATCTACCTCTTAACCACTTTCCCCCTTATAATTTTTTTACTAGCAACCTCATGCTCACCAAATCCAATTTTAACCACGGTTGGAACAAACCTACCAATTTGGGTGAATCAGTACCGATTCTTTAGATCGACATCGATCCATAAATACCTAGCCAACGTTTGGCATTTGGAACCAAAAAATTTGAACCTCAAATTGCTGTTAGATTTCTTAGAGAATTAAGGAAGTACTTAATGTCACTTTGCCAAAGTTTTGCTATATTTAATCTACATCCATCATCACAAACCTGAAAGATTGCCTGCATTCATGAGGAAAATTTTACTCTATTTACAACCAAGGCCAAGGTCAGTAATCATGTTATTCATTTAATTTTCTATCAATATTTATGATTTTATTTACTTATCTAGTCCTTAGAATATAATTCATATCCCTCAGTATTAATTTATTAGTCTTTATCATCAAATCTCGTCTCTATTTTCATTAAGCACAGTTACAAAGAGAATCAATGTCGATTCATTCTAAATCAAGATCAATTTTATGAATCAAAACCAATCCTAATATGATCAACATCAATCCAATATGTTTGATTTTTAGAACTCGAGACCTTAATCTTAGATCCTTATCCTTAATCTTTACTAATTTGTTGTCATTTTAAATATGGCCTTGTTATGTAGATGAATCTACCAGGCATAATACATGATGTAATCAATATAACTAGTCTTCCATTAATATCCCAACCCCTATTTTTTGATCATAGTGACATAGATTTCAAGCTATCACTTTGTGCTATTATTTATTCTCCCTTTCTCGAAGCCACTATCGACCAACTAGATGTCATATAGGATATGTAAATGCTACTATGATTTATTGGGATGAACATTATGCTTACATTGATAGCTTAAATGATGATTGAATCTTAATCATTTTGTTATCATATCTTTATCTATTATAATTTCATATTTTATTTATCCACTTAATTATGTAAACAAGTGAGCTGACATCTACTTGAGGAAGATCACAACTTCCTAGGATTGGTCTCTAACCAGGCAGATCACCCAATTATCTATTAATCTATTTTTGTCCAAATTTTTATATGTGTGTAGATTATTCTTTCTAATTAAAAAGAAGCTCCCTCAATTTTTGGATTTAAAGTGATGCACACCATCTCCTAATCTCTAGGTACTCATCATAAACCTTGATTTTCATTTGAGTTTTTAGTAAGTAATTTAATTTAAACAAAAATGAAAAACTACTATAATAGTAAGATGCATCCTCATATTACTGTATTAGTAAATAAAGAGTTGGAAAGACTCTTGGAAATGAGATGCATCTGACCAATTGACTATTCAAAGTGGATATCAAACATTGTGTCTGTCAGTAAAAAGCTAGCAAGAATCAAAATTTGCACTGATTTTAGAGACATCAACAAGGCATACCGCAATGATGATTTTCCTCTATCAAATATCGACATGATAGTTGAATCAAAAGTTGGGTATGAAATTATTTTCCTTATGGATGGATTTTTAGGATATAATTAGATTAGGATTATGCTATAAGACCAACACAAGACAACATTCACCACTTCTTAGAGAATGTTTTGCTATTAAGTTATGTCATTCAACCTTAAGAATGTTGGGGCCACATATCAGAGAGCTATGGCCATAATATTTCATGACATGATGCATGATATTATTGAAGACTATGTCAATGACATATTGGGTAAATCAAAGACCCATGCAAATCATTGAGCCATGCTATGAAGGATATGTGAAAGGCTTAATGAATACAAATTTTGACTCTATCCCAAAAAGTGCATCTTTGGTGTTATTGCAAGTAAATTATTAGGCTTCATTATATATCACCAAGGAATTTAAGTCAAGGTTTAATCCATTAATGAGATGCTACCACCTGCCACTTTGAAGCATATCCACTATTTATAGGGTAAAATCCAATTTATCAAAAACTTCATTTCATAGTTAGTTGATAAATGCTACCCCTTTAGTCACTTATTCAAGAAAGGTGTTAAATTTATTTAGGATGAATAATTTTAGGAAGCCTTTGTGCATATGAAGGAATATCTTACCAATCCACCTGGTTTGTTACCAATAATTCTAGGGAAGCCATTTTTGTTATATCTATTTGCCACTAACCAAGCCTTAGGGGCACTTTTATCTCATCATGATAAAAATGGGAAAGAGCATGATGTGTACTATATAATCCATACATTGGTCACACATGAACACAACTATATGCTAATAAAAAAACTTGTTTAGCTATGGTATTTATAGCCTAGAAGTTACATCATTACATGTTTAACAAAAAGACCATAGTCATTGCCAAAGTAGATCCACTCAAGTGTATACTATCAAAGATAGTTTTGGGACATATGACTAAATGGATCATAATGATGAGTGAGTTTAAGATTGAGTATGTTAATCAGAAGACCATAAAGGGACAAGTCCTTGTAGACCAGATTATTGAAGCTCCTCTTTTAGATACTAAAACATTCAATTTTCAATTCTTGGATGAGTTCATTGATGAGTCCAAACTATGGCTCATTATAACTATAATATATAATCCTTAATAACCATTAATATTCTAGTTAGGTTGAACATTTCATGTAGTCTTATGGGTTATAACTATTCTAAGGTAGAAGATGAATGCTTTTATCTCTTTAAGCTTATGTGAGTTTGAGTTAGCATTCTTTACATAATGTTCTAACTATTTGCATGTTTAGTCCTCCATTTTTGATATGTACAAATATTATAGAATCTTAAGAAGAGTCTTGATATGATCTCATTAAGACAAGGAAGGGTCTTGGTCACCAACCTATCATTCTAGTAAAGCTTTGGACATTGCCAGGCATTCTATGGATCTTGGTAGATAGCTATGATTTTTAAAAGGTAAGCTATGAATTTTTATAGTCAATCTATGAACTTATATAACACACTAAAAAATTATCTAAAACATGTTTCTGAGGCATTCCAAATGTTCATTCATCCATTCCATGATAATACATACTCCTCTAAATATATTTTAGATACTTTATATTTTTAAATATATATATATATATATATATATATATATATATATATATATATAGACTTATATCTATATATACCTTTCCATTTATACAAACTAGTAGATATAGGTTGCAACTTTGGATAAGATGATATAAATACATTGTATATGAGATTTGGTAACCAAATATGGTTGGAAAAAGTAGTTGAAAATCCCACGAGGATCTCCCCAACCATGTGTGGGTCTTTTTGTAATACTCCTCCCTATTTTGGCCATATAAACCAATATTTATGAATAATATTTTGTTTATCTAGTTAAGTTATTACCTAGTATTTAGGGATATTTATTTTCCTTTGTATCTAATAAAGGGTAGATTCCTGCTTGATTTGTAGGTGTGAAATATTGTGTATGAACCTAAATCTACTCACCCTGATAATTCTACTAATTCTACTAATTTAACCCATAACTATATTTCCTAGTTAATTAACTAACATCTTATTTCATATTCCCCACATCACACAAATAATATCTACATTTGTAACTAATTAATCATCCTCATTAGCCTACTAGCTAAGACTAATTACCTGCTAGCCTACCCATTAAGACACTTTCCAATTTAAAAATCATTTTATTCACCTACCCATCTACCACCCTACTAAACTAGCCATTCCTACACCCCTATTCCCTAATAAAGATTCTAGAATTGGATAATTCTAGAATCTCCTTTAATTTAAACCTCTTCCTCTAGAATCCTCTATTCTAGAGGTTTCTAAGGAATAAAAAATTCTTTGGAAAACCCTTAACCATTGATCTCAATGGCTCAAAATTAAATTTGAGCCATTGATTTTTCCCTCTCATTGATTATATAAACAAGCCAATCCCTCCATGAAAACTAACTTGAAAATTAGAAATATTGAAGCCATCTTGCATCCATAATCATCCTTCTTGAACTCATATAGCCTTTGTCAAATCTATCACCAAGACAAAAATCCATTGAAGCCATTATCAAGTATAATCAAGCATTCCAACAATCCACTTGTTTTGTACTCAAATCAATTTGACAATTTTAGAGGGGAGATAAAAGAGTTAAAATGATGGTAAGTGATCTAATTATTTATTTATCCTCTCTATTTGATGTTGTTTATATTTTAGGTTTTTATTACTAAAAATTGTAATATAGGAAGAATCCAAAATTTAGGCTACATTTTGGCAACACGATGGGACATAATCACTAAATTTAACACATTGAGATTGATGGAAAGGATATATAAGATTGTAGGTACAAATGGCTATGAATCAAGGACCAGATTTTGAAAAAATCATGATGTATAGGAGAGTTGCAATTTTGCATTGGTATTAGTGGTATTGCAGTCATGGTCTTGGACTGAGATAAGTGATATTGCATTAGCATTAGATATTAAATGATAATTTTTTTTGGTTTGAAAGGTTATTCACATTAATTAAATATCTCTACTTTGAAATTAGTGATCTTGATCTGCTAATCATAATTTTGCCTCTATGGTTGCAGTTTTACAGAGTTTTTGGGTTGTTATAATATCACTATTTTATTTTATTTCTAACCTCTGTACAGGGATGTTTTAGCTATTTATTATTTCTTAGAAGTTTTTGGTGTCTTATATGTGTAGGAACAAGTATGGTTAACCAAGAATTTGATTGGTGGTGGCTAAGGTGTAATATCACAATTCTACGACTTGTAGTTTTGACTTGGTAATAATGATATTTCCATCACAAGTTACAGTATCATAAATTTTATTTAAATTAGTAAAAATATGTCCTATTAGTCTCTAATATAAAGGTAAATAATATCTATATATATATCATTCATAGTCGACAAAACATATTGGTGATCATCTAATTTATGTCATAATCCAATCTGACTATTTTTGATCTAATTATTTGGAGTTTGGCTATTATGAGTTTTGGGTTAATTGTTTGCTCCTGAGCTTATAATGAAAATGTTAAAAAGGAAAGGAGACATAAATAAGATTATCTACAAACTTAAAGTGCATAATTAACCCCCTTTTGGTCCCTCATTATAATATTGTTGAGTGTGTAATAGCAATTTTACTTATTGATCTACAATTTTGATTTATTAATAGTGACATTGTAATTTAAACATTTTAAAACCAGTCTCATTTGATTTTAAAGCTTTTAGTTGGTCACATAGATCCTTAGGGCCAAAATTGATAAGGATTCTTAGCTGTTGGTATAATATTTGTTCATTTTTTCTAAATAATAGTATCTAAGGTCCCTTATTATAAAAAAAAAATCATATATAATCAAAACTTCTAATCTAATCTAGATAGTATTTTAAGCCTTCTTAAATCATTATAGGATAATAATATAACTACCTACATCAGTTAAAAACCATATATTTTATAGTTTTCTACTTTATTGCAAAATCACTAATCTCAAATTTTTAACAATTATGACTTTACACTAATAGTTGCAATTTTGCACTAATAGTCATAGTTTTATAGGTGTTTGTTTGCTAAATATCATGGTTAGATATTTTATTGTAATATTTCCACTTACAATCTAACGTTTTGCCTTGTATTCATGATATTATAATCTTTGGTTGTGGTTTTGTAGCTAACTGACTATGTAATTGTGGTTTTGCAAGGGAGTAGTGGTTTTCCCCATTTATTTTCCTAATCCTTGTGTTTATATTAAGGGTGCCAAAAATATTATATTTTAGTCTTATTTCTTGTATATATTTTCTTGTTGTGTGATTTGATTATTCATTTTTATGCTCCCTCGTATAGGTAATTAATCAATAAAAATTAATCATACTTGCTTATTTGTTAACCCTTTGAGTCTAGGATAGGACATGATGTAGAATTCATTCCCACACATTGGATTAATCACTAAGGGTTGGTGACATGTATTTAATCACCATGCACTAAACCAAACTTCATATTTCATTAGAATATAAATATGAGGATAGTTATTATTAGGTGCTAAAGTGGAATTCCCCATAGAGGGTTCCATAGAGTGAGGGGAATTTTGGATCCAATACATAAAGTAGTTATAAAACATCCTCTATGGACTTAGGTCTCATCATAACTTCAAATATATATATTACTCATGAAAAAACCCTTTTGTAAACCTAGCTTAAGACCTTTCAGCTGTAACATGCATTTCGCTACCAGAGTCAAGATTAACTCCTAAGAAGCTGTTAAGTGGATATGGGGTCAAGAGGGTTTGGTTGATTACATAATGGGTCACCAACCTACATCCTCACCCAAAAATCCATTAAATGGCGTTAATATTGGGTTATACACCCTTTTTAGTTTACTAAATTAGGAATTATGGTTGAGTGTGTTATTTGTGTGTCATACTTAAACTCATGTTATTTGTGAACCAAGTCATCCACTCCCATTTTTGTATCACAACACCTAGGTACCCCTAGGGTAAAAAACCCATCCTTAAATCCCATTATAACATTAATCTCATACCACCCATTCACACCTCTTAGATACAACCTTAGTCTTGAAACCATATCTTAGTGGTCACCCATCCCTCTAATCTTCACTGTCACTTTCAAATCCATTGACTAAGAATTATTAAAATACATAACCTTGCCAATACTTTAATATAACACCCATCACTTCCCTATCATTGCCTCTTCATATCTAGCACCAATCCAATCACTATTTTGCTAGTGGGAAAGGCACTCAATAACTTCATCTCCTAGTCTTCTTGTAAGATTAAAATCTTGTAAGGGTTTTATCTTTTGGTAAAACATTATTCATTTTAATCCTCACCTCTATTTAAATCCAAAATCACCACATTTCTAAATCATCTTCTTTGACCACCCTTAGATTTGATTTCTAAAACAAGCTAATATTCTAAATCACATCATCTCACATCACATCTAAACACTCTCACCATCTGATATGCCAATCCAAACCCATGCCCAACTTCTTAGAATGGGATAAGGATGTAACCAAGAGAATGACTTTTTGGGGAACTTAGGTGATCAAAATTAGGATCATGATGATACACATAGTGATATGCACAATCCTAGAAGATAAGATGATTGATTCACAAATGACTTCATACAAGTGATGAAGTTAGAGCCCGATTTGACCAATACATATATGAAAACCATGACCAAATTTTATCTCAAGAAATTGGAATGGGGGGCACACTACCCCCAAGATTTGATCATAACATTTTTTTATATTTATTCCATCCATCTACATGACCCAACACTCCTCATCAATAGGTCTATACTAATCAAGTACCTAAAGAAGAGGAACTCGTGGACCATAAATAAGAACTCAAAAATAAAGAACAATAGGTCCCTCTTCAAAATATCCATGTCAAGGCTAATAGGAGATAAACGACCCTAGAGAATTGATTACACCAACTTACACAATAAATAAACTCTTTAGCACCCAATTTTGTATCCAAAATCAACAACCATCCTCCCCATGCCAAAATATCCAAAAATCCAATAGACCACACATAAATCATGCTCAAACCTCTAATCCTCTTAGGGATCCCTCATTTGCACAAGAATGGAAAATGATGAAAGAAACTCTCCAAAAAATTAACCCTTGCTTATAATCAATGAAATATCAATATGAATATTTTTGCTTCTCCCTTGGATATGAGCATTCTGTAAATTCCTTTCCCACCTCACTTTGAGGTTCCTAAATTCAAAAAGTATAGAGGGAAGGGTGATCCCTACAATCATGTCTAGGAGTTTTATGTGGCTTTTCATGAGGTTGCATATGATGATGCCTACTTACTAAGAATTTCCCCAAAAAGTCTCATAAGACCATCCCTAGAATGGTTGATGAATTTGCCAAAGGGGTCTATATCTAGTTTTGGATAATTAACTGAATAAATTATGAGACATTTATCATTTAATATAAAACATGATGTCTCCATTATAGGCCTCTACAAAACTAAACAAAGAAGTGGGGAAGCTTGACCTCTTTCTTACAATGCTGGAGAAGCCTAGCAATATGCTTTTGATGGATAGTAGTAGATAAAGAGTTGGCCAAACTATTTGTTGACAACATCAATGTAAGGTTAAAATATTAGTTAAAACTCCAATGTGCCAAAACTTTTGATGAAATTATTAAAAAGGGGATACAAATTAAAAAAACACTTATTGAAAAGGAAACAATCAAATTATACACCCAAAATGAGCATAATTAGCATCAAGATACTTCCTTTTTAGGAAAATAAAAAATAATCAATAAAAATAAGATTGTTGTGAGAGATAGAGTTATAAATTCCAAACATGTTCAAACTATGAAAAAAGGACTCCCATAAACCAACAAAATGTCTCCTCTATCTGAGTTTCATGAGGTAAACCAAATCCTCAAACATAAAAAGACCTCTTACCCACCTCAGAGTGCCTGTTAAAGTTGTCCTTCAATATTAATCTCTACTAACATGATTATTAAACCTCAACCCGATTGGTATCACGAGGATGAATTTTGTCAATACCATAGAGTCAAAGGTAATGATATAGATAAATTCATGCAATTAAAACATTATATTCAAAATTTTATTGAAAAAGGTGATATTAAAGTAGAGGAGGAGAGTACTTCTAATTAGTCAAAAAATTAGTAAATTAGTATTTATCAGGACCCTTTGCCTAAGCATGGTCAAAGTCAAGGGAAGCCACCTAGAGACCAGGGGCAGGTATCCACTTATAATTATATAGACTATTATGCCATCCCATACCACTATGTAAATAACATAAAAATTCATAACCCCTAATATCCCACTCCACCATCAGCTACCATATTAAAAATCAATCAAGTCATAGTTGATTGTGTGGTTACTATCCGATGTAGTAAAATCATAGTCCTTAGGGCACCACCAAAGGATGCACTTACATCTATGTCTCAAAAATTCAATATCTCCAAGAAAATTCTTGATATATTTTAGTCAACCGTATGATATCATGAAGCAACTCAAGAAGAACCCCTCTCAAATATCACTCATGGATCTTTTCAAAACATCATTTGAGCATTAGGAGATCCTAAATCAAGTCCTGAATGATTTAAAAGCCTCATGAGATATTGACTCCAATCAATTTCAAGCATTCATGGGTCATTTTTCCCCTTCACAAAAAATAAAATTTAGTTCTCAGGACATGCCTCCCTTGGCCCACATCATAACTACCCATTGTTCATATAAATATCCATCTCCAATCACCGTATTCGATGCATACTCATAGACATAGGGTCTTCATTGAACTTATGTAATCTAGATTTATTAAAGAAATTAGGGTATTATGAAACTTATTTTGGGCCTCCTTTGATCATGATTAAAGCATATGATGATAATGAATGGCTGTCTGTAGGCACCATCTACCTTCCCATTTGTGGGACCCATGGTACATCAAACCTTGATTCATATATGGATGTAAATTTTCCTTATAATCTATTTTTGGGTCACCCACAGATTCATGAGAAGTGTTTAGTCCCATCCACCCTTCACTAATTTCTAAAATTCCCTCACTTTGGCATGGATGTCACCATTCATGGGGAAATTGAGCATTTTCATAGCTGTCAGATGGGTCAATCCCAATCCTCCTACTATTGTCTAATCACAAATAGTTCCACTCTAAACCCAATGACCACCAAATATGTACACCCTGATGATATAGTACCCTCATTCTATCCATCACCTGATATTACATGACTAAAAATCACATCCATAAGATACAGGGAATATGAATATAAAACTTTTTATGTAGGTGACCTACCTCTTTCCCCATGAAGCTATGGGTCTTTGACCATGAGGAAGTCCAATCCTATCAGTTATTAGATTATACTAATGACATTTTATAGTATAGGACTATTATCATAAGAATATATTGATGAATCTAAGGAATCATAGCTTATTCCATTAAATAATGCCCTCACATCTCAAAGGCACAGATATCCCCACATTAAAAAATGTTAAAAAATATGCATTTTTAAGGAAAAGGACTAGGGAGACAAGAGCAAGGTAGGATTGAACCCATAATATTTTAATAATGCCCAAAATATCTTATATTAGGGTACAAACTACTTCACAATGACTTAAACAATAATCATGGATACTACTGTGGTCCTTGAGGATTATCTTTCTGATGAAGAAATTGAGACAGGATCTACTTATAGTCTTTATGATGAGCATACTACCACAAACATTTTACATAACATCACTATTGCCACCATTGACATACCCCTCCACTACCCCTCATTAATTGATTGGGATCAACATCAGGTGCCATCCTTCAATATGTTTTAAAATTATGAGGCCATCTTAGAATTTTTGGGAGTAAGAGATTTCATGCCTTCCAATGATCATAAAAAGGGATTTTCTATCAATCTCTGCTAGTCAACTTATTTCAAATAACAACAAATGCCCCTTAGCCAAATTGAAGAAGATGAATATGAAGAAGAAGAGCTATCCTAAAGTCTAAAAGAATTTCCACATATTTTAGCTGAACCCAAATTTTATATTGAAATTGACACAGAGATCCCAAAAGGTTTTGCTTCAAATATCCCAGATCAATCATTGCCTCCTACCTATCTCGAAGATCAATCTCCCTCTCTCATTAAGGAGGTGATCAAATTCAACATCAAAATTGAAGAACAACTTAAAATATTCAAACTAGGGGAAAATATTATACTTGAGGAACATCAAATCATTATTGAGCTACTGAAGGAATTTATAGATATCTTTACATGGTGTTATTATGACATTCTAGGACTTGATCCCTCTTTAGTTGTGCATCATCTAGTTGTTCATCCTAACTCTAAACCAATATATCAAAAATTACATAAGATGCACCCTAAAGTAGCCCTACTACTTAAGGAGGAATTATAGAAATTCTTGGAAGCAAGATTTATCTGACATATTGATTATTTTGATTGGATATCCAACATTATTCCCATGGCTAAGACATAATGAGGGATTTAGATTTGTACTGACTTCTGAGACATCAATAAGGTATGTCCTAAAGATGACTTCCCTCTCCTAAATATAGATATGATTATGAAATCAATAGATGGGTATGAAATGTTAAACCTCATGGATGGATTTTCAAGCTACATCCAAATCAAAATCACACCTACATATTAGCATAAAATAATCTTCATCACTCTATGGGGGACCTTCTGATACCAAGTCATGCCTTTTAGTTTCAAGAATGTAGATTCTACATATTAGTGAGATATGACTATTATATTCCATGATATGATGCATGAAATTATGAAAGATTATGTTGATTATAATTTAGGGAAGTTAAGACTCAGATTTGAGTACCATATGGTCTTATGTAGAATATTTGAACGATTGCATGAATATAAAGTCAGGTTGAATCCGAAGAAATGTGTATTTGGAATTACCTTAGGAACATTATTATGGTTTATTTTATCTAGGAGAGGCATATAAGTAGACCTATCTAAATTCAAATCCATTATGGAAATGCCTCCTCATCATAATCTAAATTAGCTTAGGAGTATTCAAGGTAAGTTGCAATCTATTCAGTGATTCATCTTTTAGATCGTAGATAAATTCCATCCCTTCACTAATCTCTTAAAAAAGGGAACCCATTTTAATTAGAACTTTGAATGTCAATAGGCCTTCAATAATATCAAGCAATATTTGTTAAATCTACCTGTGCTATCACCATCAGTTACATGAAATCCCTTGCTCCTATATATCTCCACAATAACTTGTCTGATAGGTGCCTTACTTGCATAACACAATGGAAGAAAAGGAGAAGGTAATTTATTATCTTAGTATCAATTTAATTTCATATGATCAGAAATATACTCCCAGTGAAAAATATTTCCTAACCATTGTCTTCACTTCACAAAATCTATGACATTATATGTTAAATAGTCAAGTTCAGCTCATCACTAAAGTTGATCCTCTCAAATATCTATTATCAAAATCAGCTCTCACAGGACGAATGGCCAAATGGATAATGTTACTTAGTGAATTTTATATAGAATATGTTCATTAAAATTCCATTAAGATATAAACAATAATGGATTGACTTATAGAGGCACATGTTATAGTGACTAAACCTCTTATCATTACCTTCCTAGATGAATCCATAAAGCATGCTTCAAAATGTAATGGCTAAAAGCTATATTTTGATGGATCTTTTACCACACACAGATTAGGATCAAAATTTATTTTGGTAATCCCATAAGGAGACCTTATTCTTAAGGCTTTCTAATTGGATTTTATGTGCACCAATATAATTTATGAGTGTGAGGCTTTAATTTCTAGCCTCCAACTAGCCATCCAATGGAACATCCAACACCTACAAGTATTTGGTGATTCAAAACTAATAATAAAGTAAGTCAATGAAGAGTTCTAAACTAGAGATGATAAATTACTCCTTTATAATCAATTGGTAGATCAATCAAAACAATATTTTTAGTCTGCTACATTTGAACAAGTGCTAAGAGGGAGTAATAAATAAATGGATTCAATGGTGTCTATTAGGTCTTTAATTGACCTTCTTGAAGATGTCCTTGAAATAAATTTATTTTTTGAGAATTTGATCTTACTAGCCCATCAATTTATGGCTCCTCTACAAATTTGTGCTATTCTTGATCCTAGTCTCCCCTGGGATCATGACATCTATAATTATCTCCATTATAACATCCTTACACCAAACCTTAATCACCATCAATGCAAGGAATTCATCCACCATACCTCCCTTTACACTATCCTTGATAACATGCTCTATCAAAGAGGCTATGAAGGGACCTTATAAATATTTCTAACCTCAGAAGAGGCTTATCTTGTGATCAAGGAGATCTATGATGGTATCTATGGTGGCCATGCCAGTGAAATGGCCCTAGCTAATAAATTGCTTAGGATTGGATTCTATTATCCTATCATGGAACAAGATGCCTACCTATATATGAAAAAGTTTGTATCCTACCAAAAATATGGTAATCTTATCCATGCACCTACACAAGAATTACACACTATTATGAGTCTATGAGCCTTTTCTATATGGGGAATAGATTTGATTGGCAAGATATTTCCCACATCAACTGATGTCCATAAGTTTATTATTATAGCTATAGAGTATTTTACCAAATGGGTAGAATCTATGCCTCTTAATTACACCACATGTCTCTATATTTCTAAATTTATTCTAAATTAAACCATTTTCCATTTTTGCATTCTTGCCAACATCTTATCAAATAATGATAAATCCTTCAAAAATCAAGAAGTTGAGGCCTTGTGTAAGCATTACCATATTAATCAGTACTTATTTACACCCTATTACCCCCAAGGGATTAGATAGGCTGAAGCTATATATAATATTATTATCAATATTCTTAAGAAAATAGTTAATGAGGTCGGAGGGAACTGACATCTGCAATTATATCTTGCACTTTGGTCTTATCAAACAAGTTTTTGAACACCCACTAGGTCCACTCCATATTATTTGGTTTATGGAATAGAGGCCATCTTGCCTATAGAAGTGGATCTCCCCTCATTACATATATCATTTTAGGGCATTATCACTGATCATAATTTTTGATAAGAAAGGCTAAAAGAATTGGAGATTCTAAATAAAAAACATCAAAAGGCCCTAAATCATCTACAAGTATATTAGAATAGATTAAAAGGCCAATATCATAAGAAGATCAAGTCATAAGAGTTTGAGGTCGATGATCTTCTCCTAAGAGATAATAAAAAAATACTAATGTAGATAGGGATAACAAGGGAAAATTCAAATCCAATTAGCTCGGGTCTTATATAATAGTTTCCAAGTTTGGATCAGGAGCCTATAGGTTAGCCACATTGGATGGTGAAGAACTTGAGGAGCCAATGAATATAATGCATTTAAAACATATATATACTTGAAAGGATCCAATTTACCTCTATCTATGGGTCCCCACTCTTAGGGGCATATCCATTTCCATTCCACACCTCTCTTTTCATTCTGCTTCATTTTTCCATCCCTAACCCTGGTCCTATCAATGGGAATCTATTACGAATTTATACAACAATAGGAAGTAGAGGTATTACAAAGGGAAAGAAGTCATTACTTGTTGAGAAACAAGAATGTTTGTTGATGAGTCTTCTATAATCCCTTTATCCATTTTCACATATATATCCTCCATCTTATCACCTCTTCAATCATACTCTCATTGCATCCTCTTTAGAGATTATGTCTCCTCTTATCCTTAAGCGAATCCTATCCTCATTTATCTCTTGTTGTATTTAATCTATGGTCCACACATTTCCACTAACTTTAACTTTATGGAAGGGTCAAAATAGGTCTTAATTCAAGGTTTCTCATACTTTATGCCACGAAATTCTTATCGATTATTCTAAACCTCATATATATTTTCTTTTGATTTGATTGGATCCTTGTTCCAATACGATATATTTTGGTCACAATATACCTTGTGTACATGCCCCTATCATCATTCAGACCATTGTGTATAATCATTCTACTACTATCACCTATATATTTATCCCTATTTTTAGTCAATTTTGTCTTATTTTATCTTGTGTATATATAAATGTGTGCATGTTTTTGACTATGTGTGGTTATTTGATTAATCATTTAGATATATATATTAATTATATTATCTTGTTTATCTTAATAGAATTGTTATAGTTTTTTATATATTTTATCTTATTAAATTTATGGGAACAAGGATGATCTAAGTGACTCCTGCATTAGTTTTGGGCAAAGTCACTTCAAAAAATAGAGTTCCCTTACACACCATGTTTTAATATACATTTGAATTATCTCATGCCATTGGCACATATTTATCTACTAGTGTAATATGAAAATGGATTGCATACATTATTAATGACTTCAAAAAATTTCCACCCATCCCATTCTTCCTAATTTTATCATCATCCAGTATAAATCTAATCCTCCTACCATCCTATCCCACCTCCTTGGTACAGGAGGATTATTACCCCATCCCAAATTATGAGACATAACAATCAAACATGGGTTAATCTTTGTTAGAACACAACTATATACTAAGAGGGGGGTGAATTAGTATATTAATTAACTTAGTCCTTTTCAAAACCTTTTAATACAGATTAAAACTGAATGAAAAGATCACAAACACACAAATAGACATAACACCAGATATACCGTGGAAAACCCAATATGGGAAAAACCACCATGAGAATAGATGCTAGAATCTACCATTATAATCTAGTCTCACAATAAATAACCTCACTAGTTACAATGTTTAAGGGCACCAATCCTAAGGAGATACCAATCCCCTAATTTAAGAGCACCTACTCTAAAGAAGCACCCACTCCCTAACTCAGCACCAACTTAGATTATTTGATGGCACCTACCTATCAGATTATACTATGGAGCTACACCTTTAGATTACAATGTAGATTCATAAGTGAATCTAATTATCTATTTTTTATTACAAGTCTGGTCTATAACTACTCATGTTTTGCACTTCATATTTTTTCTCTTCTTTTCCACTCTCTTCTCTACCTTCTATCTTTATGTCTCTATATTGTTCTATTTTACATAATTCAATAACACTAGTAGCTCTTATATGTATCCTAGATGACATATATATAAGTGATTGATCTAGGGTTCATATCTCATCTGTGTTCACACTAGTTTGCTAACACATCACACTTAGTTTTTTTGGACTTTAGTTCCTATCTTTAATTGAATGTTTCCCGCATCTTAAAATCATGATCCATCACCATGATTCTTGGTCTCATTACTATTTATAGAATATACTAGGCTCTAGTTTTTATGCACATGTCATATTACATAGATTTTATTGATTACAATAATTGATCTTATTGTCTATATCATAATTTATAGCTAAACTATAAGTTCTTGCATCTTCCATCACTTGACCATTGGGTTGAACAAAAATTTAAATATTGATCATTGATCTTAAGT
Source organism: Torreya grandis (assembly GCA_037957365.1). Lineage (NCBI taxonomy): Eukaryota > Viridiplantae > Streptophyta > Pinopsida > Cupressales > Taxaceae > Torreya > Torreya grandis. The sequence continues at coordinate 2,575,467 of JARHVA010000522.1, read as the reverse complement.
TTGACACCATGATTTGATGGTATTTATTCAAATTTCTCAAATTTAAAACATGTCTATTTAATTAATCTCTGATTGGCTCATGTGCTCTATTCAATCTTTGTACGCTTCTAGACTTTAATTATTCAAATTTAAAATGCATTCATTGATATTTCTGATCCAAGATCTCGTGTGATATTAGATCTTCAAAGTTGCACAAACTTTATCTCTCTCTATGGTTAAACCTTGAGCTCCTAATATCGTCTCATAGCTTCTCGAGTCTTTAAAAAAAATACAATCCATCAATATCATCAAACTAGCTTAGTATTGAACTCACCTCTGTGTCGATAAACATCGATTACTTTATCCCATTGAGTCCACTCATCATTTAATCTTCTAAAAAGATTAAACTTTATCTTTGACAAGATCTTATGAATGTGACACTTGGCACTAGCACATGCCATCTACACATTGCTATTAGTTCCCACTATTGAGACACTTGGCATCCTCATATTGATAATTGACTATTTGACTTTGAACCACACCATAGATTTACTATTTAAGCTCCATGATTGTGACACTTTTCACTTGCACATTCATTCATAAGTGCCTTTGACATATTGACTTCACTATGCATTATTAGATCTTAAATGTATGATTAATCTCTAACCTTTATATCTTATAACAAGCTTAAAATTTTCCTTGTGTAGATTTGACTAAGTATGGAGACCATCTCAATATACTTGGAAGGCTAACTTTGTACCTTCATATATTTTGCTTTGCTCATCTGCATGTTCTAGAATTTAGACCATATAAAATAGGCATGATAATGAACAAATGCATATGCTTATTTATTCTTGAAACTTTCACATGTGCAAGATATAATGTCATTAATTTGATCAATTAGATTATTCTACCATAGAGCTAATTATGATTAGAATTTATTGGAAGGCCAACTTTGTTCTTGCATAAATTTTGATGTACTTTATCACATGACAAATAATTTAGAGCATAAGATCCTCTCACATAGGATATTCCATCCATATATTCATCTACTCTAGAAACCTTTATATGTGCAAGATATGACATCATAAAAATTCCTACTCAGCTTTTTATTGCCATATACAAATTTAACTATGGGAAAACACTATCAAAATGCCTAGGAGCCCAAATTTTCTCATGCATATCTTTTATTTATCTACATTGCATGACCTAAGATTTAACACATATAAACTAGGCAAAAATATGAATAAAACCATATGACCATTTTGTCCTAACACCTCCATGTGTGCAAATGATGATCTCATAAATATTCTTACTTGGTTTTTCTTGAAAACTTCTGCAAATTTGGATAAGTATAGAAACTTAGTGAATTTTCTCTAAGTAGCCTCAACAATGCTTCATCGCATGACTTAAAATCTTATGCATAATAACTAAGGACTAATGTGATCACAACCATATGACCAGCTCACTCAAAATCATCCACACATGGTAATGGTGATGTCAACAAACTTCCTATTCATATTTTCCTCTATATATTCAAAATGTTTAAATGATCAATATGAATAACCTAATGAATTCCACAAGCATTCCAATCATCTTTAACCTTTGAAAGGATCATTTTCACATCCTCAAATAAACATTCTTATCCTTGAACATCAATTACATCCATAATGCCAATAATCTCCCTTTTGACATCAATGACAATCATATTGCCAACAATATCCCCCATTATCATTGATGGCAAACTAATTGCTATGATCTTCTAATATTCTGTTTCTTCTCTGGCATTGCTTGCATTAGTTTCTAATTAGTATGAACTAAATATTTTCATACCAAAATTGTTCCCCCTTAAGAAATGGATCATTTTCCAAAACACAACTTGGACACATTCTATGATCTTATTTAGCATTTTTACTTTTTCTCCAAACTTTTTCAAAGAACATTTGCACTTTTTTCTCCCCTTTTGACATCAATGGAAAAGGGACTCTTTCTCACTGTTTGTCCAAAATTTTCTCTCCATTTATCAGATAAAGGAGTTTTTCCAAGAATTTGTTACCATAAACTCATTAGAAATTTTCAAAAATATGCATACATGAGTTGCCTTATCTCTCTTTATCCAGGGATTAACAAAGCTTATATAATTCTCCCCCTGGTCTCATGCCTCATCACTAGGATATAATGATGTACTGTAGGAGCCACCACTCCCAAATTCTATCTCAGATATTTAAATTATTCCTTGGGAAGAGATTTGGTGAATATGTATATAATTTAATCTTGAGTTGGCACATACTCCAATGTGACCTCTTGATCTAGAACCTTTTTTCTTAAGAAGTGATAATTTATTGATATGTATTTGGTTATTGAATGCATCACTAGATTATTTGATATATTAATAGCACTTGAATTACCACAAAGAATATATATAGGTGACCTGTACTCTACCTTGATGTCTTTGAGTGTTTGCTTTATCCATAATAATTGAGTGTAACATGACACCACTACTACATAATCAACTTATATTATAGAAAGAGTAATTGACTCTTGCTTTTTACGCAACTATGAAACAAGTTTGTTTCTAAGGAAAAATGCACCACCACTAGTGCTTCTTCTATCATCCACACTTACTGCCCAGTCAACATCTGTATATGTTGTCAAAGTGAAATCTTCACTTGTAGGATACCATAGGCCATAGTAATTGTGATCTTGATGTATCTAAAGATCATTTTCACTACATTGACATGTGACTCTTTAGGAGTATCTTGAAATATTTCAACCATGCATATTGCTTGCATGATATCAGGTCTTGATGTAGTTAGGTATGGCAAGCTACCTATCATTGATCTATATATAGTCTAATTTTCATCAAGGGACTCATCTTCTTTTCTTAGCTTGCATCCATTTATCATGGAAGTACTGACTGTTTTGGTATCTTCCATTCCAAATTTCTTGAGCATTTCCTTTGCATACTTGGTTTGGGTTATAAATATCCATTCATCAATTTTTGATATCTATAGACCAAAAAAGAAAGAAAATTTTCCAAGCATAGACATATCAAACTCACTTTGCATTTGTGTAACAAATTCTTTGCACATTTTATTGTTGCTACCACCAAAGATGATGTAATCTACATAAACAACAACAATCAACATACGCTTACCTTTTTATTTGAAGTATAGATTGTTGTCTTCACATCTTTTATTAAAACCTTGTTGTTGTAGGTACTGGTCTAATCTTGAATACCATACTCTAGGTGCCTATTTTATACAATTAGAGATTTATTCAATATGCACACATAATATTCTTCCTCTAATAGCTAAAAACCTTTAGGTTGTTCTATGTAGACTTCTTATTATAGGTTTCCATTCAAGAAAGTAGACTTAACATCCATTTGATAGACTTTGAATTTATTGTAAATATAAAATGTTAGAAAAATTCTTATGGCTTTCGATATAGCAATTATAGCAAATGTTTCCTCAAAATCTATGCCCTCAACTTGTGCATATCCTTTGCACACCAATCTTGCCTTATTTATTATGACAAATCCATCCTCATTGAGCTTGTTTCTAAAGACCCACTTTATACCTATCATATTCTTGTTTGAAGGTCTTGGAACTAATTGCCAGGTTTCATTCTTTTCAATTTGGCTTAGTTATTCTTCTATGGATCTTAGCCCAATTCTCATCCTTGCTGAATTCAACATAGCTCTTAGGCTTAATTTCAGATATTAGAGCAAAACTTACTTTCTCCTTATTCATTGTAGCTATTATCCTTGTCTGAACTCCATTATTATTATTGATGGTTTGATTTATAGGATGACCCTTTTAAACACATCTTTTAGGTGCCTTTTCATTCATTTCCTTAGCCTCTTCATTAGCTACTACTTCAAAATTTGATTCCTGAATATAGATTTCTTTGTCAGGCTTAACTTGTTTCAAGCCTTCTTCAACCTTGACATTGATGCTCTCTACAATATTATGTAGCCTTTTATTATAACATATGTAGGATTTGATTTAGGTGTAATAACCAAGAAATATTCTTTCATCACATCTTGACTCAAAGCTTCTCAATTTATCCTCCTTTCTCTTGATGTAGCATTTGCTTCCAAACACTCTAAAGTCCTTAATCGAGGAAGGTTTTCCATACCATAGTTCATAGGCAGTTTTGTCACTATTTACCCTTAGTTAAACTCTTTCCAAGATACATACTGTTGTTTGGACTACTCTCCAATATCCATCAGGTAACATGGCCTCTTTTATCATTATTCTAGACATCTCCTTGACTATCATGTTCTTTCTTTCAATATCTCTATTCTGCTGTGGAGTCCATACTATAGAGTAATGTATTTTGATTCCATGCTTATCACAATAATCTATGAACTCATTTGAGGTCAATTCTCCACCTTTATTAGATCTTAAGCATTTGTTTTTATCCAATCTCATTCTACACCATGGCCCTAAAGATCTTAAATATCTCAAGTGCTTGTGACTTGTCTTCAAAAAGGTTACCAATGTCAATCTTGAACAATCATCTACAAATAACATGAAGTATCTCTCTCCTTTAGATATTATTGTCTTAGTAGGACCACAAATATCAGTATGAACTAGTTCTAGAGGCTTTATAGTTGCATACTCCTTTTTTTAAAATCTAACCCTTGTCTGCTTGCCTAGTTGACATTCATTACAAGTAGTGTTTTTAGGTTTGGTTATCCTAGGCATGTGTCAAAAAAAATTATTTGAACTCACTTTTAATTGATTATCAAAGTTGACATGACCCATTCTTCTATGTCATAACTAATTCTCATCAGTCTTTCTTATTAGACAACTATTACCATTCACTTCAACAAGATTATGGATATTGCTTTCAGTTCTTTCCCTTCTGCAACTAATCTTATAGATCTCTTTAAATTTCATCCTTTTGTATTAAATGTGACCTTATATCTATTATCACACATCTAGATGACACTTAACAGATTATGCTTCAATATTTCTACATAAAAGACATCATGTGTAGGTAGTTTTCCATCTATGCTCAAGGTTAATTTACCTCTAATATTTATTACAATGTTGTATCCCAAGTTGATAGATCCTTCTTGATATTTTCTCAATTTGATGAACTTGATTTTATCACTAGTCATAAGTTTTGATAAACCACTATCTACTACCCACAAATTCTTCTCCTTGGCATGGAGTGCAGTTTGAACAATCATAGATTGATCTTTTAATTTCCACACATCATTGAGTTTCTTATTTGGCTTCTTTTTATCCTTTTAGAGACTTGTTAACCTTTTTTCACACTGGGAGGCATGAATTTATTTTTAATTTGTGTTTTTGGTCTTACAAAGTTTGTTCTACATTGTTTAGCTATGTAACCAAATTTATTACAATTATAACACACTAAATTTGTATCTAACAAGGGAACAAATGAATTTATACTTACAAAATTCGTTCTCCTTTTAGGTACAACTTTAAAATCAATATCCCTATGAACAAACTGATTATAGATATAATAATAACCATATAAAGATGAGGAATACCTAGTCATAGCATTTCTTTGAGTAGTATGAGGATCTCTTCTAATCTTTAGCTTCTTCAAGTCGCTCACTTTTGTGTATCCATCTACATAAGCTACCTTTGTCTTATTCTTTTCTTCAAGCTTCTTCACATTAGCTATGCTTGTGTCTATCTTTGTGTCCATGCAAGCTTTCTCTTTATTTACTCTTGATTCTCCTTCTACTTTGATATTGTCATATAGGTTAGAAGATGTACTGGTTATGATTTTTTTTCATAACCAAAACCAGATCTCTCTTTTGAGAGTTGATCAAATCATCAAGTATGTCTAATCCTCCTTTCAAATTTATACCCCTTTTATTTGATATTTAGCTTTTTCAAGATCTTTTCCCATAACCACTATCTATGCTTATAACTTCATGCACTCATCCAATTTAGATTGTAGTTTAAGTTTGACTACATATTCTATTATTTTGGCCTATTCAATTTGTGTCTTTAGGCTCACTACCATCTGATCAAAATTTTCAAGAATTTTGGATAGTTTTTCAATTTTTTTTATCCAAGCTTCTTTTGCCTTGAGTTCTCTTTTCTTAGCTTGTCTATTTCCTCTAAAGCACATATGAGTTCACACTCTAGATCTACTTTTACTTCTTCTTCTTCATCAGAGTCTTCAAATTCTTCTTTTTCTATATCTACAAAAGTTGATCCTAATGCCATGAATATGACTTCCTTTTCATTAGATACAAAAGCACAATCATGATCATCATTAGAACTATCATTGTCATCTAATGAATCACTATCTTCTTTTAAACATAGACCTTTCTTGTTTTTGAAGTTATTCTTATTGGACTAGTGGGGTTTCACCTTTTTACTACTCTCTTCATGCTCACAATTATCTTTTTTATTGTAAGGGAATTTAGTAGCAAAATGTCTTACTTCACCATAGTTAAAAAATTTAAGGGGTAACTTACCTCTATACTTTCTAAACACTCTCTTTAATGTTTTGATAAAGTTGGATTCTTCTTCATCGGTTTCCTCAGATCTAGATGTAGGTGCTTTTGCCTTTAATTTTTTATATGCTTTGAATGCATCTTCTCTCTTGGAAGTGTCTACTTCTCCCATTCTCATCTCATAGGTAGTGAAGGTTCTATGTAACTCATCAATAATGAGGTTATCTAGATCTCTTACTTTTATTGCAAAATTTTTAGAGTCATACCTAGATGGTAGAGATCTTAAGACCATTTTAATAATGAATGATTCTTTCATCTCTTATTCAAGGCCTCTAATTGCATTGACTATTTCATCTACTATGAAGAGGTAGTCTACAATTTTATATTTTTCATTCATTTAAGGCTCTCAAACTTTCCTTTAAATCTTTGTAGCTTGGCCTGCTTTACCTTGTCATCACCTTCATAGATACTCTTTAATTTTTTCTAGATATCTTGTGCATTTTGATAATGCATCACTTTGACAAACTCTGAATTAGACAATCCATAAAGGATAACATTCTTTGCCTTATCATTGCTCTCATATGCTTCTGATCAGTAGGAGTTGTATCAAGAGCTATATATCCATTTAAAATATACATATATACATCAAAACCTAATGAAGATAAATATGCTTCCATTCTTATGCGCCAAAATGCATAGTTTGATCCATCAAAGAGAGGTGCCTTGTTTGAGGAAGAGCTTTCTTGACTAGCCATTTGTGTTCACCATCCAAGATCTACTTGAGTTGATTAAGCTTCTTATAAGAAACCTGGGCTCTAATACCAATTTTTAAAACACAAATATATACTAAGAGGGGGGGGGGGTGAATTAGTATATTGATTAACTTAGTCTTTTTCAAAACCTTTTAATGTAAATTAAAACTATATGTAGAGATGACAAACAGATAAATAGACACAACACTAGATATACTATGGAAAACCCAATATGGAAAAAACCATCATGATAATAGTGACTAGAATCTACCATTCTAATCTAGTTTCACAATAAAGAACCTCACTAGTTATAATGTTTAAAGAAACCAACCCTAAGGAGACACCAATCCCCTAATTTAAAATCACCTACTCTAAAGAAGCACCCACTCCATAATTGAGCACCAACTTAGCTTATCTAATGGAACTTACCTATCAAATTCTAATATGGAGCTACAACTCTATATTACAATTTAGATTCATAAATGAATCCAATTATCTATTTTCTATTACAAGTCTGGTCCATAACTATTCATGCTCTACACTTCATCTCTCTTCTCTTCTCTGCCTCTCTGTCTCTATATTTTTCTATTTGACACAATTTAATAACACTAGTAGCTCCTATCTGTATCCTAGATGACATATATATAAGAAATTTATCTAAGGTTCATATCTCATTTGTGTTTACACTAGTTTGCTAACATATAATGCTCAATTATATTGGACTTTACTTCATGTCTTTAACTACAAGTTTACCACATCTTGAACTCATGCTCCACCATCATGATTCTTGGCCTCATTACTATTTATAACATATTCTAGGCTTTGGTTTTAATGCACATGCCATATTGCACAAATTTGATTAATTACAATAATTAATATCATTATCTATATCATAATTTATGGCTAAACTATGGGTTTCACTACTTGATCATTGGGATCAATAGACCTTTAAATTTCAACCATTGATCTTATGTTTGGTGCCATGATCTGATGGTCTTTAGTAAAACTGCTCAACTTTAAAATGTATTCATTCAATTGATCTCTGATAGGCTCATGCACTTTATTCAATCTTTATACACTTCCATACTGTAACTATTCAACTTTAAAACACATCCATTGATCTTTATGATCCAATCTCCCATGTGCCGTTAGATCTTAAAAATTACATGAAATTTATCTTTGTCTATGGTTAAACCTCAAACTCCTAATCTCATCTCATAGATTCTTGAGTCTTTATAACAAATACACTCTATTGATCTCATCAAACTAGATCGATCTTTAACTCACTTCTATGTCAATAAACATTGAGTAGTTTATCCTATTGAGTCCACTCTCTCTATTAGATATTAATTACATGGTTAATCGCTCACCGTTTGATCTTATAATAAGTTTTAACTTTATCTCTAATGAGTTCCCATAAATGTGACACTTGGCATTAGTGCATTCCTTCTGCACATTGCTCTTAGTTACCTCTATTGAGACACTTGGCATCCTCATTATGATCATTGACTATTTGACTTTGAATTGTACCATAGATTCACTATTTAATCTCTATGATTGTGACACTTGTCATTAACATGTTCACTCACAGATGCCTTTGACATATTGACTTCACTATGCATCATTATATATTCAATTTATGATTAATCACTAACTTTTAGGTCTTCTAAAAATTTCAAACTTTACCTTGTGTAAATTTGACTAAGTATGGGGATCATCTCAATATGTTTGGAAGGCTAACTTTGTACCTTCATATCTTTTGCTTCACTCATCTGCCTTTTCTAAAATTTGGATCATATAAACTAGGCATGATAATAAAAAAACCCATATTCTCATTTCTTCATGAATCCTTCACACATTTAAGATATAAAGACATTAATTTTCTCACTTATATTATTCTGCCATATAGCTAATTATACTTAGAACTAATTGAAAGGCCAACTTTGTTCGTGCATAACTTTTGATGCACTTCATCACATGACTAATAATTTAATGCATAATATCCTCTCACATAGGGAATTCCATCCATATATTTATCTTCTCCAAAAACCTTCATACATGCAATATATGACATCATAAAAATGCCTACTCAGCTTTTTCTTACCATCTACAAATTTGACTAAGTGTGGGAAAACACTATCAAAATTCCTAAGATCCCAACTTTGCTCATGTATATCTTTTGCCATGCTATATTGCATGACCTGAGATTCAGTGCATAAAAACTAGGCATAAAGATGAACACACCCATATGATAATTTAATCCTAACACCTCCATGTGTGTAAATGTTGATGTTATCAATATGCTTACTTGGATTTTCTTGAACCCTTTTGTAAATTTGGCTGAGTATAGACACTTAGTGAATTTTCTCTGAGTAGCCAAATTTGTATCCCCATATCTTTAATTGCACTTCATCACATGAATTTAAATTTCATACATAACAACTAGGCACTAACGTGATCATAACAATCTGACCAGCTCCCCTAGACTCATCCATATGTGGTAATGGTGACATCAATAAGTTGCCTATTTAGATTTTCCTCTATAGACCCAAAATGTCTAGATGATCAATATGAAAAATATGATGATTTACATAAGCATTCTAATTATCCTTGACTTCTACGAGGATACTTTTCACATCCTCAAATCACCATACTCAGCCCTAAACATCAATGACATCCATAATGAGAATAATCTCCCTTTTGACATCAATGATAATCATATTACCAATAATATTTATTTTTCACATTGATTCACATTTTATTCCATTTTACTATTTCAGATCAATATATATCATTCATATTACATTCATAAAAATCCATTTAATAAGTTAATTTATCATACATAAATCCTAAAACATCATCATATAAATATCCATCCATCTAATCTATCATATCATTAATCAATATATAACATCTATCTAACATACCCATTAACATATCAATCCTCATCTATCTACCATGACTATCACATAATTTTCAATCATATGCATACATAAATATGTAAATTCCCACATCATATCATAACCATGTTATCTAATATAACATAAAAACACACACATATATTATATACACATAATATTTTTAACTTTTATTGATTACTAACACTTTGTATCTTGAAGGAACTTGTTGAGTCTAAATCTCTCTAATTACATGCCCTAAGGGGTGCATTGCGAAAGGGGTGGGAAGATCATCAGTGCTTAGTAATATTGTTGTCCCTTTTTCCACTTGCCGTCTACACAGTTGTCTTCTAAAACCATTTACCCTGAGCTTATTCTTCTCAGTCTTACCCATTCTTATCAGTGTCATGCTTTATCCCTCCTTTTCTTTCCTTAATTCTATTTTAGATAATTAGTTGTACTAGGTTGACTGGGTTGACCATGTATAGTTTAAGGGTATTTTTAACACTTTGAGTTTATTAGCCTTTCATTTGACCTAGCTCAAACCTAGTGAATTGTCCCTAAAAACATATAGGGTCAACTGGGTCAACCCTGTACAACTAACATTTTTGGGAGGATTCAGGACAAGATCTACCTATATATACAATTTCATTTCCAACCATTTTTAAGAGTAGAAGTGAATAAGAATATGTATGAGTGAACATCTATTTATTGACCATTCTACTTGAGGAATAAATCTTAGGGTTCTATACTTTCTTTCTAGATATGGATCTTGTCTTACAGAGGAGTCTTTTGGATGTATAAATAGGTTGTGTAGCCTAGAGCTAATTTGTCTTTGTTATCCTTACATACCACAACAATCTCTTATGAAGCACCTTGGCCAATAGAGAGATTAAAGCTCACTAGGTCTATCTTCAAGGTAAGTATTCCTAAATTTATTTCTCATTTGTTAGAGTAGATAGATAATGTAGTTATGCTTCTAATCCCATGCATTAGGATTTAGTATACATTGAAGTGAGTATATATCTTCTATGCATGTTTAGTTTAGTTATTTTTTTGTTACTAAACCCCACTTTGTGCCACAAGATTTAGTGTGCACTAAATTAGATTTACTTTATTATTTATTATAATAGAGTTAAAATTAAACCTTAAAACTATTTTAAGGTTATTATGTGATTGTGTTAGACTGTAGGCTTTAGAACCCTACCTCACATGGTCTATTATGACAAGTGATCCCCTAATTAGGTCTAGTGGATTCCCATTTTGGTCATGTTCTTTCTTAATAAATGTATTCCCAATTGGAAGTGTGGGTATGCTCTATCTTCTCAAAGCCAAGATCAATTTATAAACATGATGCATTTATGATTTCATACATTTTGGTAAAACCAATGTGAAACTAATCCTTGTAGAATTTATTTTATTTTCTTTCATTCTTTTTAGCATAATGTTTATCATATATCCATCATACTGGATCGACTCTATCGAGATAGTTATAATCTCTATGCAAATGTTTTTAAGAATAGGAAACTAGATCAACTCAGATGACCTAATATAGGTTTACATACTTTTAGACTTCTAGTTTAGACTATAGGTTTGACCTAGTCAACCCTTTATATTCTAAGCACTCAACAACAAGATTCTACAAAGCTTAATTAACCTAGTCAACCAAGTTAGGAAGTTTTATAAGCATATTCCATGTCTTTTGACTTACAATCTTTATTATTAGCATCTCTGATCCACCATGGTTCCTTTTTATCTCTTTGTCTCTTTATTTTATGTCTTTTCTTTCATAGTTTTCAATCTTAAAAACTCCCCCTACATAGTCAACTAGATCAACCATGTCGACCCAATTTTGTGTTCTATATGCTATCTAAATAATTGGGTTAACCCTAGTTAACCCTATTCATTTTCAGACCTTGCTTTCATAGTATAGATTTGACCCTAACAACCCTATTCTATATTTTGTGCATATAGTGTCAAAACTATACCTTATTTCAAATTGGAATTATTCTCTATATGATAGTAACTAGTTCACACCTTTCTTTTCTTGTTGTTTACATGCTTAGAATAGTTCACATAGTCTAATTAGGGGTTTTTAATTAACCATTTAGTTTCACTATCTCTATTTTATGCACACATGGCCAAATCACATAATCTAAACAAGCACTTTAAAATTTGTCTACCCAAGGTTAACCTAATTGGATTTCATCACTAAGGGGGAAGTTAACTTGATACTTTGGTCAAGTATAAAACATGGTTAATGGTATATTCTAGCTAAGCACCTAACACCCTTATTGTTGTGGTGTGTGAAGTGAGAGGGTATGCCCCAATACTAAACCTATATCATTGCCACGACAACTTTTTTTTATCCCAAACTACCTAAAACCATCCTTAGATTTATATTTATTTCCTTTCTTACAACCAACTTTCCATCACATTTAAAATCATTTCTTGGTAATCTAATAAAACTTCTTAGGTTAACCAATTATTAACCTCTTTACTTTTCAAGTTGATTACTTTCTCTTTGTTCAATTGTGTGTGAAAAAACTTGTATTAGCCAGAATTAGTGTAAGGTTTTATATTATTTACCTTAGTTGGATTGACCAATGTTGATCCAATTGACTGTTTGTTTCCCTTTAGTTCTTACTTTCCTAGATTAGCTATAAAAATTGCCTTGTTTTTGTTCACAACTTGTTACAAAATTTATTTCATTCCTTGTCTATTGTACTAAGTCAACCCAGTTGACACTATACCTTTTTAAAACCTTTATGCATTATACTAGATTAACCCAGTTGACCTTGTACTATCTATAGCCCATTTTACCTCTTTTTCTATCTCTTATATTTATACTAGATTGACCTAGTCAACCCTATACTATTTTATAGTCCCTATTTCTATGCTAGGTAGACCTAGTTGACCCTGTACTATTTCAGTCACTTTTTGGTTCTTTAATTTCTCATATTTATTTTTTTCCTTTATCATGAACTTTCTACTTGATAGTGACATTAAGTTACAATCAATAGACATGATGAACATTACCAATCTTCATAAGGTTACCCATATATAGACTATGGTTCCTCTCTTGGATGCTAATAAAATTCATATTGCCAATCACACAATGAACTATGAGACCCCTCCTAATACCTCTTTATATCATAAATCTCCTCTTTTCTTAGAGGACCAACCTAAGTTAGAGTATACTCCTAAAATGGTCTTCTTTACTCTAAATTTCCTCAACATGAAGGGAAGGATATTTCTACAATTTACAATCTTATGATTAGTGGTCAAGTTGAAGAGCCTCATTCACCTACTCCTTAATTATGAAATGGATTTGGGGGTACCACTTTCTCTGATTCTCAAACTCTTCCTTTGATCATGACCCCTTCTCATACCATGACCTTTTCTTCTCTAACTTCTTCCTCATCAATGCCTAGTATCTCAACTAACATGGCAGGTTCTACATCTAGTGGGCCTCTCTTGAGATCCACTATCCTTAATACATATATTAGTGCTTTATTTTCTACCCAAGGAAATCATGCTTCTAGTGCTTCTTCCTCTCAACCATTCACTAGTCCATCTTTTGATGCACAAGCAAATTTTTCCACTAGTGCATCTCACTCTAATAATTCTTCTCAAGCTCCTATTAACACCAATAGTGGTACCCAAGCCACTAATAATAACACTAATTCCAAACCTAATAATTTTAATAATTACAATAAAAAACATCAACTTTTGTAACAAATTCTTAATCAAATGAATACATTTCAATCTCATAACACAAATCAAATGATGAGAATGCAAAACCACCTTCTTAATGTTTAATCTCATACTAAACCCATGGATTAGGGTACACATAACCAAAATGTTCCCTCAGCTCCTCTTCAAGATTATCAAGGCAATCTAATTCCTCAACCTCTTTTAATCAACAAAACCATTAAGCATCTACAAAATGAGCCTCTCACTACTCAAATTGCTAACATTGATATAGGAGGTATAACACCTACAATTTCTTATAATAGATCAACCTATCCTAACCTTCATATTAAGACATTTAAAAATATTTATAAGGATTGGGTCAAATTAAAAACATTTGATACTACCAAGATCCTTGCCAAAACACTCATAGGTGATGCCTTGGATTGGTATAATCAACTTAGACCTCATTCCATTACTAGTTTGGAGGGTTTAGTGAATGCTTAAGTGCACAAATTCCAAACTAGTGATCTTCCTGAAAATACTTTGGCCCACTTCATAAATTACAAACAAAACAAAAATGAAACCACTCAAGCCTTTGTTAAAAGATGGAAGACTTTATCAAATAAATGTGAACATAACATGGCTTATGACAATCTTTTTCATCTCTTTACCAATGCTCTCTTTCCTAAATTACAATATCGAGTTCATACTCTCTCTCCATGTACCTTGGAGGAGGATATTGACTAAGATAAAGATCAATATTTCATTATGCATCAATTAAAGCCACCCCAACCTTCTGTGGGTCCTCGTCTCTTATTTAAAAATAAAAACTGCAATATTACCAATGATGGTGTTACAAATTCTTATGACACCATTCACAATGTTCAAGTTATCATTCCTAACCAATATTTGTAACTAACTCCCCCTTCTCAATAATATACTAATCCTCATTTCTCTTCACTAAATAACATCAATGTTCACAAACCTCTATCCTCAATTGAATTTCTTAAGCTTTTACCTAAGCCTCTTTCATGAGATCTTGACTCTACTCATCTTATGAAATCTTGGTATGATCTTAACAAGTTTTTTTGGTTTCATTCTAGTTAGGGTCATTATCATGAGACCTGTAGACAAATTAATAATTTATCTATGGATTTTCTTCTTTGTCTTAATTTTGATCATGATTCCATGATTCATAAGCATCAATAAGCTTATGAGAATGTTCTCAAAGACTATAAAACACATGACAAAACTCAAGCCTTAAATCAAGTAAATAATCATTTAGTTATCTACAAAGACCATATCCCTAATCATCAAATGATTCAAGATACCCAAGACAAGCCCACACCTTCAATAAATAATGTAGAAAGTCTTGTTGACCCCACTTCTTAAGAGAATGTGGTTAGCATGACTAATATGCAAAGGGTGGTAGCTTTCATTGATTCAAAACCTATGTACACTACTCCATCTCAAACATATTATGTTATCAAAGATTCTTCTCTTACTCATTTAAATGAGTTGGGACAAGATGACCTTATTACCTTTGATGATCTGATTTATGATTCTATATTTGATAACACTTCGCATTATATTTCTACCACTCTTCCATTATCTTCCAATACTAATGATAATCAAGCTTCTACTAACACTTATGCTACCATTTCTACAAATCAACTTGAACTAACTACTTCATCATCACAACATGGTTTATAACCTTGTTCTAAACCTTCTTCTTCTTGTCAAAATAAGTTCTAATGCACTTCAAGTCCTCCTTCCAAAAACCTTCTTAACCATTATGCACATATATCTAACAACATTATTATGGGCTATGATGAGTGGGATCCCATCATAGAACTCACTAATCTCCCATCCCAGATTCCATTACTTGAGCTTATGAGGACTTCTCCACATCATAAAAATAATCTTATGCAACTATTATTTGAGATGAATGTCCCTCATCCTCCCCTAGTAGGATGGGAGGCAGACTTATTTGGATCTAAGGATAATATATTAAAATAATGTGAAGATATGTCTATCAACATTGATGAAACTATAGGCACTTCCCTTTCCTTAAAATTTCGCATAGATTTTATGATTCCTAACAATATTCTACTTCATGCGGATGATTTTCCCTTATTTATTAGCATTTAAATAAGTGATATCCAAGTTAAGCATGCATTTATTGATGAGGGTTTTGGCATGTGTGTTGCTTCTCTCAATTTCATTAAGACTCTTGTGTATTCAAAATGTAATCTCGAGTCTACACACAACACCTACCAAGGATATGATAAAAGGTAAATGCCTCCTCTAGGTTGCATGTGGCTTCCCATTACTATCCCACCTATCACTGTTTGCATGAAAGTGATGATATTTAACTTTATTCTTTCTTATAACATCTTTTTTGGTAGGTCATGGAATCACCACATGAGAGCTATTACTTCCTCCACTTTCTAATACATTAAATTCCATTATAATAGAGCCATTTATAGGATTCAAGGTGACACTAACCCTTGGAATTTTGAACAATTATAAGATCATGGATACTTTAAGATTCTTATTCTTGAGCCTTTGTGAAATGTTCTATTTCATGGGTCTCAACATTTCAAATTTCCCATTAATTCAACCCAAGGCTATAATGGGCATCACAAACTCATTGGGAACATTCCTCTTAACCTCTTTCATTCCAATGATTTTGAACTCGATGAGATTAACTTAAAGATCAAAATTTTTTATCTCTTACCTCATCTCATTGCATAACTTCTTGATTCATTGCAACCTCACTCTTTCAAGCCTCCTTATGATGACATTCCCATAGTCTTGACAAAAACTAGGAATTTTATTCACCATACTTCATTAGATAATAAGGTCATCCCTACTTGCATCATTAAACTTCACACCTTGGATTATGATGATGGTTATTCCTTAGATGATCCATTGTTAGGCAGTCTTATACATGCCCATGATTATGAGAGATTATCTATTATTGTTCTTCTTTACTTGAGTCTTTTTGTGCATCTCATCATTTTACTTCACTTATAGTTCTTAATTTTTGTATTTATCCCCTTTATCATAGGGTAGAAATGGCATCGACACCTCTAGTTTTTGAGGATCCATGTAAGACTATGCTCATAGATCATGCCATGACTAGGCCTTACCATTTTATAAGGTACCTTGACCCTCATAAATAGTTTACCCCTAAGGTTAGGGTGACTCTTTATATACCTTCTATAGATCCCACTCTTCCCTTAGTAGAGCTCACTATAGTCAAACTTATTTTCACTCCTATTGTTGTTGAGCCTACCCTTGTTTTTGATCCCATTTCTCTTTTTGTTGAACCTAGTTCTATTTCTCCTCCATCACCACCTTTTGATGATGGTTTTATTCCTTTGCCTAAGATGGCTCCTCTATGCACCAAATGGGTCAATGAGTGTTCTCTGGCTTCTTCCAATCTTATTATACCTCCTTTTATGAGTGCTTATACTAAAACCACTCACAAGCATATCTATTACTTCCATGGAATAGATAATCATTCTTCTACCCATTGTTGTTAGTTATGGAAATATATGAATACCTTGTATCATTTTTCCCCATCATCAAATAAATACATACCACCCTTGAAGGTACTTCCTAAATATCTACCCAAGTATGGTGAGGTATATTATCTATGGAATTTTTGTGACACCCATCATATGGATCATTATCACATCCTTAAATAAATCTTAAAGATCACCTTATAACCATTCCCAAACCTTTTACCACTCTTCCCATAGGTTGTACTTGCAAGAAGGATCCTCCTTATTCTCTTATGGTTCCATCATCTCTTATGGTACTTTCACCATCATCTTTGCCTCCACCCATGATTCCTTCACCCATGGACCTTCCCTCACCCATGGATCCTTCTCCACTGGTGATTCTTGCATTTATCATAAAGCCTACTCCTATGCATTCTCTTGACCATCCATTACTTAATTTCCCTCCTTAGCACTATCCATTGATCATTATTACTTTTTTTTTGAAATAAATTAGAAGAGAATTATTTGTCCAATATTCATTGAAGATTAAAAAGACATTAGAAATAATTCATCTCTAGTTTCATAGGGATTTATCTAATGTCTTGAATAATGTGTGTGGACATATTTATCAGTATTTATGAGCACATGAATGGTGATTTCACATTTTCATTTAGGTTGGATGTGTGTTCCAATCTTATATTTATCTATCTATTTTATCATTTGACACTGTGTCAAATTTTTCCTTATCATATATGGTGATCTTACTTATTATACTATATCTTTCTTATCTTATCATTTATATTTTTCATATGATTATATTTCTTTATCATTTATTTCTCTCTCTTTCTTGAGTTTTTATCAAACCTCTTTTCTTTCCTCTTCATGATAATTTGATTTCTTATTCCATTTTTCATGATTAATTATCATTGTGACTTGGTTATACAAACCCTATTCCCTTTGGTCATTGTCTCCATTTTATCATGTGATCAATTAGCACACAATTATACTCATTACTATCTCCTTACACCATTCCACTTTTTTGATATCCTTTTTCCCTTCTTCCTTATTTTTAAATTAAGCATATACATAGTTGAGACTTGAGATCACATGCGAGTTCATTACTGAGCCTAAGTGTCCTCGTCAATCTTTGTCTTTGGTTACTTAGCTTCCTTTAGCCTTAGCCTAAATATCATTCATGTGTATCACTAAATCTCTCATGTTTATTCATTCCTAATCAATATGGAGGAGGAATATTAAAAATCTAGAAATAATTAAAATCCAAATCATTTAAACAAAAGGCAATGATATAAAAGGCAAAAATATTCTTAAAAGTCTAATCACACTAAAAGATGTTATTCCAAGCACATCTCCTTCTTCTATTCAAAGCTCAAACTCCATAGTTGGCCTCATGATAGATCCGAGGTCCTTTTGGGGTATGATAGGCCAGTAGATTAGAAGAAGAGAATAAAAAAATATTTTAGTGCTACTTACTTTCCCATGTAAGTACCCAATCTTTATAGTAGACTGATGGCTCTATAAGGGGTGCCAAAGAATGAGAAACACATTGTGAGAAGATAGGTCCATTTTATTTTCCTTGTACCAATCTACCTTCATGAGTTGATCTTAGTAGCATGCCTATTTTCTTACAAAGCTTTGTGTCTATAAAAAATAGGTTTCCTTTGTACATAGACAACCACTAGTCACTTAGTGTCTTCTCATGTCCTTAGTATGCCTCCTGTCTCCTAAGGTCTTCTCATAAGATGCCTAAGTCTTAATTTTTAAATTGTCTTTTTCATTCCCTATATCCCTCATATTTCCTCTTGAGAAATATTATTTTATCTACTGATCACTCCCTTGATATTTCATTAGTGAGTTGCTTTGTAAGATTATGGATACGATCGATGTCCCTCATAAATTACCATTTTTTCCTTCCCATTACCCACATCCTTAATTACCTAATTTTCATTGTTATTCCAACTTGGCTATGTTCTCTTTGTGAGTTTTAGTGTAATATTGTGAATAGGACCTAACATTCCTCACAAAATTTTCTAATACCCAAGTCACAATCTAAAACTAGATATGTCAAATATGACATAAGATTCGATTGATTATGAAGTTACACATTATTGACATGCTTCCTAGCTTGATTTTATGTGTTTATGCTTACTTAATTTCTCTTTCACCTTTTTATCTTCTTATTTTGCAAGTTCATGTAAGAATACAACCATTTCTTGAATTTTTCATACTTCCTAGCTTGAATTAGTTTGATAAATTTAAGACCAAACTTTAACCAATTTTGTTTTTATTTTATACTTCCCAGTATGATTTAGTATTATTGATTGCCTTAACTGATTTATTTTTTATCCCATTTGTGCCCTTTTACATACCTTCCATTTTATTAGATTGTTATCATACTTCCCAACGTGAGTTAGTATGATTTTATTTGTTTTAAATTGGTGCAAAATATTTCACTTTGACTTAAAAACAAATCTCTTTTTACCATTTGTTTACCATTTCTTGTTTTTTTATAATTAGTCATTTGTTGTTATTACACATTTCCCATCTGGAAATAGTGTGTAGTACATTTTATTGATTGATTATATTTTTCAAGTCCTTTTTTCCTATTTCTTTTTAACCATGCATGTGTCCTACATAATGCTTAAAAAAAACACATCACATACATTTTATATAGCATATACAATAAATTTATAACACATATGCTAGAAATAAATATATCCAAAGCATCCATAGACAAAACTATAATAAAAAACCATAATAACAACATACAAAATCAACATAAATATACAAAAA
The DNA here is from genome assembly GCA_037957365.1 of Torreya grandis. Taxonomy (NCBI): domain Eukaryota; kingdom Viridiplantae; phylum Streptophyta; class Pinopsida; order Cupressales; family Taxaceae; genus Torreya; species Torreya grandis. The sequence continues at coordinate 2,555,363 of JARHVA010000522.1, read as the reverse complement.
TGATCCATATATATCTTTTGAATTTGATACAACAAATACAACCATATATAATGCTCTAGTTCTATGGATGAGCTCCATCGCATCTATCTCATGGTCTAGCCATGTTTACTACTAAGGCCTTGATCTAAATTATATGAATAGTATATTGTAAAGAGTCTATCCAAGATCTCAATCTCTCTACCTATCCCTATAGGTGTGCTACCTACACTTATGACTATGTTAGTTGAGACTAGATCTCTATCATCATGTCATTATGGCCAAATTCATAACTTTCTCCTTATGTAATGACTATGAAAGGATGGCTCTGAGTGTAGGTGTATGCCGTTTAAATGGCACTGCTACCTCATATAAGTCCCTATAATATTGTGCCTCTTGAGTTAACCTCATAATGTTATTCATAACCTTATGTATCCCCACTAATAACATGTATGTGTCTATCTCATCCACCTATACCTCTTCTATCATATCTCTAATCTGAGTTTACATTTGGCTAATCTACACCTAATAAATAACAATCTATATATCCTAGTTATGGATATGGATCTATAGCATAACTATCTAAGCCTATAAAGAAGTGATCTATCCTTTTAAAATAGTAATATATGCTTGAGATTGTGCTAACTACCCATCCCTTTATGCTATCTAAACCTATAACTAGGATTGAAGTTAGTATCTCTCTTTGGTAATCCCAAATCCCTATGTAAGTTGTGCCTACACCTCTATCTTGAGACATGATAATAAATATATTTCATCCTCATTCAAAGGTTTTTGGGATGGTCCTACATTATCCCCACTCCCACTAGATCTATAATGTGTGTTTGTCACTCTAAATTATGCACCACTACACCCATTGGATCCAACTACCTCCTACCTATGTTGCACTTGCTGCTTGATAACCATCACCCTATCTAAATCTATAGAATCTATACCTCCATATCCATCTTGATCATCTTGCACTAGGATCTATACCCTCATTCATCTTTGAATCCTCACATATGCCTACAAAACCCTCCTTACTACTCCCTTCTATACCATAGCCTTGTATTTGAGCAACCTCACTGGTATCCTCTGATCCCACCATGTGGTATAATCTATTGTCACTCCTAGATCTAACAAAGGAGTATATTAATCCCATAATATCAAGGCAAGGATATCGTAATTTTCACATACAAAATATCTATTTACTTACCTACCCAACTATGACCTCTCTCAATTACTCTATACAAACAAATGCTCCTTACCTGGCATGCCCTGTAGGAGCCTGAACTATCTCTACACATGGTCAGGTATGTATCACTCTATGATAAAATATACCTAACCTATCAAGAAAAACTATATCATTATATAATTCATCACCTGATCCTCATCCTCCCAACTAAACTAAAGTCCCTTGTAGGGCATCCACATGATATGCTCTAGCCACAAACTATCAAAAACCTATCTATAGAATTTCATCTCTTCAACATGGCCTCTCTGCACACCCAAAAAAATATACCATCCAAAGACAATGGGATCATGTGTCTCTATTTTATTGAGTAATTAGAGGCTATTTGGTTTTAATGTGATCCTATAGACACCTAAAATTGGTCACCAATGATCTCTGACCAAGATTCAGACCAATTTCTAGCAAATATCACAATTTGGCCTAAAAACACTAAACCCATTAAATGGTTCAAACTTGTCTTTACAGTTTCTAATTTTGGATAATGTATCCCTAAATGGGGTGATGAATTTTATGTAATACCTAAATTTGATAAAATCATTTCAATTCAAAGTGTTGATTTTTCCCCTAGGTGATCTGGATTGCTCTTTTTTACCAATTTTATTGCATGTGACACATGCCTTTGTTATTATGTGTCAGTAACATCCTAAATGGTAAAATGGTTCCAACACATCTAAAATTACCTTCCAATTCCACTCTATTCAAAATTTGACCCAATAATATGACATTTTGACCATTTTGATTAATTAAGCACCAATTTCTACAGAATTTACACCAAAATTGACTAATCAAGTTTAAAGTTAATTAATTTGAATCAAAAACTTAAATGGATTTTACATGGAGGTTATTGATTATTTCATAAATTTAAATTGATTATGAATAACTACATCACTTAATAACATAATCTATGGGGTGGCATCCATAAGCCATAAATGCCAAAAATAGTTGATTAAGCCCTCCCATGCCTCTTTAATGCCTCTCTATCCTAAATATTTATGAGAGCATTTATTGATTTTAGCCTCCAAAATTAAATAAATTCTTAGCCACACATCTTCATCTTGATATGGATGATATAGGTTCATTATGATCAAATGATAAAATCTATAAATACAAGGCCTCACACTAATAATTTTAAGCTATTTTGGTGTAAAGTTATCATGATCAAATTCTTTCAAAAGAGATTTTGATATAGTGTTATTATGCCAAATTATTGAGTCAATATTCACAAGACAAAGCTAAAATAAAATGATTCCAAGAGGAGGTGGATATATCAAAATCTCCATTGATAAAAACCTTTGAAGAACAAGCTAAGCAAGCCAATGAGGAGAGTCTTTGGAGCATTCAAAGAAGGTGAGAAAGTTTTTTTTATCCTTTTAGTTGTGCTTTGTTAATGGTTTTTCATCACTAAGCTCCCCCTAAGATTTAGGCATAAGGTGTTAGTTCATTAGTGTGTTTTTTATTTTGGATTTTATTTCCTATACTAACATGATACTAATCTCCCCTTATCACATTCTTAGGTTCACAAATGGCATGCATGTGAAGAATTTGCTTAAATGGCTCCTACAATCATACTACTAACCATTTTCATGCAAAGTCTTGGAATTTGAGGCCAAAGTGGGTGAAAAATTTGAGAAAAAGATGATTTTTGGAAGTAACTACTTTGTCACTATGGACTTATGGTTTTGTCCTCTAGACCACAAAACCATAAGTGACATAGTAATGGTTTTATCTTACAGTCACAATTTTGCATTTTAACTAGCTTTCTAGACTAACATGTTCTCTATTTATAGGTCAAGTTATGATATTGAAATATTATGACTCAAAAGTCACAATATTGTAATACCATAATTTAAAAAGTTATTATATCATCGGTTGCAGTTGTAGTTTTATTGTTAAACTACTATCAATTAGCCTAGCTTTTGGGGGTTAAGTGAAAAAATCATAACTCTTGAAGTTGTGGTTTTAACCTATAACTTGTAATTTTATTTGTTAGAGTAGTGATTTTATATATTTATGTTGTCTAACCCATGATTTATGATATTATTTTAACCATTAGTAGTTCTGTAGAGTTGTGGTATTGGACTATGGAGTTACGATTTTGTACTGTGCAAAACCAAGAGCATAATTTCATAGTTTGCTTGTTTCATTCACAAAAGAGATTCAAAGTTAAACAACATTTTGAAAATTTCATTGTAGGACCTACTTGGAAAAGGGTCAAATAAAGCTTAATTAAGTCTTTTTAAACTTCTTTTGGATGCTTAAAAATAATTAAGAATATTTCATTTAGTACTTAAATAGGATGCTCATTTGATTAGTTTTTGTGGTTGTTTTTCAAAAGTTTTGCAATTTAAGGTGAAGGGGCCAAAGAACACCACCAAATATTTCATTTTAGTGATTTAAAATTTAACTCACTTTTAAGTTTTTTTTTATGCAAGTTATTTATCATTTTATTTGATAGAATTATTTGTATAAAAAAGAAGTTGTGCGTGTATGCTCTCCTCTCATTCCATATAGGGAACTTGTGGGATCGAAAGCACCATCTTCATTACAAATTGTGCCTTAGTCCAAACGTGTAAAAATGATGTTGTAAAGGCTCTCCCAAGAACCAAATGTATTGGGTGATCTATAAATAACCATAAAGCCTTTTTACTTAGTTTTTTCATTTCATGCATTTTGGCTTGTGAGGGGGACTTCATTACGTCCCATAAGTTATATGGGGAGGTTTTGACTAAAAGATTCATATCCAAGCATAATATTCAACCCATATCCATAGGGAATATATAAATTAGGACCCCCTCACTAAGATGATGGTTTGAGTTAAACCATCTTCATTAGTAAAGGTTAAGCCTAGGACGTATGATCATATTGGACATTGCACTGCACTGATCAATTGATGGATGTAGTGGTTGTGAAAAGGGATAGAAATTTTCACAACAATAAATATGATGTGGACATAAATGACATGACTATTATCTTGTGTGCTAATGTGAAAGTTGATACACATGGGATCCATTTAGATGATCAAAAATTGTAGAGTTTCAGACAAACCCCAATTGTCATAAAAATATTGTTAATGTGAGGTGTGCCCAAGGTCCATATTGTCATATTGTCACTTGAGAGAAGAGGGGTGTAATAACCATAATATATAATGAATTTTTATTTTGGATGAACACTTAATTCCTCTCAAGTGTACGTATAAAGATGGACTTCAACAATATCATGTAACCTTTTCAATTTAGGGCTTAGGATGATTACTTAGTTGTTTTTGTCTTTGTATTAGATTACTTGGTCTTGTTTTGAGTCAAAACACTTTTGCTAACAAAATCCATAACCAAACACTTTATCCACCAAATTTTTTAAACAAGGAGGTGTTATGCTGTCTGAGTGAAAATCATCTTTTTTCTTGTTCAAGTTTGTCATCTAAAAATATTGTGTCATATCATCTATTTTGGTGAAGTTATGCTACCATTTGAGTCTAAACCATTTGCCAAAATTTTCTTAAGTCCTTCATTGACAATTTAAATTTTAAATTTCACCTTTATAAGTGTATAAGGTTGATATGTTAAGTGGATTCACTATTTACACTAAACTTGAGGGAACTTAGTTTCAATTTCCAATTTAGATTGAGGGACATTTTTAGACTCATATCATTATCATCATTGGTGAATGATGGAATCAAGTCATCTTGCATATCACTCACACTTTGAGTCTAGGAATAAAATTTTAAACAACCCATTTTGTTGCCATTCTTGTTGTGACTTGGTGAAGTGAGTCTGGAGTCCATTTTATACAACACTTTTACCTTAAAATTTTGTCAAACTTTGTGTGTGTGTCATTTTAGTTAAGGAAAGTAGCATTATGGTGCCCAAAACTTGTCAAACCATTTTGCCTTAGAGTCTTGAATCAAAAATTTATTACACCTTTTAAGCATTTTAACATCATTATACTATTTAAATTGTTTCATAGACCTATTTTCATAGAGTTCAATTATTTCCCAAATTCAAACCAATTTGAGTGTACTTTGTGAGTCTTTATCCAGTGCAATTATGCCATTCAGTTTTGTCTAGTTTATTGGTTAAAAGAGTATAGTTTAAGCCATTATTTGGGAGAAAATAATCTATCTCCAAGTGCCTTTTGTTTCATATCTCATACCCATTGATCAATTTTATGTCCAAGAGTAAAATGCCTAGTTTTTTAAAAATGTTTCAAATCTATTAAATTAAAAATCTCATCTTTATTTTAAGTTTAGCTTTTGATGCCATTTGGCCAAAAGTCCTAACACAACCCATTTAAGCTTAGATTTTGATGTTTAATTGGGCCAAAAGACCTAAAAACCTTTTTCTTTCTAGATTATACTCATTTGAAACACTTTTATCCTAGAATTTAGCATTTGATTTTTGTTCCATCTACTTGGCCTTTTTATGTTGGGTGTGTAACATTAGACATTTGCATTAAATTTTTTTATCACAAGTCATTGCATAAAACTTTTTGGATATACATATCCATACTTTTGACTAATTTAGACCAAGTGTGAACCTTTTAGCCTTTTGGAATTGCTTTTTTAGAGTTTTTAGAACTCTATTCCATTTGGTAGCAAAGCATTTACTATAGATCCCAACATGTACTCCTAGACTCATAGTCATGTCATGTACAATTCAAGGCTTATTAATGTAATTTCCTAAGAAGAAATGGTTTAAGACCCCTATGCATACAATGTATTTTATGAGATGGATCCTTATCCATATTATAACATCAAACATGGGACAAATCCAAGACCTAGTGGCCTAATATTTGGTTAACATGCCTCCATACTCAAAGCAAAATCAAGAACAAATAGAGCAATACCTAGTTTTAGTACCTACAATTGAAGAACCATTTACTCAATAACTTTACTCTATTACTACATGATCAACATATGATCCTTATATATTTGAGTGTCACTTATTTGAAAACAAGGATGAGATTTTGGTTAGAGCTATAGAATTAGGGGATAAGTTTCTAGTAGACTTCCCCCATGAGAATTTGTCAAGTCAAGTAATAATGCCTCATAACATACTATATGGTCAACATGATTATTTTAGTAACCCTCTATCTCTAGTCCCAATGATATCAATACCCTAGTATGCATGTCTAAGGAAAAGGCCTCATGGAGGATCAATTTATATAGATGCAGTCATCTTACCAAACTTATTTGAACCTAGCATGTAATTTTAATAATATGACCATGTCAAATAGGCCTCTTATTGATTTAGCTCTTTCAATAGGAGTTTTAATAGAATTTTCTAGTTAATAAAATTAGGGTTTAGAAATATATATGCAAAACACTTTGGTTTAAAATATGTTCCATACCGCAACCATCTAGGAAGTGTCTTCTGCTTCTATGTAGAACACTAAGCAAAACATAGTGGATAATAAAAAAGCAACATCCAATCTAAACCAAAGTGGTGTAAGTGTAAAAACAAGTAATCTTCAAAGAAATGTGCCTTAACTAACACCATAAATTGTTCTCAAAATTAGGGAGTAAGTTTTTCTACATCCTAATCTCAAACAATTATGACTAGTCCTCAACTAGTTGATTCTTTAATCACTCAACCAACAATATTAGGTAATCAACCAATGACCAGTGCCGCACCTCAAAAAATGTGATGAATCTTACTCCTCCCCAACAATAGGCATCATATAATATATCAAAATATAGTAGAGGTAGAACATATTGCTCCTCAAAAGGGGGTAACCAATGTTCCACTTTGCCAGTTAGTAATGAATATACCTCTTTCATCATAGACTAATATGCATATTTAAAACCAAATTATGTCTAACCAATAATGTGTAAATATTGGTCAATGACAAATGCCAAATCTTCAACAAGCATCCACTTCCCAACTAGGATTCATGCAACGTAGAGGTTCTAATGTTCCTCAAGTAATAACCAAGAAATAATTGCCTATTATCCATAACATGCCATAATCTCAATGATAGGGTATTGGTTTAGAAATACCCCTAAATCAATAAAGTTTGAATATTGAATAATAAGTCCCTATACAAACTTAGCAGACAAAATACATCATTCCTAGCCATATCCTTCCCTTTCAGCTATAATTTACCCAAAATCAAGCTCATATACAAAACCCGAACCATAATATCATACAACCATAAATGAAATTTCAATAATTGCCCCCTAATCCATGCATGTGTATTCCTAGTCCATTCCCCAACCAAACAAATATTCTATAGCAAAGTATACCTCCACTATATACCAATCAAAGTAATCCACTTGTGACCACAAAGACTCCACCTCAAACCAACGTTCCTTCTAGTTTCCTAGCCTTAGAACTGTAACAAATAAAGGATGCCATTATTGACATCCAAGCTGGTAAGTAAACTAAAAACTTTAATTTAGATGATGTGTGTTCTTACCCATTCAACAAGGATTACTTACAAATACCATTTCATCTAGGGTATGAACCAATGAAATTTGAAAAATACAAGTGGAAAGATGACCCCAAGGCTCATTTGATGAAATTCTTTATTGTATTCCAACCAATAGAATATAGAGACATATACCTATTACTGTTGTTCCCAAGGAGTCTACTAGGACAAGTCTTGGAGTGGTTCTTGAAGTTGCTCAAGAATTTAGTATTAGATTTTGATATCTTTCAGACAAGTTTATGCAACACTACTCATACAATCTCAAGAATAAGATTTTATTGGTTCATTTAATACAAGCCAAGTAAAAGGCTAGTGAAATTTTTGTAAGTTATCTATAGTGATGGAGAGCCCTTCCAAGTTGATTCACCCATAGTTTACTAGACAAATAATTATTCTTGTTTACCAAAAATTTACCCAATGAGATATCTTATCATCTGTAATTATAGTGTGCACATATTTTCAAAGAGATCATTAACAAAGGTTTGTTGATTAAGTGATCCCTTATTAATGAAGGGATCATGAAACTTACTTCATCAAATCAAAATCAAGCTACTAATCAAGGAAATGGCTATAAATAGACCTAGAACCAAGTCCAAATACAAGCATCATAATCAGCACAAGCCAATAACTATGAAAAACCCAAGCCATTTAATAAAAATAGGAATGTTGTGGGAAATGGAGTAACTAAATTGTGACATATCCAAATAGTGCAAATAACATCTACTTAGCCCACACAACATATGCAAATTAATCCTAACCCACAAAATTTTCAATAAATGCATTAAGCACAATAGCTTAGGCCCACACGATAAACACAACCTTTACCATTACAAACCACTCCTCCAAGGAAAATAGTGCCTGCTTATCACATTTTTAGTGACCTTGGAGACCCTATTGAATCTATGTTTTACAAGCTCACTATTATTTATCTCATTAGCTAGCCTATATCAAAACATTATCCTAAGGGCATTCCTTATCTTGATTGGTACCGATAAGATGAATTCTATGAATATCATAGGGTTAATGGACATAATTTACAATATCATGTGTAAATCAAACATTTGATTTAAAATATGTTGGAAAATAAGGAGATAACATTGGATGCTGGGACTTCCACTTCTAATCAAAACCTTAGAATCTATCAAAACCCCTTTCCACAACATAAAAACCAACCACAAAAATAATAATAATAGTCAGTACAATAATATAAATAATATAAACCACTAAGATAGAATCAACAAAATAAATAAAAACATAAGTAACAATGTCAACCTAATGGATGGGACCAAGGTTAGAACAAAAATAACTAGTAGACCTACCATGTAGTTACACATGACTATAACAGGGTTATAGGCTATATTGTAGGAGGTCATATTTCCACCATCTCCATCAATCTGAGACTGAATACCAATAAATTAAGACCTTTACTAAATAATTCCAATTAGCCAACTCACACTGATAATCCTTCCTTGACTTAGGATTATTTACAGGCATACTAGAAAGTAGGTATTACTAATTTTAAACCTTATAATTATTACTCATCCTTGCCTTGTGACCACACACAAGTCCAATAGCAATTGATACTTGTCCTATCTGGTCCCTCACCACCACCTTCATTTGTTGTCAACTATGGTCATGTATCCCAACCTGATTTTGCAATCATAACTTGGTGGTCAAGGATTAACATCTCGGGCCCACATCCATTGGCCACTTTGTCCATCATCTAACCAACCATTCTACCTTAGAATAAGCCATTTAACACTATTCAAGAAAATATTTTTGACATTATGGAATAATTAAAAAAGACACCAACACAAATATCTATTTATATTTGTTTCATACATCAACAATCCATAAAAACATCTAAAATGAGTTCCTTAGTCAATCACTATTTCAAGTGACATATCCCCTGACAAATTTCAAGCTTTTGTTGGACACCTAGCTCCATCCCAAAAAGTGACATTCAACCAAAGTTATATGTCATCCCTTGGCCTGATGTATAATAATCCATTATACATTGAAGTTTGCATAAAGAAACACAAAGTGAAATATATCCTTAAAGATAATAGATCAAGTCTAAACATAGTGTCTCTAAAGATCATCAAGCTTCTCTGATACATGACAATAGATCTTCAAGAAAAAAAATAAACCATTAAAGCCTATGATAATAAAGAACAAAAATCATAAGTCACCATCTATTTACCAATTATCTTTGGGCCCTTAACCCATGATATACTTTTCCATGTGCTAGATATTAATTTGTAAAACAATATGATTTTGGGTAGATCTTGGTTATAAAAAATTCATGTAGTTCCATCAACATTACACCAATGTATTAATTCTCACATTCAGGAATGGAGGTTTGTATACTTAGAGATTTGCATCCATATGAGCATTGTAAACATCTATAGGCTGAGTTCAAGAGCTATAAATACTATTTCAACATGAATCTAGTTCCCAAAAAGGACAAGGGAAAGGCCATACTCCTTGATTTAATGTAAGACAATTATATTGATCATAATACCCTTGATTCACTTTCCCATAGGTCACCTCCTAAAATATCCAATCATTATACCATTTTGAATAATGTGTTGGGAAAGTATTTAAACCATGACACCTTTCAAATTAAAAACCTCCCATAAAACCCAAAGTCATTTGGAAGAGCTAAATCCAAACCACTTTGCATGGAATGGTAAAGAAAGGGCAAAGGCAAAATTCATAATCTAGCACCTATCACTTTCATACCAGCCTCTGGCCAAGAATATGACCCTCTTAAAGGTGATAAATCATTGTTATATGGCAATTGTTATAAAAATTCAAAGTATCCTATTCCTAATAGAATCATGTCAAATAAAAACAATGACAGAGGAGGCCTTAGACCAAATCAATAAGGAAAACTTGAGCTAATTTCTATAACTAAATATAAAGAACCCTATGGAGTTGGATTTAAACTGCCTAGGGATGACCCCATGTACCTTAATCATGTTACAATGCCTACGATTAGTGATGATGATGCAATAGTGTAGCAGAGTCTAATCATAACCTTTTTGATGACCTAGCTGAGACCAATTTGTTTGACCATAACTCCATTTATACCCTTAGACCAGTCATTCATCATAACCCCTTCCATTATATTATCCCTAACTAATAGATCGGGACCACAAGAGTCTAATATGTTGATTGATGAGTTTCAAAATATGAGGCTTTCTATGATTTTTTAGGCCTTAGGGATAATGTTTCATGGGGGACCATAAATTAGGGTTCTCAATTACGTTGGATCATGAAGCCTATTTTAGAGAATGGTTAAACACCCTTAGTCAAAATAAAATAAATAAAACATTGAGGTCCCAAAGTGAAAACCTCTTTGAACCACTTTTAGACTAGGGAAAAAGTAAAGAAAAAGGCTAGTCTAGTGGTGAAAACCTCTTTCAGGCACCATTAGATGGGGGTGTTCAACCTTTTTCAAGCATAACTCAAGATACCACCAATGATGAACTTGTCTATGGGTCTAAGTTTAGTTTTGAATAATAAAAAGCCTTTTATTAAATCATTTAGGAGTTTCCAACTATCTTTGTCATGTGTCCATCCTTCCCATTAGGGGATTTTAATTTGTCATGCCTAGGAGAACTCAAAAAACTAGTCTTAGCAAAGGACTCCAACATTGTCAATCAATTCAAATCATTTCCCACTATTATTGAAGATGGTTTGACCCTTATACTATAAGACATAATAGAGGTTAGTATCAGGTCCTAGGATGACCCAAAATGGATCAAGCTAGGCACATCCCTTACTGAGAAGGAACATGAAGTCCTTACATTCCTTTTGAGGGAATTTGTTGACATATTTGCATGGGCCTATTTTGACATGCCAAGTTTGGACGCCACCTTGGTTATACACCACCTTGTGTTACATCCTGATGCCAAAAAAGTGAAATAAAATCTACATAAGATACTTTCATTACTGTATTAGTGAAGAAAGAGTTGGAAAAAATCTTGGAAGCAGGATGTATTCGGTTGATAGACTATTTAAAGTGGATCTCAAATGTTGTGTTAGTTAGTAAAAAGCTAGAAGGAATCAAAATCTATACTAATTTATGTGACATAAACAAAGTGTTCCCTAAGGATGAATTTTATTTTCCAAACATTGACATGATAGTCAACTCTACATTGGGTTATGAAATGCTTTCATTGATGGATGGCTTCTTCAGATACAATTACATCAAAATAACACTAGAAGACTAACATAAAACAACATTCACCAAACCATGGGGAACATTTTTTTATCAAGTTATAACATTTGGTCTTAAAAATGATGGATACACATACTAATGATCCATGACCATAATATTTCATGATATGATGCATGACATTGTCAAAGACTATGTCAATGATATTCTTGGCAAATTATAAACCAAGGTTGGTCATCGAACAATGTTCTATAGAATATTTGAAAGAATACATGAGTACAAAGTTAGGATTAATCATAATAAGTATGTATTTAGATTTACTTTAGGTAAATTGATTGCCTTCATTATGTCTTGTTGAGGCATTAAAGTTAATCCATCCAAAGTACAAGCCATAACTTAGATGCTACCATCGACTAATTTGAAGTAGCTCTATAGTTTGAAAGGCAAGATATAATCTATCTAGTGCTTCATATCATAATTAGTTAAAAAATTACATCCTTTTATCATATTCTAAATAAAGGAGTTATATTTCACTAGGATGCTCACTATCAAATGAATTTTTAACAATTAAAGGTCTATCTAGTGAATCCACCTATTTTTTTGCCTCCCATGCTAAGAAAGCCATTTTTATTGTATATATCAGCTATAGACAATGACTTAGGGGCACTTTTAGCTCAATATGATGATAATGGAAAGGAACATGCTATGTACTAATTAAACCATAGACTGGTCATGTATGAACATAATTATATGCCCATTGAAAAAGCTTGTTTAGGTATGGTTTTCATATCTAAAAAATTACACTATTACATGTTAAACAATAAGACCATGGTTATCTCAAAATTACTCAACTAAAAATCCGTTAAGGGGTAAGTTCTTATAGATCAGCTTGCTGAAGCACCCCTTGCCAATAAAAAACCACTCATATTCCAATTTCTTAATGAATCGATTATGACCATGATTGACACAGCTCTAGAGGAGTAACACTAGAATATATATTTTGAAATATTATTCACAACACATGGATCAATGGTAGGCCTTTTATTTATTACACCAAAGGGGGATCTAATCCCTAAATCATTTAGGATCAATTTTCCTTATACTAACAACATGGTTGAATATGAAGCACTTATAGGGCTTTTCCAAGTAGTACAATGGAACATATCTCATCTTAAGGTTTTATGATGATTCTAAGTTAATCATCAATCAAGTTATGGACCACTTTTAGACCAAAGATGACAAGCTAGTGCCATACAAGACCATGGTCAACACTCTCAAACAATATATTTTTGATGTCCAATTTAAACATATACCAAGGGCAAGTAATAGAAACATAGATGCTATGGCTACTATTGGATCTCTGATTCAAAAAATAGACATGGCTAAAGAGTATCAGTTCCTCATCAATAATTTTCTAGTGCTAGCTCATACACCTTCAACCATCATGATGATTTGTGATATTGTTGGTATTAGATCTATTTATTATTTTGACCTATATGACTATTTACATGACCATATTTTGCCACCTGACTTATCCTATAAGTAATCTAAATCCTTCATTCACCAAACCACTAGTTATATATTACTTGGATCAACCCTTTACCACCATAATTTTGATGGAGCTCTACTTCATTGTTTAACTTTGACAAAATCTAATCTAGCATTATAAGAAGTTTATGAAGGAGTATGTGGAGCCCACACAAGTGGGGTTTTCCTATCCAAAAATTTCTTACATACTGAGTACTATTGGTTGATAATGGATGTAGATGCAAATACATATGTGAAGAACTATGAAAAATGTCAATGGCATGCTAATCTGATTCATGCCCTAGACAAGAATCTAAAACCAATGTTTACACCATGGCCATTTTCTATGTGGGGTCTCAACCTCATTGGGAAGATAAACCCTACCTTATTTGATGGCCATAAACACATTCTTATTGCCACCGACTACTTCACTAAGTGGGTTGAAGCTAAACCCCTCACGTGATTGAAAAGAAAATTTACAAATTCATTTTTAACCATCTCATATGCTGATATGGTATCCCATCCAACATTATATCTAATAATGGTGGATAATTCAAAAATAAAGATGCCAAATTACTATGTGCTGAGGATAAGATTACTCAACATTTTTATATGGCATATTACCCATAAGGTAATGACTAAGTAGAAGCACCCAATAAAACCATTGTCAACATATTTAAAAATATTTTCAATGATACTGGCCATGATTGGAACCTCCAAATATTTTTTTCCCTCTAGGCATACCACACCAATCACCATACCCTCATATGAGCCTCTCCATACTCCCTTATTTATGGCACTAAGGCTATTCTTCCAATTGAGGTTGAGTTACTTTCTCTACACATCTCCTTGAAGCATGTCCTAGATGATGAAGACTACTGAGTATCTCACTTATAAGATTTAGAAATACTTGATGAAAAATGCATGGTTGCACTCAATAATTTTACAAGCATACTAGAACCACCTTTGTGGATAGTACAATTGACTTATCAGGCACAAAGAATTTAAACTTGGTGATTTTGTACTTAAAGAGAACCAAAATAATACCACAGTAAAAAATAAGCATAAAGGCAAGTTTAAACCAAATTGGATAGGCCCATTCATCATGTTGAACATTTTAGCACTAGAGCATATAGGCTTGCTACCCTAAATGGAAATGAACTTGATGAGTCAACAAACATTATACACCTCAAGTGGTACTATGGTTGAGTGACTTGATATATTGTCTATGAGGACCATTTTACATTGTATCATATTATCAATATTTTTATTTGTACCATAGCATTTTACCATCCTAAAAAACTATTATTATCCTATCACATGCCCATCCTAACCATACCTTTCCCATCAACTAAGTTATTTCCCCCATCTCAGACCTTTGGCTTTGGTTCTATTCCATTGGTTCCATATTTACTTTTATCAGGAGGATTTAGATTTAATTTCAATAGTGGATTCATTATTCTAGAAGGAGGCCATCATTTGGAGTAGTAAGATAAAAGTTTGGCAGTTGCATCCTTCATTTATTATTTCATTCTCTCTCAGTGTCATGCTACTAATCATAACCACCTATGGGAAAATTAGTATCATTAGCCTATGCCATTATTTCCTAGTTATAATTGTTTATGGGCAATAATTTTTTATCATGCCTTGAAGTATCACCTTGTTATTCCTATGATGTATTGTGCCATTATGCCAACTGTGCCTATTTTGTTTGAATTGGCTGCTATACTAGTCAAATTCATCTGCTATCATGTGGAACTACTATGAACTAAGGCCCTTTTGGGACTATGTGGGTTATGTTAAAATCATGTTGAGGTTAGATTAGTCCCCTATTTGGCCATGCTCTCTTTTTTTTGTGAGTAACCAGTCAAGTTTTCCACACTCTCACCATTTTATGAGCAACCTAAGCCACACTCTCACCCTTTTATGAGCTTGAAACATTTAGTATCTTGTCATTCTTGATTGAGTTGAGATACTCAAAAATTCCAAAAACATTTACAAAATTGATTTAAAAAAATAAAAACATTGACCACTTCTTTACCTTAAGGATTTTGGGAACCCTCACTAAGTCACAATAAAATCACTTGTCACTTAGTTTTCCCATATGTTTTGGAATTTTATTCCATGCACTTGAAATTTTGTAATACTATTACTATTATTCTATCACATCCATCATGTTTATTTTTGACCAGTTATCATTTTCTTCCCATTTTCTAGGAGAACTACATTCGATGTAAAGTTTTTATTGGATTTATTATCCATGGAACTATGTAGGCAATGTCCACTTACTTAGTGCATATAGAGACAACTAGCCACCCCTTCCTTTTCTTCTGTTCCCTCATCTCATTTTTTTGTTAAGTTGTCACCTATTTTCTACGGGCAATGTTCATCACATTATTTATTTGTCTGCGTCCCTATATATTTCTTTAAGTATTATTGCCTTGATTTAGTATATATGTGTTCATTAGGTGATTTTTTTCACACTTTATAATTTGATTAATCCATATTCATATGTCTACATTTTCATCATATTATTTATCACTGGTGTATTATTTTCCATTGAATATTAGATCCTGAGAGTCAGTTCTTATGCATCTTTTGGCCCAGTCATCATGGTGTTCTATCATGTGGCCTAACATCACATGTTATAGAAAAAGTCATCCTCAAGAATTATACTAAAAAATGGTAGCATCAACACATCTTTGGCCTTGGCATCAACAACATCCCTATTCAATCCCAATCATATCTCTAATAGAGTAATTAAATAATGAAATAATTTCAACCTTTGTTGGTTCAGATGAGCATCTCCCTACTAGAATGTTATCCCAATTCATATTTATCCTATGTATGATGTTACCATCATCATATTTTTAATCATCATCCAATCAAACACGTTTGTCATAATTTGAGTCCCATGATTATTACTTTCTATCAGCAAATCATTGCAAAATGTCCCACCTGCATCCTCAATGATTCTAACACCTTTGGGAAAATCATTGTGTTGTCACCAATCATTTAATTTTTTTAGCCCAAAATGGGCATGTTTTTATCCTATTTGTCTATCATAAATAGGGAAACTTCATCTTCTTAATGATTATAGCTACCTTTAGGCAAATCATTATGTTATCATACCATGCTTCCACTATCAGGGTACAATGCTTATAATCATCTTTGGGAAAACCATTGCACACCATCTCACTTCCATTCTCAGTTATTTTGCCTAATTTTAAGCACATCATTGTGTTTTCACCCCATTATTTTCATCCTTTTGGTCTAATATTTTCCTCCTTTCAAAGGACCAATTGCTGACCCCTTTGCCAACTATTCCCTCAAGGGGGTACATATAGTCCATCCATTATCATAAAAGTAATAGGCATGTAGGACCTTTTTATTCTTTGAGAATACATTAATATGCCTATATCTTGAAATTATTTCCAAAATAGGGGCAAATTGTAGACACCTAAAACTAGTCACTAATGACCTCCAACCAAGCTTTAGACCAATTTATAACAAATATCACAATTTGGCATAAAAACACTAAGACACGCTAAATGGTTTAAACTTTTCATATACAAGTGCCAATTTTGTGTAATGTATCCCTAAATGGGGAAATACATTTTATGTAATACCTAACTTTGATTAGATCATTTCAAGTTAAAATGATGATTTCACACCTGGGTACTCTAGATTGTTCTTTTCTACCAATTTTATTGCATGAGACATGCCTTTGTTATTTTATGTTGATAAAATCCGAAATGGGATAAAGGTTCCAATTCATCTAACATCACCTTCTAATTCTACTATAGTCAAATTTTGATCTAATAATATGACATTTTGACCAATTTGATTAATTGAGCACCAATTTCCAAAGAATTTGCACCAAAATTGACTAATCATGTTTAAAGCTAATTAATTTGAGTCAAGAGCCTAAATGGATTTTCCATGGAGGTTATTGATTATTTCATTAATAGAAATTGATTGTGAGTAAATTCATCACATAATGATGTCATTTATTGGGTGGCATACACAAGCCATAGATGCCACAAATATCTAATTAAGCCCTCCCATGCCTCTTTAATGCCTCTCTATCCTAGATATTTATGAGGTCATTTATCGATTTTAGCCTAAAAAATGAATAGATTATTAGCCACAAATATTCATCTTGAGATGGATGGTCTAGGTTCACTTTGATCAAATGGGAAAATATACAATTAGAAGGCATCACACTCATAATTTTAAGCTATCTTAGTGTAAAGTTATCATGCTCAAATACTTTCAAAGTGATTTTGATAGAGTGTTATTATGCCAAATTATTGATTCAAGCTTCACAAGCCAAATCTAAAATCCAAAGCTAAAAGCTAATGATGCCAAGAGGAGGTGGAGATAACTAAAGCTCCATTGAAAAATACCTTTGAAGCACAAGCTAAGAAAGACAATGAGGAGAGTATTTGGAGCATTCAAGGAAGGTGAGAAAGTTTGTTTTCTTTCCTTTTAGTTGTGCTTTGTCAATGGTTTTTCCTCACTAAGCTCTCCCTAAGATCTAGGCATAAGGTGTCAGTTCATTAGTGTGTTTTTTTATTTTAGATTTGATTTCCTATATTAACATGATACTAATATCCCCTTATTGCAGTCCTATATTCATAGATCTCAACTCCAAATCTATAAAAAAAATGATAGACCCAAGCTCACTGATCCTCTATAGGCCCCCAATTAATTATCCTAGTATAAATGTGTTAGTACCACTAACCCCCATGTAAACACCCTAAAGTCCTAAAACATGTCAACAACCACTTCTCCAAGACCTAGGTGAAACTATTAACCAATCTTTTCTAGTAGGAGGATGTTGTTAATAAGAGACATCATTACTAGTGTCAACCAATAAATAGTACCCCCTTATAGGCATCTGTCTATGTCTACCCATCAATCTCAAACACTAAAACTTAATCTTCCTATTAATCTTTGCAGCACCATACTAAGGGTGTGATATCACCATTAAATCATGTCTCCTATTATCAATAATCATAAAATCTAATATACATTGTCTAACATCACCATCATCTCTCTGGTCATGAATTAGATTGTACTCATCTCTAAGGGCTAGCCTAGTAATTAGGGCATGATCAATCCACACCACTAACATTATCACTATATAGTATAATCACAACAACTTTAGCATCCCATAGCTTTTAAAACTCAATCGATACATCTGGATGCTAAAATCAAGATGCCATAATACTTAATTCCTCCTATAATAATCACATAAGCCATCACTAAACCTATTCCATCACATATTCCTTTTTAATCTCTTTCACCTAGTCAACTCACATACCTATAACTTATTTCTCCCTCCTAATCATACTTATCTTAAATCATACACCTCAAAACCTAATAACCTATAAACTGTACTAACATCTTTTGACCAAATCTACTACCTTATCCCTTTTAATGCCGATTGGTACAATGAGAGTGATCTATGTGATTTACAATGTGTCATTGGATATGATGTTATTAGGTGTAACACCTTCAAAAAAATTGTTCAAAACTTTATTGACAAGGGATAAATTACTTTAGATAATCCCAATACACCCTGAAATTAGTCACTTAACATATTTCAACAACCTTTTTGTAATCATGCCCCTTTTACCAAACATGATGACAATAAAATAGATTCATCTCATGCTCATGAGGTCCATATGGTCAACATTATTATCAATGAACCTATCATTGAGGAAACCATTGCCTCAACTACCTCTTCCTCCATCCACTTATTAAAGTGGTGGAAGCACCCTCCATTCCTTTGGATGCCCAAACAAAGGAAGAAACCACCTCTGCTCCTCCACTTGATGAGGTAACAAACTTACCCACCTCTTCTTTGATAGCAATACCAAAGGAGATAACCATTTCCATCACACCTTTCTCCCCCATCATGGGATCATCTACTCTCTCTTTGGAAACCATTCTAAAACAAGAGATGACCTTATCTACTCCTTTCATGGGGGAAATATATTATAAAATATTAAAACCTTTCATCAAGGACAAGGATAAAGAAACCACTCCCTTACCTAAATCTATGGGCCTAATCTTTTAATCTTATTCCCAAGGGATAAAACCAATTTACAAACCCTTCTCTAGATTGGTCCAAATCCTCGAATTCTATTCTCAACCCAATACGGATCAAGCCACCTTTTGGCACCATCTTGGGATCCCTTATCAAAACAAACATGAACCTTCAACCTCACTTTTATCCACCATTAAACCTATCATCACGTCAATCCCTTCATCAAACACCTCTCCCTCCAAAATTGTGGAAGAACCATTCAAACCATATCCATCCAAAATCATCAAATCACCTTACACCTCTCTAATCAAACCCATCAAGAACTTAGGGACACTTATTGCTCCTAGCCTTACCCACCCATATTTAAATTTTGACTTAATTCCATCTAGTCCACCAAATAAAACCATAAAAAAACAATCCAAGAAGGTGGATCCATCCAAACACCCACCTAGAACTAGAACCATACCACCTCCTTTCCTCTTACCTTCTATTTTAGTACCTAATCCTTCTTCCATCCTAGGAACTCATCCTTATACCAAGAAGGCAAATCCTCCTAAAACTACCCAAACTAAACTCCCTCCTTTTATTTTACCTTTACTTACCCCTCCAAAACATCAAATTCCCCATAATTTATAACCAAACTATCTACCTCTACTTTCCCACCTATCTCCAAACCTTCATCATTCCAATCATAAACCTCCAAATATTTCACCTTTAAAGCCTCCACCTCAAAACTACCCAACAACAAAAAAACCAAACCAAACCTACCTACCAAAAATATTCTACCACCCACAACCCTCAAGGTGAAGCTTACTTCCATGAAGGCTCCCACACCAAAAACCAAAATCCCATCACCCATAACACCTTTGCTTAAATCCTATTTGACCATTTTATAAAGGTTGTTACACACCTATTATTTAAGCCTACCACCTATCAGACCCTTTGACCCTTTGAAAACTAAACCATCTTGGTTTAATGATAGTTTAATCTATTTATACCATAGGAGACCTGGACATGACACAAAAAACTACAAATCTCTCCAAACACTTATCCATAACTTATGGGATGAGGATGATCTATTATTAGATGAACTTATCTTAAGCCCACCATCAACCCAACCACCAAACTATCCTACCCAACACTTCTCCACTCATACACTCTCACCTAAGAGTGAGGAGGAACCAAAGCAACCTTCTAGCCCAACACTTCCCCTCATCCACATTATCCATATGGTCACCCGATATCAGGCCTAGTAAAAGGATAAGGGAAAGGCCAAAGTGTCCTTTCCATGGACATATCTTTCCACTCCTCAACATTTGAACTAAACTAAAACACCTTCACCAAAACCCAAAATATCTATTTTAGGTGCATCTCCCTCCAACCCTTTTGAATCTATCCAATGAATAGTTCTAAAGTAGCTTCACCAAACACTGATGAAGATGATCCTATATGAACTGATCAACATCTCACCCCATCACCATTGTATACACCCTAAATTGGTCAAACAATCACACATATCATGTCTTTTCACAATCCTTTCATAAGAGACTCTGATTACAGAATATATGAGCCTTATTCACATTAGCCATGCCTTTTTTCACTTGTCTTGCTCTTATTTCTTGCTTTGATCACCTTTTCTCTTATTCTTAGTTATTTGTAGCCTTCTAGATGATCATTATAGCTTAGCTATACTCTATTTCCCATGATAATTAAATTCCCATGGGTTTTGAGCTTGTAAGACAAGAGCATTAGGATTGGACTATAGCACTAGACTCTAGGGTGTCCATTTCTAGCACTCTTATCTAATGGATTTTTGAGTCCTAATTTTTAGGTTTCATCACTTAATGATTCCTAAGCACTTCTTAGCTTCATCTTTAAGATTTATTTCTCTTTCTAATGTTGACCAAATGCAAATAAATTTCCAAAATTCAAAACAAAGAGTCTCCTACATAAAGGACTTCACAAGGCATTTTATATCTAGGACTTACTACTTTGGTAGAATATATCAATAAAAATCAATCAATAGTATAGCTTAGAATTTTGCATCACACATATATTTTCATGCTTGATCAAGGAAGGGCATAAATGAAGTTTAATTCTTGTATCTACCATGTATATTGTGTATTGATTGAGGGTTAATGTAGGCAATGATTAGGATAGTAGGGGTTCTAGATCATGCGATCATACTTCCCCTAACCCAATTTTTCCTCTTTTACTTTTGATGTATTATTTATTTCATGTGTGTAAATAGACCTAGGGTTTGAATATTGAAATTAATTTATATAGAGCTTTATTAATATTTAGCATCTAAAATTTCATAAGCAGGCTCACACAAAGACACTGGACAAAACCCAAAAAACTTAGGTCTCTACAAGCAGTTTGGATAATAGTAGCAGAAAAAGACAAAAGCATCAAACCCTGGGGTGTCCTATTTTGGAACTCCTATCCTTTCACAAAATTAAAGATAGCTCCATATTCTTGACATCTTCCCAATCCTACACAATAGTTTTTAGCCTTTGAATCACTCATTTTAGCCTATTTTTTAGATAAGTTTACTTCATTCGCTATGTAATTAATTTGATTAAATTGATATAAATCTATATTTTACTGTATTTAATTACATTTTTCCCTTTTAATTTATACCCTTTATTATTTAAGAACTAGACCCTAGTTTCCTAAAAATAATAAAACATTTGGTGAACCTGACTTACTTTGAATAAAATCTAAAAACTCTAATTACCCTTAGGGTTTTTCCTTCATATTTTTGTGAAAAAATTCAATTTCAAAGTTTTTATTTTTATAACATTTTTTGTGCATTTATTTATTAAAATTTATTTTAGAATTTAAATTATAGCAATAATTTTCAAAAATTATAAAACCCCAACCCAAAACCCTAGATTTCCTAACTATGTCCTCAAATCCCAAGCCTCCCTCACTTACAATTTTTAGATAATTTTTTTGGAAATTTTATAAATTGTTTGGAATGTCAAAAATATTTTCAAAATCTCTATATTGGTAGTTATTTTGTGCAAAAATTAAATTTCAAATTTTTGACTTTTGTATAAATTTTTATGCATTTATCTTATTCAAATTTATTTTAGAGTTTAAATTATTTCAATAATTTTTAAAAATTCTAAAATCCCAACCAAAAACCCTAGATTTCTAAACTAGGTTCTAAAACCCAATCCTTGCAATTTTTAGAAAAATATTTTGGAATTTTTATAAATTGTTTGGATTGTCAAAAATATTTTCAAAATCTCTATGTTAATAGTTATTATTTCATTTATTTGCTTAATAATACTTTTACATATTTTATTTAGTAAAAAAAAAAAATGTCCACTAGGGCATTTCTTCCCTCTCATCCCATAGATCATTTTTGAAATTTTTATCATAATTATGATAATGAATGGAAAAATTTGAAAAATTGCACATTAGCTAAAAATGTGGAAAATGATTTCATTTACAATGAAGATAATTACCATTGTTTTAATGAGGAATATGATGATACATGTGAAAGTGATAGTGAAGAAAACATAGATGCATATTCTTATCTCAAACCTATCTCTTTATTCCCTCTTCTAAAGAAAATAATTTTGATAAATGAGAAAGGTAATTTTCACGTCATTCTCATATATACAATGCACCAAATGAACAAAATATCATGCACTTCCAAGTGAAACTCTTATTGGTGATAATTTTCTTCCATGTAAACCTAATCTCTCTCTCTCTATCTCTCTCTTGCTACTTATATGTTCAAATTACAACAATATAAACACAATAAATCAAATTGCTAATGCATAGTTCAAATGATCCATCTGATGCTCTCAACTCTACTTTATTAAAAGAATGTAAATGATAACTCTCTTACTCTTACTGCTCATATTGAAAATGGAAATAATGTATACACTCCATCCATGGATGACATATATGCACATAATATTAAATTTCACATGATAGTTTAATGCATATTAGAAAAGAATTAAATTCTTCTCTTACACCTCTCCCTAGTGACAATGGAAGTGATAATGAGTATGATAGTGAACATGCAAATGAATATGAAAATGAGAGTGACTATGAGAAAATTTTTGATTATGATAATGCATGGAATAATGATGATTATTATGTCCATAGTGAAGAAGAAAATGCATCTCATACTTCTAACCCTTCTCTTACTCCTCTCAAACATAATACACTACCAAATGTTATTTCTTCTTCTATGCATGATTCTAATTCATATAATGCACATGCCAATAATAACATCATATCTTCTACTCAATTATAATGTGATTACCAAAGAGAATGGCAGCCCACATCCCTCTACTAAGGTCCAAGTTACCATTCCTTGAAAGGTTCAAGTGATCACACACCCTCTCTATGATCCAATTGCTAAATGTAGCATTCCCATGGCTAAAATTAATGATCAAATTCAATGATTAAATGAACCACATAAAAATGCTAATATACCATCCCAAGAGATTATTTCTTTGATGCATGTAGTTGGTGAATTACAACACCAAGTACATCTCCTTACTTTTGAAAACATGGCTTTTAAGTCTTGGATGGATGCCAATGATTTACATGGTAACCATCTTTTGAAGACATTTGTAAAAGCTTCATTGCCTAAGCATTTCTAGTACCATCATTGCCTCACTTTGATGGAACTAGAGATCCATTCCTACACCTTCAAGGCTTTTGGAAGGCTTTTCCATCCCATGTGAGTCTTTGGATTCTACTAAAGTTGTTATAATAGACATTAGTGGGGGAGGAACAAAATTAGTTCTTTCATCTACTCCCCATTGGCTCCTTACACACATATGATGACTTAGAGGAGGCATTTCTTAGATATTACATAGCAAACATGGGCCCTCATGTTACATATGAGAAACTTACCACATTACATTATAATAGTTTAGATCTAGTTAGTGATTATATCTTACAATTCAAGACTCACATGTTAAGATTGATCTACAAATCAAAAAATTTAGAGATTCAACATATCTTTATAAAAGTTCTTCACCAGCCTCTTCTCGAGCATCTATTATATTAGATAGAGTCCACTTTTAAGCACTTATGATATATATCTATAACCTTGAAAAATAAATTAGGATTGATTGAGGTAGATTCAACTGATCAAATTACTCTAGATTTCATAACATACCTCCATAAATAGTTCCTAACACTCAACATCCACCATGTTCTAAACTATATAGGAGAAAAAAAACAAAAAAGTAACTAGTTAAGAATAGAGAGCCAATCTCTAGAGGATAACCTATAGTATACACTATAGAGAATAGTAATAGGGTACCACTATAGTTTGATTTAGAGTGGGATAACCCATATGTCATATTATCAACACTATAGATAGGAGGTTAATCACATTGCCTTCTAATCATTAATGAAATCCATATATCTTAAATAAACAACCACATCAGCCCTTTTATAACTATCATCATATCCATGGACATAAAGACAATGATTGTTATGGACTCATGGATTTGATTAATAGATATGTTGATAATGGCATCATAACATTCACATAGGGGGCACCGAGATCTCCTTCATCATGGAAAAATAGACCCTATTCCTCCATGATTGAGTCATCCCAGGACATTCATTTATAGGAATCATCAGTTAATCATCATGAGAGAAATGTAGTTTCTAAGATAGAGCCTCACAGAAGATCTCTTATCCCACCTACTTAGAAGGTTTAGAGACTAGTATAGTGAGAACAAATTACATATAGTAGTATTGTCTATGGAATACATAGTGTAGTTCTATATACATATCCAACATATTCATAATCACCACCATATAGTACCACTCTAGATAGATATTCACCACAACTAAGTTTTTAGGGTCTTATTTCATGTAGCAATCCACTATGATTAAAACTAGATAAACCCACATTGTAGAGTACAAATATAGATATATATTCACTATAATTAAGTTTTTAGGGATATATTTCATATAAAAAACTACTATTATTGAAATTATACAAGCCACCATCATAGGTTTTAGCTCCATCTTGATCTATTACTCAATCATATGCATCATAGTAGAGGCCATAGGGTATTATTTCATGTAACAATCCACTATGATTACAAATAGATATGCCTTCTTAATAACACAAAGTCTTAGTTACACATATAATAAGGTTATATTTGGTAGAGTCTCCATGCATGGCTATAGTTAGTGTATAATAGATGGTATCAGATGCAGTGCATGTTTCTACATAGCATGAGTAGTATGGGCACTTGTTCTGTTGGCCATCTGGGTTTAGATAGTGATATGCTACACATTCATACCGGTATCAGTTTATAGCTTAATTTCATAGGGAAAATATTGTCACTTAGATTTTAACCCTTTGAGTATATGGAAAAGATCTCCTCATCCAAGTGGCACAATGAAATCACCTCTAGGCTTGTGGGTAGCCTAAGGAATGAGGTGAGTCTCTAGATAGGGCTAGCTCCCTTGATGTACCACTTTGGATTGAATCTACCACTAAAATTGTGGGTGAAAAGAGAAAGAGATAAATGAAATCAAACTAATATAAGGGAGGTGATACAAAAAATAACATGATGACACCAACCATATGCATGTTACACTTGAAATTAAAGGACAAACTGAACATACACTTCTCCAATCTTCATCTTCTCACATCAATGTTACATTATGAGGTTATGGATGAATGTAAAGAGCTAGGAGGACTAGACAAGAGGTTTATGAGGTCAATAATGAATAGGATAACTCACTAAATCTTATAAATTTAATAGAACACTTCACATGCCTAGAAAAAAGAAGCTTTCCAACTACAAATAAATGATAGAATGAAATAACATGCTAAAAAATTCATAGTATTTACTTATGTAAAATCAAACATTCCAAATGAAAAAACTAAGAAAAATAATAGATGGGCTAAAAATTATTAGTCTTATTTATCAAAAGGTATACATTTGATCAGGGCTTCACCATACTCAAGTGGAGCATGAGTTACAATGCCAAAATGGCTAGTTCTTATAGAACTTGAGAGAGAGAGAGAGAGAGGAGAAGAGAGAAGTCCAAGGGTCATAAGGAATTTTTTTGAGCTAATAAAATTAGTTAATTGTTATTTTTAAGAGGGTATTGTATGAACCATGAAAGGCCAAGAAGTATAAATGTTAATCTAAGTCATCAAACTCTTATAAAGTGGCATGAAAACTCATTGACTGGCTCAAAAAAACTACCTTCATGATTGACCTTATTTGAACATGTAATAACTAATTAGGACTTTTAAAAATGATTGGAAATAAGGTTAAGGTTCTCATGTATGTCTTTCCATGGATTGGTTTCATGCTTAGTCTTCTAGAATCACCTGGAAAGGAGCCATGATCATCAATTATCAAGAAAACTCCTCTTCCATGCACCCTACAAAATTGGCCTCAAATTTGGCTTATTTTTCCCATGAAAATAAATGATATGGAGTTTATGACAAGTTTAAATTCCCTCAATATCCATATAAGCATTAGGGATACCTTAAAAGGACATCTTTTTGAAGTTTTCACACTTTTCACTAGCTTGTCCATTAGGCCAATTTTTAGTGGCTGAGATGAGAGTTCATGTTGAGTCACTTATAAGTTTTTATAAGGTATTAAATGTACATGGGAGTTATCATAAGTCTTAAAATTTCTACCAAAGTTTTTTAATCTTTAGAATCCTCCTAGAACCTACAAAACACAAAAAATGATTGAAAATAACATGTTTCTCACCCCATCCGTGTACGTCCATACATAAAAATGGAATTGAATGGATATTTAAAGAGTACTATACAACTTAAAATAGGTTTAATGAATAATAATATGCCATTAGATCAGCCTTCTAGCTCCATTTTCATAAACTAGTCACTTGCAAGGGTTTTAAAGGGGGTTAGACCTCTTTGACCTCTTAAGGTTGTTTCATAAAAAAATAACATTAAATATAAAAAAAAATTCCAAAAATATGTCCTTAAATACCCATAATAACATCCTTTAACTCTCTATCCTCCATGCAAACCCTAAAAAAATATGTGAGCATTTGAACTTAACTGTTTGAGCTTGTTTTCTTGTTCCTTGTAGGTCTGAGGTGCTTTTGGACAAAAAAATGGATTCCTCATGACTTATAATAAATATTAATGGAGTTAAAATGTATATTATGACCCAATAATAATTTTAAAATCCATTAATATGTTTAATTCATATTATAAATGAGGATGACTCCTCATTGGGGTATTAGGCCTAATGGTGATCTTGTAGCCTGTTTACACCTTGAAGTCTAAAAATGACCCTTAATGGATTAGATAATAATGTAAAATCTTGAAAACATATATAATTAACCAAAAAAAAATTCCAAAATAATTATAAGTCATACGTAAGGTTGGAATTAGTGATGACCTCCCATTTGGGCACTAAACCAACTTTGCCTTTTAAGGTCTGCCTACAAACCTAATAGTCCAGGGTATTATATTGGATTAAATTCATATGTGATTGTTTTTAAATGTATCTTTGGATGTATTAAAACTCCATAATCCTTATATAAAGGTTTATACAGGTTCCAACTCATACGTTTGTCACATTCTTTAAGACTGCCAAGGTTTATGCATGGGGAAAGTACCCTCTATTTGAGACAAAATAGAGGGTACTTATCCTATCTTATAAAAAAATATGAACATTATATAATATTATTTAATTTTTAAATACATCATATACAAATTTACAGCTCTTGGTCTTATAATTAGACCCTCTAAAATCACTAAAAACTAGGATAAACTGCTAAAAAAAGGGCTATGTGCAAGATCTTCCCTATTGAACTATGTTTTGATGATTGGAGAACCTCCATTTATTTTATTTGGGATTAAAAGAGAATATATATGTTTTCATCATCATTATTAATGTGTTTTATTATATTTTATACATTTTTACCTCTCATGGATCACTCATACTCTTAGATTCACAAGATTGAGTTTCTTCCTGACTATATTTTGCCTTAAGAGGGACCCCTATAGGTGGAATTGGCATGAGTTAAACCCTAAAAAAAGTGTGTAAATAAAAATTTGAAAATATATATTGTGACTTATAAATTTTTGAAACCATTTTGTGCTTTAGGTCTATGCAATACCACCTTAGGTGCTTAGTCCCATCTTACTACCTATCTCAGTCAACACAGTTGACTTTAAGTGATTTTCAAGACCTATAGATGGTGAATTTCAAGATTGAAACTTTAAATTATGATTATGGAACTCTTTAGGGTTATTTTAAGTCACTTTTCACGTGATTGGATCCACTTGATTCACCACTTCAAACAATACCTCCCTATCAAACTAGGATCCCTGATGGTGACTATGTTTGCTTATTTAGTAAACCTATAGGTATACTTTCCATGAATTATGGAATTGGTAATGGTGTTTTAAGGTTAATTTTAAGTTATTAATACCATTTTTACTCTTAATTATTCCTTTCATCCTTTCACATACACCTTAACCTCTTCAATATTATGCCTTTTGGACTATGCTTTGTCCCAATGAAACTGTAGGCATGCATGCTCTATTAGGATTGAACCAAGTGCATAAGATCTCTTAGATATTTCATTATTTATTATCCATGTCATAGATAAATTTTTTCACCTTTATGTTTTATATCTCTCAATAAATTCAATTTACTTACTCTATGTCTGCCTGTCCTACTGTCGATCAACATTTCCATAGTGTACGGATTGGGAGAGCTCATGAGAAGAAGATAACAACAAATCCTCCTTCATAAAAAATATTGGTGCCATGAATGTTAATTTTATCATTTATAATCATTAAAAAATGGCTCTTATTCAAGATTTTAAACCTTAAGTGAGGAAGGGTTTATTTTAGATCAAACCCTATAGATTTCACTATTTATTTTTAATGTCTAAATGATAACTTTTGGGACCTCCAAGAACCAATATCTACTATTTATCCTTCCTTAAAAATTTGTAAGGTAATTTTCATAGATGGATAATACAATATTAAATCATTTGGAATCATTAAAACTCCTTTAAACTATTTTATATGCCATCTCCAAAACCTATAGGACTTATGTTTTCACTTTTCAGGGACCGTGGGGCTTGAATTTTCAATCGTTAACTTTGATCAAGATTCCACCTTGGTTTTCTCAGCCTAGCCTTTTCAAAAGTTCTTCCATGCTCAATTATATCTACCAGGATCCCAAGGAAAGGTTTTTTCATGTCTTAACCTCCTAAACAAGGACTCATACATCTCTACTAGAGTCACCTATAGGTGATTATTTAGTACATATAGGTAATAAGTATAAACTTAGGCAATATGCATTATCTTGACCCTCTTTTGAGTTGATATCCATATTAAAAATTCAAAATAATTCTTCAAACATTATAACACCTGAAAAAAGTGTAAACACACCCTTTTCAATGTGTAATAAGTGTCATGGCACCTAGTTGATTATGTGTGATAGTCATAAACAGATTGATTATGTGTGATATGTGATGGTAAAACATGGAGATGCTTTGGATAATGAGGTTTCAAGGTGAGATTAACTATGACAAATGTGAAAAAATTTAAATGGGACTATCATAACCCTCTTTTACCATTCATAAATCATATAAATTGAAAAAATAATGGAAACCTATCAACAACACAGAATGGACCAGTCTACAAATTTGAGGTGATTTTATCATCAAGTAAACTTGAAACATGAAACCAAGTATGGTAATAATATAAGGAGGAGATAAAAATCATCTAGAATCAAAATCAACAATTGGTTCATACAAAATTTCTTAAATGAAGGCAAAACCCACAGGGTACATAGATTAGCAAGCAAGTTTGAAAGGTTAACTTAATGATAATGGTTCATGAATCACAAGCCACCTTTACTCTACAAAAAAAAATATTAAATAGAATATAACTACATTTAAAATATAACCCTAATATTATTTTTCCTAAAACCCCTTGTGTTTACTATACCAAGTACAAACCTACAAGTTACTTTTGTTTGCCAAGAAGGGCTGAAAAGGAGTAGAATGGTTTTAAGAAAGAAATGACACTTAAAAATAAAAAAAGTGTGTAACTAAGCATGTGGATGTTTAATAGTAACTTATTTACCATTTTCCATGTGGCACACTTTTTAAGGAGGTCATACAAGTGCCAAACTCTTCTTTTTCTTTAAGAAAACTACCTTTTCTTTTGAATAACCTAGTATCTTTTAGTTTTGTCAATTTATTAAGACTTAAGTGGACACATGGGGAATTAAATCATATTTTTTAACCTTCACACTTTCCAAGTAACCCATAAAACTCATTAAATGCACCTTTTAAACCCCTAAAATGGCCTAAAATGATAAAAGGACATAAAAACTAATTGACCAAATCTAATATAACATTAATTAACATAAATTTAACTATAATAAACCTCATGAAACTCATATTACACCCCTTATAGACCTATAAAGTCAAGTTTTTACCTATAGGTGTCTCAATTTGACTTAAAAGTCAAATTTGGTCAACAAATTTGTGACTCATAGGGATAGTATGCCTGTTATACTAACTAGACCATCAGACTTATCAGTCCATTGGGATTAGGAGTGATTTGAATCTTGAGACAAACAAGGAAATCTTTGACCATTAACCATTGACCAAGACAAGACAACTAATGACTACCTCAAACACATAAAGCAAAGGGCATACACAAAATAAAGCAAGCAAGCTAACAAGACACACATACACATGTGCTCAAAACACTTAGGGGAATTTGAAACAACTATTATATAAAACTAAAAACAAAACATACCTCCATTTCTAGGATCAAATGAAAATTTTCTTTAATCTCCTTTTAAATAAGATGGATGAGGATGCCAAGCATGTTACTCTTTAGATTGAACATTTGATGGACCAAACCTATTCCTTGGTACTTCACTTGACTTGTTCTCAAGTATATCATCATCAAATATGTATCCAATGTATAAATGTTCCTATTGACTTTGTACACATACTTCATGTTTCTGCCCACTCTCTTTCTTATGATCAACTTTCATCTTCTTTGTAGTCATGGTCTCAAAAGGAATGATTTCTTATTCTTTAAAATATTGAGGCCAATAGAGGTTTGTCTTTACCTCCATAGGCTAATGTAGATTTTTCTCTTTCTCACTTATGAAATGTTGGACAATGTCATCTTTCTCATCTATTAAATTTTGAATAATGTCATCTTGTTTACCATCACTTGTAACTACCTCTAAAGAAGTTGTAGACCCCTTGAGATATTCAAAATCTTTACAAATGTTTTTAAATTTTTATCATAAGTTATCATCCTCACTTTGATCAGCATCATGAAGGAGAAAAATAAGAGAGACTCTCTTATCTTCTTCTTTATATTTCAATGGGGCCTCTTCTAAGATTTCTTCTTCAACACAAGGAGTATATGCTTCATCATCAACCAAATAAGGAGATCCAACACAAGAGCTCACCTCTTCTTTAACACTTAGGACCTCTTGAGGATTTTCTAATTTCACCTCAACTATCATAATCTGATCTTATTTTTTAAGGACTAAAATATCTTCAATATCCTTTTTAGCGATGCCAAGACTAGGCATTTTAAAATACAATGACCTAGCCCAATGAGGCTACCAATGAGTTGGAATTATTTAAGTAAGAGTTATACATTTTCTTCAACTAAACATTCTTATTTAGGTTCCCATACCATAGGTCCATAAAAGTAAAGGGTGATGGAATGAGATCAAGAGGAACTAGTTGGTGGAGGTGGAAAATAGGGCTCAATATCAGATTGAGAATGCAAAGTTGGGGATTCTTTTGGAGGCTCTTGAGGAAGGGGAGGAAGACCTTGGGCTAAGATCACTTGATTTTATTCCTTACACATGGAAATCACTTCATTCACATTTGATTTAGCTTGATAAATCTTTTGAGGAATGGTAGATGGTGTATGTTTAGGCATAGGATCTCCTTTTGGGTCTAAACTTTCCATCACACCTTGACTTAACAACTTCGTCCTTAACTCCAACTCTTCAATTTGCTTGGCTAGGTTCTCTTTGAAAAGTCTTTCTTGAATCTCATAGGAATATTCATGAGCATAATTAATGCATGAGGGTTGACATGGAACACAAGAGGATTCTTGAGGAAGGGTGGGAGGGGCTTTCAAAGGATCAAATTCATTCTCAACCTCACACTCCTTAACAATACTTTTCTCCTCTTTCTTTCCCCATGATTCCACTCTCTTACTCTAGCTTAGGATGTTAGGATTAGAGGTCTCTTTTTGAGGTGGTGGGGATACAATATGAGAGGGAAATAAGGGATTGAAATCCACTTATTTTTATTCCAACATGGATTGTTACATATGCATATTATATAACTCAATTTGCCTATCAAAATTAGCTAAAACATAAGATTTCTCTTTTCAATTCTCTCCTCCAACTGATTGGGAAAAGGATGACTTTAATAATCTTGATTTAGCTAATGAATACATGTCATGTATAGCTATTAGGAAAATTTAGGAAGTGGGTATGAAGGTTTGTAGGTTTTTTGAGGTTTCCTTTCATGAACCCTTAGCCTATTCTCTAAATAATAAACTAGGTCACTCGCATCAAGCATCTCACTTGTGAACCTTTACCAATTGGATCTCTCAATAGGTACACATCTATTTTGACCAAATCTAATGCTTCTCTCACCTTATGAATTAAATGTTTAGGAACCTATATACCACATCCTCTTTATGTGTCAATATCCAACATGTACCTCTCATAGCCCAAAAGTGTCTTCTTGAAGGTGGAAATGGGTTGGCTTGAGGAGTGACTAGGTTGACTAGGAGGAAGACATGGAGAAGGTTGATATTAGGACTGATATAATTCATGAATGGGATGACAAGGATCATATTGGATCTAACGAAATTAATATTTAGGCTAGTAAGGATCATGACAAGATTGACAAAGGATTTGTTCATATTGATAGGGAATGACACAAGCTTACAACGTCTCACCAACTTGGAGATAACAATCAACAAAAAATTCAGCCATGAAACTTCATTTTAAGAAATAAAACAAATAAATAAATTTATAAAAATATTTATATGATAACTTGGGCTAATTGACCAGCTGATATATCTTTAGAGTCACCATTGATGCTTGAATAGATGCATTCAAAGGCTGATTGTTGAGAGACAACACCAAAAATATCTCAACCTCTTGGACCAAGAGTCCCACTGAGCATGATAAAAACTATTTTCACTTGGAAATACAAAATTTTAGGAGATGTAAAATCTCTCCTCATCCAAGTGGAAACATGGAA
The DNA here is from genome assembly GCA_037957365.1 of Torreya grandis. Classification (NCBI taxonomy): domain Eukaryota; kingdom Viridiplantae; phylum Streptophyta; class Pinopsida; order Cupressales; family Taxaceae; genus Torreya; species Torreya grandis. The sequence goes on along the minus strand of JARHVA010000522.1, from coordinate 2,521,637 downwards.
TCACCTCTAGGCTTGTGGGTAGCGTAAGGAATGAGGTGAATCTCTAGATAGGGCTAGCTCTCTTGATGTACCACTTTGGATTACAACTACTACTAGACTTGGAGGGTGAAAGAGAGAGATAACTAGAAGAAAACTAATCTAAGGGAGGTGATACACCAAATAACATGATGAAATCCAACTATATTCATGTTACACTTGAAATCAAAGGACAAACTTAACATACACTTCTCCAATCTTCATCTTCTAACATCAATGTTACATTATGAGATTATAGATGAATGTGAAAAGCTAGGAGGACTAGATGAGAGGCATATGAGGGAAATAATGAATAGGATAACTTAATAAATCTTAGAAATTTCTTATAACACTTCACATGCCCTACAATAAGAATCTTTCAAATTGTAAATAGATGATAAAATGAAATAACATGCTAAGGAATCGATAGTCTTCACTTATGTAAAATTAAAAATTCCAAATAAAAAACTAAAAAAGGTCATGGAGGAGGTAAAAATTAGTATTCTTATTGATCAAAAGGTATACATTTTAGTAGGACTTTACCATACTCAGGTGGAGCATGAGTTACAATGCCAAAATGGCTAGTTCTTATAGAACTTGAGAGAGAGAGGAGAAGAGAGAAGTCCATGCTCACAAGGACACTTGTAAAGATTATAAAATAATTTATTGTTTCATTTTAATAGGGTATGGGATGAACCATGTAAGTCCAAGAAGTACAAATGTCAATCCAAGTCATCAAACTCTTGTAAAGTGGCATGACAACTTCTTGACTGTGTCAAAACACCTACCTTCATTATTGATCCTATTCAAATGCCTTATAACTGATTAGGACCAGTTAAAATGATTGTAAATTATGGTAAGGGTCTCATTCATGTATCAATATTCATTGGTTACATGCCTAGTCTTCTGGAATCACCTAGAAAAGAGCCTTCATCATTAGCTATTGATAAAACTCCTCTTTCATGCACCTTGCACACTTGGACTCAAATGTGGCTTTAGTTTCCAAGGAAAATACATGAGATGGAGTTTATGAAAAATTTTAAGGCCCTAAATATCCCTATAAGCATTAAATACACCTTAAAATGACAACTTTTTAAAGTTTTCACACTTTTCACTAGCTTGTCTAATAGGATAGTTTTGATTGGCTGAGATGAGAGATCCTATTAAGGAACTTAGGAGTTTTTATAAGATATTAAATGGAAATGGGGAGTTATAAAAAGTATTAATATTTCTCCCAAAGTTGGTTTCATCTTTAGAATCCTCCTAGAACCTGTGCAACATAAAAAATGGTTAAAAAGAGCATGGCTCTCACCCCATCCATACAATTCCATAAATACAAAGGGAATGGGAGGGATCTTAATAGAGTCATATACAAATTTAAATATGTTTCATGATAAAAATATGCCATTAAATGAGTATTCTAGATCCATTTTCACAAACTGGCCACTTACAAGGAGTTTAAAGGGTTTTAGACCTGTTTGACCTCTTAAGATTATTTTATAAAAAATCAATGTTTAATATGAAAAAAATTCCAAAAATATGTCCTTATAGACCCATAATAACATCCTTTAACTCCTTTTAACTCCATGAAAACCCTCCAAAAATATCTGAGCATTTGAAATTAACTTTTTGATCTTGTTTTCTTGTTCCTTACAAGTTTGATGTGCTTTTAGACCAACACATGGCTTACTCATGAATTATCATAAATAATAATGGATTTAACATGTCTATTATGACCCAAAAATCATTTCCCAATCCATTTATATGTTTACTTAATACTAGAAAGGAGGATGAATCCTCATTTAGGTATTAGGCCTAATGGTGATTTTGTAGCCTATTTTCACCTTGAAGTCTAAAAATGACCCTTCATGGATTCCCTTGAAATATAAAATATTTAAAACCTATATTTTTCCCTATAAAACATGTTCAAAATAATTATAAGGCATAACTAAGGTTGGAAGTAGTACTACCTCCCATTTGGGCATTAAACCAACTCTGCCTTTTAAAGTCTGCCTAAAAAATTAATGGTCTAGGGCATCATGTTGGATTCCATTCCTCTTTGATTGTTTTAACATGTTTACTTAGATGTATTCCAACTAAATACTCCTAAAAATGTTTATACAGGTCCTAACTCATCCTTTTTTCACCTTCTTTAAGATTACCAAGGTTTGTGCATGGGGAAATTACTCTTTATTTGAGACAAAATAAAGGGTACTTCCCCTATAGTATTAGACTATATGACAATTATATAATATTATTTAAGTGGTAAAAACCTTTTCTAAAAATTTATATCTCTTGGTCATATAATTAGACCCTCCAAAATCACTAAAAACTAGGGCATACTGCTAAAGAAAGGGTTGTGTGGAGGATCTTCCCTAATGAAATATGTTTTGATGGTTGAATAACATCAATTTTATTGATTTTGGATTCCAAGAGCCTATGTATGTTGTAATCATAATGATTAATTTGTTATAGTATTTTTTTCCCATTCTTAACTCTCATGGATCACTCATACTCTTGGATTCATAAGATTGAGTTTCTTCCTGCTTATATTTTGCCTTATGAAGGACTCATATAGGTGGAATTGGCATGCGTTTGACCCTAAAAATAGTTTTTAAGGACCCCATTTGAATCTCTCCATGGTTACCTATCAATAGTTGGAACCACTGTGTGTTTTAGGTCTATGCAATACCACCTTAGGTGTTAAGTCCCATCTTACTACCTATGTCAATCAACACAATTAACTATAAGTGATTTTCAAGACATGTAGATGGTTATTTTATATATTTAATATTTAAATAATGATTAATTACCTCTTTAGGTTTATTTTAAGTCACTTTTCACATGATTGGATTCACTTTATTTACCACTTTAAACACTACCTCCCTATCAAGCTAGGATCAATGACTGTGACTGTGTTTACTTGTTTAGTTAACTTGTAGGTATACTTTCCATGATTCATGGCATTGGGAATTGTGTTTTAATGTTAATTTTAAGTTATTAATACCATTTTTACTCTTACTCATTCCTTTCATCCTTTCAAATACACCTTAACCTCTCCAACAATATGCCTCTTGGACTATGCTCTATCTCAATGAAATTGTAGTTGTGTATGCTCTGTTAGGCTTTAAATAATTGAATATGATATCTTAGATCTTCCATGATTACTTATCCATGTCACATACCTATTTTTTAACCTTTATGTTTTATATCTCTCAAGAAATTCAATTTACTTTCTCTCTGCCTGCCTGTCCTGCTATAGAACAACATCTCCATAGTGTACAGACTGGGAGAGCTCATGAGAAGTAAAAAAAACAAATCCTCCTTCCTAAAAGATATTGGTGCCATGAATTTTCATTTGATCATTTATATTCATTAAAAAATGGATCTTATTCAATCTTTTCAAACTTGAGTGAGGTAGGGTTTCTTTTATATCAAACGCTGTAGATTTCACTATTTGTTTTTAGTGTCTAAATGACAACTTTTGGGACCTCCAAGAACCAATCTCTACTACTTATCCTTCTTTAAACCTCTAAAAGTTCATTTCCATAGATTTAGGATACAATATTACATCATTGGGAAGTATTAAAAGTCCTTTAAACTATATTATATGCCATCTCCAAAACCTACAAGACCTCTATTTTCACTTTATAGGGACTATGGGGCCTAATTTTTTAATCATTAACTTTGATCAATATTTCACCTTGGTTTTCTCAACCTATCCTTTTAAAAATGTCTTCCATGCTTAATTATATCTACCAATATCCCAAGGAAAGGTTTTGTCATGTCTTAACATCCCAAACAAGGACTCGTACATCTTTGATAGAGTTACCTATAGGTGATTGTTTAGTACATACAAGAAGTAAGTATAAACTTAGGAAATATGCATTATCTTGACCCTATTGCGAGTTTATATCCATCTAAAAAATTCAAATTCATTATTCACTACTTAAAACACCTAAAACAAGTGTAAACACCCTCTTTTCAATGTGAAACAAGTTTCATGGCACCTGGCTGATTATGTGTGATATGTGATGGAAAAACATGGAGATGCTTTGGATAATGAGGTTTAAATTTGAGAATAACTAGGACATTTAAAAATGTAAATGGGACTATAAAAACCCTCTATGACCATTAATAAATCATATAAATTTATAAAATGATGGAAAGCCATCAAAAACATAGAATGGACTAGTCTACATGAAATTAAGCATGGTAATAATCTAAAGAAGAAGTATAAATCATTTATAATCAAAATTAGTAATTGGTTCATACAAAATTTCTCAAACCAAGGCAAAAAACATCAGGTACATAGATTAATAGTTAAGTTTGAAAGGTTAAATTCATAAAGATGGTTCATGAAGCATAGGCCACCATTCCTATACAAGAAAACATAAAATGGAAGCTGACTAAGTTTAGAATATACCCTTAGGATAATTTTTCCTAAAACCCATTGTGTTGTCCATACCATATACAAACCTCCAAGTCACTTTTGTTTTCCAAGAAGGGTTGAGAAGTAGAATAGTTTTGAACAAAAAATGACACTTCAAAATCAAACCAATCATGAAAATAAGCATGGGAAAGCTAAAAAGGCATTTATTGATCATTTACGACATGACACACTTCCCAAGGAGGTTGTAAAAGTGCTAAGTCTTCTTTTGCTTCAAGAAAATTGCCTTTTATTCTAAACAACCTACCATCTTTAAGTTTTGTCAGTTGATTAAGTCTTAATTAGACACATGGGGCATGAAATAATATTTTTTAACCTTCAAACTTATGAAGGAACCTATATGACTCATTAAATGCACCTTTTTAACCCTTAAAATGGCCTAAAATGATGAATGAACATACAAACTAAATGAGAAAAGACAATATAAGATTAACTGACTTCAATTAAACTATTGTATACCCCATGACACTCATATTACACCCCTTATATACCTATAAAGTCAAATTTTTACTTATAGGTGCCCTAATTTGGCTTATAAGTCAAATTTGATTATCAACAACAATAGAGCCAAAGGGCCAGCCTTTGCATTCTTGAGCCACTCTTGAGGAAGTGATATGAATAGAATGCTATCTTACATCCCCTTTTACTAACAACTAACATTATTAGTTCTAAATAGTCATCCCTATCCAAACCAAATTATCCAAATCCTAACCTTTCCAATATCCTATTTTTCTAATCTTAAACCAATTCACTTTATCAAAACAATTTACCAATTACAAAACCAACAAAAGTTTTCTTGAACCTATCATAATTCTTGAACATATCATGAACAATCAAATCACATCCCAAAATTACATCTCACCAAACATATGAAACCTCAACATCCATACCAAATCAACTATTTCTAATCAACAATTTGTAATAAATATAACAATATATTCCAAAATCCATAACACAATATGCCTGAGTCAAAATAAAAAAATATATCCATATATACATAACAAAGTTTTCAATACATATAAAGTGATATCAAACACAATCAATTATGAATGGGTGTCAAGTCCTCACTCTCAGTCTCACTCTCTCCTCCATTATTAGTCCCATAATCCAACCTAACACTCAATGACCCCACACCTCCTCAAGCTACCACATGCCTCTTGTGATGACTCTCTCACTCTAATAGCTAATAATGCTCCTTGTGCAAGTTTGTATATCACTTTTAAAGATTTATGTAATCATCCATAATTCTCATACTCATCAATCCAAAATTAGGTGGGGGCATCCTATGCCTATCCATCTCAACCCTTATCTCATCTCTCTCTCTCCTAGTACCTTGACATATGCAATTGTCTCTATAACAGCCCTATCAAAAAATAAGCATGAACATTAGTCATAACTATCACTTGCTCTATCAAACCCTCCTCCATTTCATTATTAGGTTCATGCCATGTGAGATCTCAAAGTGTCAACTCAATGTTGGTCTCCCAATACTCATCATCTCCACTTATTGACCTAGCTTATGCTTCATCATGAGCACCTCCCACTCCACCTGCACACAAAGTATGGAATTACATGAGATATACACTTTCAAATCAAACTAAAACACAAATTCATACATAATTCAAAAATCATCACTGTTTACCTCCCATCATCTAGATCAGCTAAAGATCCTCATACTCTAGACCATCCCTTCCATCACTAGGATATAATGGAGCCCAATAATTCCTAGCCCACCATGTATTATATGCATCTATACATCCAACATCATCCACATCAAGAGTATCTATAACCACATCCCATGCATTGAAAGGTAATGGTGATATCTCATCCTTAGTAGGCCTCACATGAGCTCCTACCCTCGCTGGTCCCTGTACACTCCTCAACCACACCCATGTTGTTGGGGGAACATATTTTAGTACCCCAAATTTTATATTCATGCACTCATACTAAAATTGCTCATACATTCCAACCCAATGGTTATGTATCTAATAATTCACCATCATATACTGCAACTGCACTTCATCCTTAGCCTACCTAGGAAATCCTCTATAGGGCCTCCATATGATATCATTAGCCACCAATCTATCTAAAACTCATCTATAATGATCCATCCTAGGAGATCGAATAGCCAATGTACTCATCCACTATTCCCTAGATTACTATGAAGGTGCCCACTGTACCCTAGGTAATCCAATCAATCACATAATAATTATGTGCTCATAAGCCCAATGATGTAATAAGGTAGATGCACTCACACCACTACTAAATGCCTCTTATGTAAATCTATAAAGATCCCTGTATAAGTGGGTAAGCATAGTCCTACCCCATGATAACATAGTGACATATATCTCCACACTATGCATAAGCCTATGCATCTTATATGCAATTGACACTCCACTCCCATCCATAGTGATAAATGAGGCCAACAACATAGACAACCACTTTTGTAGGCATAAAACACTAGATTGTGCTATAACTGATAGTAGCACATCAATATTCATTTCCTCTCTAATGTATACCTAAGGAAACACCAAAAAAATATAAGGATGCATGATCAATAACAACACCCATGTCATCCCACAATGTCACATGCCATCTACTAACCAACAAATGCAAAATATGATACACATCCTCTAGAATCACATTAATTTTTCTTGTAAGAAGCTATAAAGTACATGTATCTACATTCCACCTCTCACATAAGGTGGTAATTAGAATCTATCCCACTACACTATGATTAGGTCACACACATGACCCAAATGTACCTTATCCATGATAACTCTCTCATCAATAGATGCTGGTAATAGCCTCAATGTCTCCATCACCTAGCCCCTATAGAACTCTCTCATTCATACCTCACCCTAAAAACACTAGAAAATAACATATATATCAGTCAACCATACCAAGTCAATATCCAAGCAACACAAAAATAGGCAATAAATTATAATCTCAAAAAATTAGGCCCAGTGAATAACAATGTTGTAGAAAAGACAACATTGGAGAAGAGTGATAAAACTTGGATAGTAGTTCTAAACCCTACAAAAGAGCACTGACTCTTGGACAAGAGTGATAGAACTAGTGAAAATTTTACTAGGGCACTTTAAATAGCTCAAAATAGAAAAAAATAGGCTTCAAATAGATAAAAATCAAGGATTTCGGTTGCTTACCAGGGTTACATCACCACCAGCCTCAACTTGGGCCACCAAATGCTTGAACCAAGTCATGGTAGGTGCTCATCTCCTTATCATATCTCTCACTCTAGAGCTCAATATCTCAACCTAGTCAATGCACAAATGAATCAAGAATCAATCCAATTTCCTATATTAGTTAACTCTTTTAATCAAAGCAAAATACCATTTTGACCAAGGATTGAACCCCGTAATGCCATTTTTCAAACCATTTTCTTCCAAAAAATCATGAAAATTATATATTTGACATCATGCAAGCTTTTCTCTCTTACCACTTCATTTTCCTACTATGGCATGAACATCTCTATATTTATTTTCTACCCTGGTCCTCACCAATCAAAACTTGTTCCACTTTTAACAAATTAGTCTAATCAATCAAACAACTTCTCAATCAATTCAAAATATACCAACCTTATTTCTATTATTATGCCACTAGTCATCATTTTTGACTCGACCTCCTCTATCAAAATTTTCATCCCTCTCCCCAAAAAGAGGGGCATCATTCCTACTATTCTTATTCCTACACGTACCCAACATACCCATCCACTCTCATAGGTAGATATACTATGGTTTTATACACATCCATAAATAAAATTATTAGATTTAGCTCAAATCAATCAAGATATACAATGATTTAGATTACATGGGTCACTCAACATTACTCAAGGCATTTAGAGGGATATACCTTCAGTTTACATAAACATAGACTACTTAGATATAGTGGTTCAGATCATACATATCCACAATGATTTTAGCTTATAGACACATAGACTATTCAAATATAGTGGTTTAGATTATATGGATTTATAGTGATTTTGATATAGATACAAAATTAGATACTAAATTTTGGGGCATGAACATACTACATGTATCACACATATAACTTCATACATCATGACATAGTTACATAACCAAATAGTAGATTAGGCATAGTGCATAACACAATGTTTTGATCTCCAATTTTACACATGGGGCATGGCACGATGGGTCATATCACATGTGGTTATATAGATTTACATATTGTATAGATGCATCACTCATATACTAAATTTTCATCCTCTAGGATTATAAAAATGGAATGGCAAGACATGCCATCTCTTCTTATACATTGACCAGAGTTTTAGATTACACCCAAATGTACCCACTTTGTCACTATGTTAGACTATAACATCATCTATAGAAATTAGTCCATTACATTACCTAAACCTAGACTACACGAGTTTGTGTGGGATAGAGGACATACATTGGTTTTGGGCCTTTGAGCATTCTTCATTTTTAGTCAAATTTAAGACAAGGGGAAAGCATTGTCCTCCTTATCCATGTTACATGGATTCCAATTATAGATTCAATATAAGGGGCATCCATTTCAGGGATTCTTTCTTTCTCCAAGCATTATTCATCTTTCCATCCACTTCCTTAGCCAGAAAGTGAGGTAGACCCTTTGCAATATATTTATCTCCATGCAGGTAGGTTTAGGTACACATTCTCTTCTTCTTCTTTTACACTAGTGCTTCATTTGATTCCATCACTAGAATAAAATGGAGGTAAATGTGTACACCTTAAATTAATCAAGTAACTACACATATCATGTCTTTTCATAATCCTTTCATAGGAGACTCTAACTGGAGAATATGAGCTTTGTTCACATTAGCCATGTCTTTTATTTCACTTGTTTTGGTCTTATTTCTTGCTTTGGTCACCTTTTTGCTTATTTAGAGTCATCCATAGATTTTTAAATGGTCATTTCAACTCAGGTAGACTCTATTTCCCATTCTAATTCCATCCCCTTAGGTCCCGAGCTTACAAGACAAGAGCATTGGGATTGGACTATAGTGTTGGACCCTAGGGTGCCCATTTCTAGTGATATTTTCCAATGGAATTTTGAGTCCCAATAGTTAGGTTTCCTCATTTAATGAGTCTCAATCCCTTCTTAGCTTCATCATTAATTTTTGTTTGTCTTTTTAATGTTAGCTAAATGTGAATAATGTTCCCAATTTCAAAACAAAGACTATCCTATATAAAGGACTTCATAAGGCATTTTATATCTAGAACTTACTACTTTGGCACATTACATAAATAAAAATTAGTCAATATTATAGCTTAGCATTTTGCATCACACATAGATTTGCATGCTTGCTCAAGGAAGGGCTTATGTAAAGGTTCATTCTTACATATAACGTACATGTTGATTATGCACTTTCCCTAAGGGAGAACTATATTTGATCTCAAACCCTTGCTTAAAGGTTAATGTAGGTAGCAATTAGGATAATAGGGGTATAGATCATGTGTCATACTTCCCCTAAATCCAATTTTCCCCTTTTGCTTTTGATGTATTTGTTATTTCATGTGTGTAGGTAGACCTAGGGTTTTAATATTGAAATGTATTTATAGTGAGCTCTATCGACATTCAACATCCAAAATTTCGTAGGTAGGCTCACACAAAAACAATGGAGAAAACCAAGAAAATGCAGGTCTCTACAAGTAGTTTGGACAATAATGGTAGAAAAGGACAACTCTAGACCCTAGGGTGTCCTACTTCGGTTCTCTTATCCTTTCACTAAATGAAAGATAGTTCCAAATTCTTGACATCATCCCAGTCTTGCACAATAGTTTTCAACACTTGAATCACTCATTTCAGTCTATTTTTATAGATATGTTTACTTCTTTCCCTATGAAATTAATTTTATTAAATTGATATTAATCTATATTTTTCTTTATTTAATTACATTTTCCCCCTTTACTTCAAACTCTTTATTATTTAGGAACTATACCCTAGTTTCCAAAAAATAATAAAACAACTACCAAACATTGATAGAGGCTCTAAAATCTATAGAGGTCCAACCCAAAGACCCTCAACCTCTTACAACCTTTGTCAAAACCCTTTAACTTTCTTCCTTTGTCACCTTCAAGGATTTAGAAATATATTTTGTTCACCCTAAAGATCATAATATTCCCCTCTTCATCACATCATACATTAATTAAACCCACATCAAAAAGGTGATGATTGATGGAGGAACTAGTATTAACATTATCTCCTCTCATGCTTATGAATAAATCCAAATTTTGAAGAATATCATGTTGAAAACCTCAACGGTCCTCTATCCCTTTAATGATACTATGGCCACAACCTTGGGAATAGTCATCCTCCACATTTGTTTGGGACCTCACATGCTTTTATACATCATAAAAGGTGAGTTATAATACAACATCTTACTCGGATCCCACTGGATCCATGCCATGAGTTGTGTGTTATTCACCTTACATCAATGTGCCAAGTTTGACCATGAAGGTTAAGTCATTACTATCCAAGCTAACCCTAGTATTTTTACATATTGTAACATGACATATCAACCCAATGATGTTCTTCTTCCTCACACATCCTCATCACCACCAATAAATAACAACTCTAACCCTATCATTGATGAAATTTCAACTAGCTCATCTATCCCTTCTTCTCAGATCCCCATAAAGGACCCCTTGAAACCTACATTCCAATGTCTCTCATTAGGAGAGTATCATCCATTGGCCTTTGATGCCTTCCCTACTCCTCAAGAGTATGGGAACCTTGACCATGATCGTGATTATAATCCCAATTGTTGATGTAGTGGATTGCACTTGGGGAAGGATGTTGGGGATCAACCAACAATATGATTACACTTATGAAAGCAATAAATCACAGAATTAAATCAGATAGATAAGTAACTAGAATTAGATAATAGCAAAGAACAAGAGATACAAGAAACCACCCTAAAAACTTGTATTAAACTCTTTACAAAAGGAATACAATTGAAAAAACTTCTTTCTTCCACACCTCTCTTAGATGCACAAGATCTCTATCTAGATCTCTATCCCTTAAGAGCTCTCTCTCTCTCAAGTACAATCAACTCCAACAACCTGGATTGATACAACTCTGTACTGTTCTTCAACATTCACATACAATGAACTACTACAATAATCACACAAAGCTAAGAAGATCTAATTCTACATATAGAATTAGGAAACTTGAGCATGCACTTATAACCAATAGTTAAGCCTCTTGAACAAGGGCTCTAAAAACAATCTTACAAATAATAGAAACGCGAACTTAAGACTAAGACTTAAAATCATCATGTAAACACTCACTTCTGTCCTCAAAAATAGAATTTTGGACACACAGGTAACTGACACCGATGACTGTGTAAACCTACAACTTTGGTAATGCGCTTATATGTGAAACGTTTAGGCTCCACACTTTAACAATCTCTCACTTGGAGATAAACAGCTGCACTAGTACCTGTACAGCAACATCTTCTAGCTCCTCCATCTTCAACTCAATCATGAAGACCAACAGAAGTTGAATGAAGATTAAACTTCTCCTTTGTAACCGGCTTGGTTAACATATCAGCAGGATTCCTATCTATATGGATCTTTTCCAGCTTCAAATCACCATCTTCCAATACCTGCCGTATGAAGTGGTACCTTAGCTGTATGTGCTTGGTTTTTGAATGAAAGGCTGAATTCTTAGCCAAATGAATTGCACTCTGATTGTCACAATATAATCTGTAACTCCCATGCTCCCTTCCAAGCTCTTCCATGAACCATGTCATCCATATCATCTCTTTGCTAGCTTTTGTGGCTGCAATATACTCTGCTTCTGTAGTTGACAAGGCAACAACCTTCTACAACTTAGATATCCAGCTAACCGCTGTTCCACCTACAGTGAAAACATAACCTGTAGTGCTCCTCCTACCATCCAAATCACCTGCCATATCTGAATCTACATAACCATGTAGAGAAGTATATGAACCTCCATAGCACAAGTGCCTACTGCTAGTTCCTCTCAGATATCTAAGGATCCACTGAACTGCTTTCCAATGTTCCTTACCTGGATTGGCCATATACTTACTTACAACTCCCACTGCTTGGGAAATATTTGGTCTAGTACACACCATTGCATACATCAAACTCCCTACTGCAGAAGAATATGGAACCTTACTCATGTACTCTACCTCATCATGTGAATTAGGACATTGTTCTTTACATAACTTAAAATGTCCAGCCAAAGGTGTGCTTACTGGTTTAACATCCTGCATATTGAACCATTTCAACACCTTGTCCACATAATCCTCTTGAGACAATATCAACCTATGATTTTTCCTGTCTCTCTTAATGCTCATGCCAAGGATTTTCTTTGCTGCTCCCAAATCCTTCATAGCAAATGTTTGAGCTAATTTCATCTTAAGCTCAGAGATATCCTACATGTGTGATCTTGCAACCATCATATCATCTACATACAACAATAGAATAATATATCTACCATTATCAAATCTCTTAAAATACACACAATGGTCAGATTGACACCTACTATAGCCATGCTCAGTCATAAACCTGTCAAATTTCAAATACCACTGTCTAGGATCTTGCTTGAGGCCATACAAGCTTTTCTTCAATCTGCACACTAACTTCTCCTTACCTTTGACCTCAAATCCTTCCGGCTATTCCATATAAATCTCCTCATCCAAATCTCTATGAAGAAATGCTGTCTTAACATTTAGCTGCTCAAGATGCAAATCCTCAATAGCAACCAAAGACAATACAATCCGTACAGAAGTCATTTTAACAACAGGAGAAAAAATCTCACCAAAATCAATACCTGGCTTTTGTGCAAATCCTTTCACTACCAATCTGGCCTTATATCTCATCTATCCATTCTCACCTTCCTTCAACCTGTAGGTCCATCTATTCTTCAGTGTCCTCTTACCAACTGGCAATTCAACCAAATCCCATGTTTGGTTCTCTCTTAAGGACTCCATCTCCTCAACCATGCCACGCTCCCACTGACTCTTGGACTCCACCTGTATTGCTTCTTCAAAACTCTCTGGTTCTCCACCATCAATTAGCAATAAATAGAATAATGAAGGAGAATATCTAATTGGAGGCTTACTTACCCTTTCAGACCTCCTGATGGGTGTCTGAGACTCATTCACAACACGCTGTCCACCCAAATTCTCTGACAGTGACCGACCTCAGTCACCTCCAGACCTGTTACTGGCCGACGCCGATTCTGCCTGACCGACGCCGGTGCCTATCCTGCCGACATCGGTCTCTGTATGATCGACATCGATTTCTGTTCTGCCGATGCTAGTTCCTATCCTGCCGACGTCAGTCTCTGTGTTTTCCTGCAAGTGATTATTTCTTTTTCCCATGAGCTCATTTGGACTGTCACCTCGTCCAATTCACTATTGCTCTACCTAGATTGATTTAGCTTCTTCAGCTGATCACTATACATCACTTTTTCATTGAAAACAATGTCACGACTCCTAATTATCTTGTTAGTTCCTAGATTCCAAAATCTGAAACCGAAATCATCTGAGCCATAGCCAATAAATGTGCACCTCATAGACTTAGCATCGAGCTTCTTTCTATTTTCCTTATCTACGTGCATAAAGGCTTCACAACCAAAAACTTTGAGAAAAGAGAGATCTACCTTTTTACCTGTCCAAGCCTCTTCTAGAATTCCACCATCTAGAGCTGTAGAGGGTCCTCTGTTAATCAGGTACACTACAGTGTCAACAGCTTCTGCCCAAAATTCTAAAGGCAAACTAGCATGCAATCTCATACATCTTGCATGCTCCATGATTGTTCTGTTCATCCTTTCAGCAATACCATTCTGCTGAGGTGTCCTTGGAACCGTCTTTTGCCTACAGATTCCATGCATGTAACAATACCAGTTGAACTTATAACTGCAGAACTCTCCACCATTGTCAGATCTCAGGCACTTTAATCTTTTCCCTGTTTCATTCTCAACCATAGATTTCCAAATCTTAAAAGTCTTAAATACATCAGATTTCTTCTTAATATAGTAGATCCATACCTTTCTTGTAGTATCATCTATGAATGAAACATAGTACTATGATCCTCCAATAGAAGCTACCTGAGCCGGTCCCCACACGTCTATGTGAACAAGCTGCAACTTATGCTTCTTCTTTGTAGACCCAGTCCTTAGAAAACTAACCCTTTTCTATTTTCCAAATACACAATGCTCACAAAATTCTAGATCCATGCTTTTCAAATCTGAAAGCTTATCTTTAGACTTAAGAATTGACATCCCCTTCTCACTCATGTGGCCAAGCCTTGAGTGCCACAATTTTACATCCACATCTGAAGTGGATAATACAAAAGGAGAATTGTTAGTAACACAATTACACAAATAGAGATTACCTACTCTCTTACCTCTGGCCATAACAAGTGCACCCTTGGTCACCTTCCAAGATTCTGCTGTGAGAGTTACTGTACAACCCTCATCCCCTAACTTTCCTACATAAATCAAATTTCTCTTCAAGCTAGGAACATGCGTAACTTCTCTCAACACTCATGTGTTGACATTCTCCATTTTTAGCTGCACTTTACCTTTGCCAATAATTTTACAGGATTCATCATCCCCTAGATATACTATTCCAAAATCTCCATGGATATAGTCACAGAAATATTCCCTGTTTGGGGTAGCATGAAAAGATGCACCAAAATCTAACACCCAAGATTCTATATTATTATGCAAAGATAATATTAAATCATCTTGTGCAATACCTGCAACCTTTGCTTCTTCTTTTCCTTTGTGCTGATTGTCCTCCTTAGGCTTTGACCAGCAATCTCTGCTTATGTGCTCCATCTTTCCACAATTCTAGCATTGTGGCCTTCTGCCATTTCTAGATTTGGATCTGCCTTTCCCCTTAGACTTGGATCTTGATCTCCCTTTCTTGCTCTTCTCTTTTTGCCTTCCCCTGCTCTCAAAACTTAAAGCGTTCCCAGATGTCTCTTCTGTGCTTTTCCTGTGAATTTCCTCATTCAAGATAACACTAACAACATCCTCTACTTTTAAAATATTTGATGCAGATGCAGTATTGCTAACTGCCATTACTAAGCTATGCCAGGTTTTAGGCAAAGAACATAATATTAAAAGAGCTTTTATTTCATCATCAAATACAATTTTGACTGAACTTAGTTGATTTACAATACCATGGAAATCATTCAGGTGATTAGATACAGATCCACCTTCCTGCATATGCAAATTAAATAGCTGCTTCATAAGATATACCTTATTAGAAGCTGAGGGTTTTTCGTACAAATTTGCTAGAGTAGTCATCAACTCTACCTTTGTTTTTGCCTGTGATAAATTAGATATCACAGTAGATGCTAGACTCAGTCTTATAAACCCCAGAGCCTTTCTATCAAGAACTTCCCATTCTTCATCCTCCATGTCTGTGGGCTTCTTTGCAATCCCACCTAACGGTAAGTATAGATCCTTCTGATACAGATAGTCCTCTATCTGCATTCTCTAATGTTGATAGTTTTTGCCATTGAACTTCTCCATTCTCAATTTACTTTCATCTGCCATTGCTTCTCCCACTCAAATAGAAATCCCTGTAGAAACTCCTATGAGCAACCTGTAATCAATACACACTACACAGATCTGAACCACCTGTTAGTGAACCTAAGCTTTGATACCAATTATTGGATATCAAACTCTAAACCTACAACCAAGGCTCTAATACCACTTGTTGGGGATCAACCAACAATATGATTACACTTATGAAAGCAATAAACCACGGAATTAAATCAGATAGATAAGTAACTAGAATCAGATAATAGAAAAGAATAAGAGATACAAGAAACCACCCTAAAAACTTGTATTAAACTCTTTATAAAAGGAATACAATTGAAGAAACTTCTTTCTTCCACACCTCTCTCAGTTGCACAAGATCTCTCTCTAGATCTCTACCCCTTAAGAGCTCTCTCTCTCAAGTACAATCAACTCCAACAACCTGGATTGATACAACTCTGTACTGTTCTTCAACATTCACATACAATGAACTACTACAATAATCACACAAAGCTAAGAAGATCTAATTCTACATATAGAATTAGGAAACTTGAGCATGCACTTACAACCAACGGTTAAGCCTCTTAAACAAGGGCTCTAAAAACAATCTTACTAATAATAGAAACGTGAACTTAAGACTAAGACTTAAACTCATCATGCAAACACTCGCTTCTGTCCTTGAAAATAGCATTCTGGACGCACAGGTAACCGATGCCAGTTCCTTCCTGCTTGCCTGTGACCGACGTCGGCCGATCCTCTGCCGACGCTGGTGTCTCTTCAACTGCACCGAACTGACGTCGATTGCTCATGACCGATGTCGGTGACTGTGTAAACCTACAACTTTGGTAATGCACTCATATGTGAAGCTTTTAGGCTCTACACCTTAACACAGGAGGCCTAGCTCCTACCTTTCCACATGCAACAATAGAAACTCCCCTCTCGCCTGTGGGACTGGCAAAGCTAGAGGGGAGAGTCTCTAAATGAGGACTAGCTCCCTTTGATGTATCTTTTAGGCCCTAGTTTCTCCTACTACTAACAAATAAAATGTAAAAAAGGGGGATGAAAAGGGTGAGAGAGATGCTAAAAATAGAACCTAAGCCTAAAAAAAGTAAAAAAGGTGATACACCAGAAAAGTGTGATCCACTTAGGCTCAAATATACACTTTCCACTAAAAAGAAGCACCTATACACTTCATCTGACATGAGAAAACCTTCTGCACTAGTGGGTCAGGGGTCTGTGGAGATATAGGGAGGAAATAACTACTAGAGGCATTCTGAGACACACTGCCACAGCCTATCCACTTCACCTATACTCCTCTAGAGACACTTTTGATAGACCTGTAAAAGGAAACTCAAAAATATGCACCAGACATGCTGAAATCATTCTGCTAAAGTGTTAAGAAAATGTCTTAACATAGAATCAAGGCATAGACACATAATAAAGATGTAAAACTTAGAATGGAGGTAAAAATGCTAAGTTCTGATTCAAGGTAAAATCCTAGCAGAGCTCTGCCTTACAAGCCTGAGATATTTTTGGGTAGAGTTTTGCCTTAAGGCTGAGAGTAGATCCCTTCTCAAAAGAGAAGTTTACAATATATAGGAAGAGGAAGAAAACTTGGTGCTTCTTGGGAAAGATTTTGGCACCCTTTTTTGCAAGTGGCCCATGTGTGCTGAACACATTGAGAAGAGGAAGATTACTGTTACTGTTGTCATTCTTATAGAAAAGGCCTACTAGAACCATGCTTGTATAATCACCAAAATTGACTTTGGATTTTAGGAATTAATGTAAGGACATGGCTGCACCGCTTTTCTATAAATAGACTGCTATTTGTCCCCTCATCAATGCCAACTACAAAAAATAGGCTACACTGCTTGTCTGATAATGACTCACCTTCCCTTCACCTCTTGAATGCTTTGTCACTTCTACTCTTTGTCTTCTTCTTGCTCCTTCAGCCCTCAGGGGTGATCTTTTAGTGGGTCACTGCATTCCTCGAGCTCCTTTCATGTTTGGTGCTTAAATAGTTTAAAAACAAATGGATATTTCACTGTGTTAAATTTGATGTTCACGCAGCTGTCACCCAACGGCTAGTTTGCTTGCAAAAATTTGATAACTTTCAAGATGTCACCATCCCCGAAAAAATGTCATCAGTCTTTTGTTTTGGGCTTTTCCCCTGTGGGTTTTCTATTTTAGGCCTTTTCCCACAGAGAAAAAGTCTGCAGGAATTGGCTGTTTTGACTTTTTTGTGGGCTCTTTGACTTTTCCACACCTTCAGGCCCTTTGAAAATCCTTTCCCCAAATTATTTCTAGCCTTTTGTCTAAAGGAATTCCTTCAGATAAAAAGTTTGAAGAAATTCTAACTTAAGTCTTTGGCATGCCTTTTGGATCCCTTCGGCTCTTTTCCTTTGAAGTGCTTGCCCTCCCCAAGGGATTTTAGGCTTTGAACTGCCCTTTGCAAGGGCATCTAGACTTTGAAATACCCTCTGACTATAGGGTAGACCCTTGAACCAAGCCATTAAATGAACCCATTGAACCAATATTGGTTCAATGGTTCAATCGGTTTAACCATTACGAGCCTTTAAACTGATTCATTGAGCCAAAAATGGTTCAATGCTGCATGCTGAGCTACTTAAACCAGATTTGAATGATCCTACTAATGAACCAATGCTGTCAAATAAATTTGTTGAACTGAAGGTGTTGAACCAAGCGATTGAACCGGTTCAATGGTTCAATGAAGCATTAAACTTAAGCATTGAACCAAATTATTGAACCAAACAATTGAGCTAGTTCAATAGTTCAATGAAGCGTGCCAAACCCTTTGAACTAAGGCTGATGAACCTTGTGATGAACTAGAAGCCACTGACCTAACTGAGTGGACCGAATGTTTGAACCATCTGATTGAACTAAGCGTTGAACCTGCTGAATGAACCAATTGGTTGAACTGATTCAATGGTTTAAATTTGCACACTGATGAACCCATCGATGAACTTAAACATTGAACCAAGTGATGAACCAAGCATTGAACCAAGGCATTGAATTGGGTTCAATGGTTCAACGATGCCAACCTTCTTCATGATTTTCTTTAGACAAGATCCTGAAGAAGTCTTGTGAAACCCAAAACTCTTTGAATCAATCCTTCATGTGCCAAAGACTAACCTGCAGAGTCTGTAGAAATCCAAAACCTACAGAGTCCATAGATTTAGACCTATAGAGTCTATAGAAATGAATAGATTCATGCAAAATTGAAAAATGAAATGGCCTAGAATAGTAGGGACAGAAGGGGACTAATTTTTTGCCCATTGGGCAAAAAATGGTCAACAAATTGGTGACTTCCAGGGGAAGCATGCCTGCTATGATTAAAGACCAGTTGCCTTGTAGTCCATTGGGCACAGAGTCAAATGCATCTTAAACAAAATTAGAAACATCCCCAAAAGATCCAAGAATCAAACATGAAGCTTTCTACCCCACATGTAAAGGGAAACTCACAAGGCTAAAAAACACTACATGTGCAAACTACACTTAGGGAAAGCAAGAAAAGAAACTAAAAACAAACTACTATATACAGATAACCAAGAATGTTAGCCTCCCTCCTAGATTGAAGGGAAATTTTTTGAAGTCCCCTTCCTAGCAAGAAGACTTATGGTGCCAGGCAAGTGGTTGAATGAAAAAGAGATTTGGTGACCTACTCCTCTTGCCTGTCACCTAAATTGGCTGATATCTAAGTGGATCAGATTAAAACATGCTTTTGACGTATATGTACTTTGTTTGTCCTTAGAAGCTTATTGAATGCTAGTACCTCATACTGGTGCTCTTCACCAAGAAATTAGTGGCTATTGACTCATCACCATAAGCCCTTTGATCTGCACATTTCCTCTGCAATGCATCATGGTCTGACTTGTTCCCTCTGCCTCGTTGAAGACTCTATTAGACTCATCCCCTACTCCCTCTTGGCCTTCTTGAAGAGGGGTGACTGTGGTGATGTCTAAAATGGACTCACAAAGTGATTACTCATCCTACATAACATTTCCTCTTTGTTCAAAGATTTCTTCTTCAAGGCTTTCCTCCAGGAAGACAGACCTCTCTTTTTCCTCCTCGATGATTAGGATCTCTAGATGTTGAAAGATATCCTCCTAATCCTCCTCCAACTCAAGCACCTCAGTGTAGTCATCCTCCTCATCAAAGAAATAAGGAAGTTTGAATAAGGGGGGAGAGAGCTCATCATGCTTTTGTTCCTCCTCGTATTGCTGGAACATCTGCATATATGCAAGACCTGCATGTTCTCCATTACTGATGGTGTCTTCACAAGGAGCATCGATGATGATTCCTTCTTTGTTATCACTCATGATAGCCTATTAGGGAATTTTAGATTGGATATTCTACTCCTCACTTGCCTCATGTAGAACAGGTTCCTCCTTGAGAAGGGGTGAAGTGAAAAAATTGTGTGGAAGAGGAGGTAGTCCTTGAGCTAGAATCTAATGATTCTCCTCTTTCCATTTGGTCAACACTTCATCAATATCAGGTGTGGCTTGATATCTCTCTTGGAAATGTGTAGGTGGGGTGTGTTTAGACATATAATGTGCCATTGGGTCTGAACCATCCATCACACACTGGCTGAGGAATATCTCTCTGGATTTCGATTCTGTAATTCTCCTGGCCAGATCCTCTTGGAAGAGCCTTTCTTGGAAGTCACTAGCATCATCATGAGTAGGGGCAGCCTTAACGTCTTCAAGGTTTTGAAAAAAACCTTGCTTTTCCTCCTTCTTGATCCATGATTCTACTATTTTCCCCCAGTTAAGGATCTCAAAATTAGAATTTTGCTCCTGTGAACAGGCAACAACTTTGTTTTCTCCAAGGTCCTAGGGCTCCTCCTCAAGGTCTAGGAGTTATATCTCTCTTTCATGAAGCAGTCTCATCCTAGCCTCTAAATCTTCAATTTACTTGGCTAGATTATCCTAAAAGAGTCTCTCCTAGAGGTCACCAGCATCATCCTCTTCAATGCTCTAGGCTGGTTCCTGGCATTCCTTCCTCCAACTTGGAATCTGCACATCATGTTGAAATACTTGGGGAGGTTGAGGAATGCTAGGAAGAGACTGTTGATGCACTGGAAGAGTCTCTAGAAGGGGAATGTGTTGGTTTGTGGTATTCACCTAATGGAAGATTCACAATATAAGGAATTGAGAAGATTGATCTCCATGGGGGGTTGCTCTAATGCCCTTTGATGTTGGAAAGCCAGGCACATGGGATTGAGAGTAGATGCATCAAATGAACTAGAGTGGGTGAGTGCTATCTGATAGAAAGGATTTGGTGTACAAAAGGGGGCTTCCTTTAGGATAGGAGGGGGTGTGCAAGGCTGAATACCTTGAATAAATGGATTTCTCCATTTTGTTACCTCCACTTCTATAGATTGCAAGGCATGTGCTTGCCTAAACAAACACTCCTCTTTATACATTAGCTCTTGTTGATATCCAAACTGCTCCTCCAGTCTGTCAATCTCCATCATCTGCTTCTCAAACTCTAGGGTCATTTCCCTTATCATTGCATGGCAACTAGGAGAGATGCTTGAGGTGGTTCTCTAAAAATCTTAAGTCTGATCATAGTCACATGAAGGAAAACAAGACCCATGATTTTGTGCAAAAGAATTATACATACAAAAATAAGATTTCTAATGGCACCAAGCTACTTAACTAGAAGATTCAACTCAGAGTCACCATTGGTGTTGATGCAAAAGCCTCTAAAGGTTGGTGAGTTGAAGAACACACCAAAAATTATTCAACTCTTTAGACACAACTTGTCCTAGTTGGTCCCACTGAGCGTGCCAAAAATTGTTGATGCAATGGATTGCACTCGGGGCAGGAAGCTGAGCTCCTACCTTTCCACATGGAATAATGGAAACTCCCCTCTCACCTGTGGGATCATAGAAGCTAGAGGGAAGAGTCTCTAGATGAGGGCTAACTCCCTCTGATGTATCTTTTAGGCCCTGGTTTCTCCTACTACTAACAAACAAAATGTAAAAGGGGGGATGAAAAGGGAGAGAGAGATGCTGAAAACAAAACCTAAGCCTAAAAAAAGTAAAAAAGGTGATACACCAAAAAAGTGTGATCTACTCAGGCCATAATATACACTTTCCACCAAAAAGAAGCACCTATACAGTTCATCTAACATGAGAAAACCTTCTGCACTAGTGGGTCAGGGGTCTATGGAGATACAGGGAGGAAATAACTACTAGAGGCATTCTAAGACACACTACAACAACCTATCCACTTCACCTTTACTCCTCTAGAGACACTTATGATAGACCTATAAAATGAAACTCAAAAATATGCACCAGACATCCTGAAATAATTTTGCTAAAGTGTTAAGAAAATGACTTAACATAGAATCAAGGCATAGACACATACTAAAGATGCAAAACTCAGAATGGAGGTAAAAATGCGAAGTTTTGATTTAAGGTAAAATTCTAGCTGAGCTCTACCTTACAAGCCTGAGAGATTTTTGGGCAGAGTTTTAACTTAAGGCTGTGAGCTGATCCCTTCTCGAAAGAGAAGTTTACAATATATAAGAAGAGGAAGAGAACTTGGCACTTCTTGGGAAAGATTTTGGTGCCCTTTTCTGTAAGTGGCCCATGTGCGCTGAACACATCAAGAAGAGGAAGATCACTGTTACTGATGTCATTCTTCTAGAAAAGGCCTACTAGAACCATGCTTGTATAATCACCAAAATTGACTTTGGCATTCAAGCATTAATGTAAGGACATGGCCACACCTCTTTTTTGTAAATAGACTACTATTTGTCCCCTCATCAATGCCAACTGCAAAAAATAGGCTGTGCCACTCATTTGACAATGACTCACCTTCCCTTTGCCACTTGAATGCTTTGTCACTTCTGCTCTTTATCTTCTTCCTGCTCCTTCAGCCATTAGGGGTGATGTTCTGGTGGGTCACTACATTCCTCAGGCTCCTTTCATGCATGGTGCTTAAACAATTCAAAAATAAACAAATAATTCACTATGTTAAATTTGACATTCGTATAGCCATCACCCAATGGCTAGTTCACTTGCTTAAATTTGATGGCTTTTGGGACATCACCATTCCTGGCAAAATGTCATCGGTCTTTTGTTTTAGGATTTTCCCTCGTGGGTTTTCTATTTTGAGCCTTTTCCCGCGAACAAAAATTCTGTGGGAATTGGTCACTTTGACTTTTCTGTAGGGTCTTTGACTTTTTTGCACCTTTGGGCCCTTTGAAAATCCTTTCCCCAAATTCCTTCAGGGCTTTTGTCTAAAGGAATTCCTTCAAACAAAAAGTCCAAAGAAATTCTGACTTAAGTCTTTGGCATACCTTTTGGATCCCTTCGGCTCTTTTCCTTTGAAGTGCTTGCCCTCTGCAAGGGCTTTTAGGCTTTAAACTACCCTCTACAAGGGCATTTGGACTTTGAACTACCCTCTGGCTATAGGGCAGACCCTTAAACCAAGCCATTGAACCAAAATTGGTTCAATAGTTTAATTGGTTCAACCATTACAGACTGAGCCCATTGAACCAAGCCTTTGAACCGATTCATTGAACTAAAAATGGTTCAACGCTGTGCGTCAAGCCGCTTGAACCAAAGCTGAATGATCCTGCTAATGAACCGATGGCATCGAACACATTTTTTAAACTGAAGGCATTAAACCAAGTGATTTAATTGGTTCAAGGGTTCAACGAAGTGTTGAACTTAAGCATTGAACCAAATGATTGAATCGGTTCAACGGTTCAATGAAGCACGCTGAACCCTTTGAACCAAGCCCGATGAACCTTGTGATGAACTAGAAGCTGTTGAACCAACTAAGTGGACCAAATGTTTGAACCATCTTATTGAACTAAGTGTTGAACTTGTCAAATGAATGAATTGGTTGACCCAGTTCAACATTTCAAAGCTGCACGCCGATGAACCCGCCAATGAACTTAAACATTGAACCAAGTGATGAACCAAGAATTGAACCAAGGCATTAAACTAGGTTCAATGGTTCAACAATGCCAACCTTCTTCATGATTTTCTTTAGACAAGAGCCCGAATAAGTCTTATGAAACCCATAACTCTCTGAACTGATCCTTCATGTGCCAAAGACTAACCTGTAGAGTCTATAGAAATCCAAAACCTGTAGAGTCCGTAGATTTAGACCTATAGAGTCTGTAAAAATGAACAGATTCATGCCAAATTGAAAAATGAAATGGCCTAGAATAGTAGGGACAAAAGGGGACCTTTTTTTGCCTGTTGGGCAAAAAATGGTCAACACCAATATTGGGACCATCATTCCTTTCAATATTTCTAACCACCAAACCAACTTCATCTATGGGGGACTTGATCATCCCCTTCTCACTCCATCTACCACCTCTTCTATTTGACCATTTACTTTCAATTTCTCTTATTTGGACAAACTAAAATTTTCCAAATTATACCTTCACAAGTGCGCCTAGAAGGGATTCAGACTTGGCCATTATGAATATGGACCCCACGAGTTACCTTCGATCAAAACCTAAAAACCTCATGAGTTATTTAGCCTTGGATTCGTACCATTAGAAGAACCCACTGATTCACCCAAACTCATTGCCACCATTAACAAGGAAATTTCATCCTCACCAAACCCATCTCCTTAAAAGTTTGAGGATTTCAAAATCATCCCTCCTAAATTTTTTTTTAGAGTCAATACCATTAGTTTAGGCCCCATAACCTATCAAAAGGATGGCTAGACTAAAACCTTTCCTCTAATTCATCTTGAAATTTTAGAAATTGATTCTCCTACCATCAATACCATCTAATGTCGAGATGATGATTCCATTATCACCTATTTTAGGATGAAAGATTATTCTATCCATAAATCCCTTCCTTCTAAAAACTAAACCATTTTTAATGACTCCACTATTAATGTCAACTTGGGTACTCATGATAACTGTCACATTGTATAGATTGGTCAATCCTTAGATTCCATAGAGCAACATGTTTACCCTTCTTTCCTTCATGACCATAACATAGAATTTTTTTGGTCTTATCAGGATATGCCCAGGATTGACCCTTCCATTTATCTCCACAACATAAATGCCTCTTATCTATGAAATTCATTCAACCCATTAAATATCCCCAATGGGTTTCTAATATGATTCCTATAACCAAACCCATAGGGTGACTTTTCCTCTGTATTAACTTCCATAACCTCAACCTTTCTTGTCTAAAGGATGAATTTCCTTTGCCTAGCATTGACCAACTTATTGATTTTATAGCTAATACAAGATGTTATCTCTAATGAATGGTTACTTGAGCTATAATCAGATCTTAATTACCCCCAAGGATCAACATAAGACTTCCTTCATCACCTCATGGGGAACCTTTTTCTATAGGGTCATACCATTTGGTCTAAAAAATGCTGGAGCAACCTACCAATGTGAGATGACCTACATATTCCATGATCTCATCCATAAAATCGTAAAATACTATGTAGATGATCTCTTTAAGAAATATAAATATCACAAGGATCATCTTGAATTTATAAAAATTACCTTTGAATGCCTAATCCATTTCTATGTCTAACTCAACTCTAAGAAATGTATTTTTGGGGTCCTATCTATAAAGCTTCTTAGATTTATCATCTCTCTCTAAGGAATCAAAATAGACCCTACAAAAGTTAGAGAAATCCTCGACATGCCACCTCCAATCCACCTTAAGTAACTCCACAACCTACATGGGAAGCTCCAATCCATCTTCCACTTCATCTCTCAATTATCAGATAGATTTCAACCTTTCCACCACCTTCTCAAGAAAGATACATCTTTTAAGTGGACTAAGGGCTGCCAACAAGACTTTCATTCAATCAAATAATACCTCCTTTATCCACCTGTTCTTACCCCTATTAAAGAGGACCAATCCTTTTACCTTTATATATCTGCCACTGACCATTCCTTAGGGGAAATTTTCACTCATTGTGATGAATAAAACAAAGAGCAAGCTATTTACTATATAAGTCAAACACTTATAGAGTATGAGACTCAATACACCCATAAAGAGAAACTTTGCCTCACCTTACTCTTTATGGATACCAAACTTTGTCATTACCTACTTAATCACAAAACCTACATCATCACTAATACTGACCCACTTAAGTACATACAATCTAAACCATACCAATAACAGTGTATGACCAAGTAGATCATGTTCCTAGATGAGTTGACCTTGATTTCCTCCATCAAAAGTTAATTAAAGGGCAAGTTATTACCAATCAATTAGTTAAAGCTCCTTTTCCAAATAACCAACCGCTTCCTCTTGCATTTCTTGATATGTCCATCATGACTCTCTCTCAAGAGGACATTACCTACCAAATGACCATCTTTTTCAATGGATCAAAGTGCCAATGTGGTGGGGGTGCTAGAATTTTTCTCATTCCCCTTAGTAGTGAACCTCTTCCCCTCTCTTTTAAACTTGATTTTGACTATACCAATAATATGGCTGAGTATGAATCCTTTGTAATAGGTCTGTAAACCAATCTAGCTTGGGAGTTAAGATGATTAGTATCTTTTGTGATTACCAACTTATGGTCAACTAGGTCAATGGATCATACCAATGTAAGAATGATGTCTTGAAAAAAATAAAATAGCTAGTAGATGTACTCTTAACATCATTTAATCATTACCTTATCCAATCTGTTCCATGATCTACTAATAAGTGTGTAGATACAATGACTTCCCTTGCTTCCTAGATCCCATCTCAGCCTTCCAATTCCAAAATATTTATCACCATTCATCATTTTATCACACCCTCTTATATCCAATTTGGCCTAACTATCATTTGTAGTGTGGAAGAATCTCCATCAAACATTTGGTACTAACAAACCTTTAACTACCTCAACCTTAGCATCATTCCTCCCAACATATCTAGGAATGTTCGAAGAGCCTTTGTTTAGAGTACCTCTCATTATACCATACTAGGGGGAATCCTTCACAAACATGGTTTTTGATGGCATTCTTATCCATTTCCTATGCAATCATGAAGTTTCCCATGCTATCAAATAAATTCATGGGAGAAGATATGGGGGACACTTTAGTGGTCTAGTTGTCATTAAATGTATCATTTGCCTTGGTTATTATTGGCCCACCCTTAGCTAAGAATATTGTAATTATGTGAAGGAGTGTGTTAAATGTGAACAACATGCCAATTTACATCATGCACCAACCCATGGCCTTCAAGTATCCAAAGAATTTTGGCCCTTCTCACAATGGGGACTAGATCTCATTGGAAAAATCAATCCTCATTATTCATAGTAGCACCATTCCATCATCACCACCACCAAGTATTTTACCAAGTGGGTGGAGGTTATTCCTCTCATCTTGACCAAAGCTGACAAGATAGTTGACTTCATTAATCATCATATCATCTATCATTTTGGTTTTCCCCATAAGATCATCACTGATAATGGAAAATATTTTAAAAATAAGCAAGTCCAAGGTCTTTGCGATGTATTTAGCATCAAGTTAAGCTTTTCCTTAGCTTATCAGCCACAAGTAAATGAATAGGTAGATTCGTCTAAAAAAATCCTTAACAAGATGTTAACCAAAGTGGTCAATGATTCTAGTTAGGATTAGCATTTACACATCCCTTTCAATTTATGGGCCTATCACACAAGGATTCAAACCTCTATGGTTGCTACCCCTTTCTCTCTGGTCTTCAGAGTAGAGGAAGTTTTTCCTCTCAAAGTCTAGATTTCCTCTCTTTACATATCCTTGCAAGATATCATTTATAAGAGTGAGTATCATTAAGAGTATCTAGTGTGACTTGAGCTACTTAATGAGAACCACCTAGTAGTCTTTAACCACCTTCATGTCTACCAAGAATGAATTAAGTGCACTTATAATAAGCACCTGAAAGGATGAAAATTCAATATTAAAGACCTTATCTTGAAGGAAAATCAACATGTAACCAATAGAGAAATGCAAGAGAGGCAAGTTTGATTTCAATTGGCTTGGACCCTACATCATAACCCACAAGTGTGGATCAAGAGCTTATCATTTGTCCTCTCTTAAAGGAAAACTAGAACCTATGCCTCTCAATGCTTTGCATCTATCTCAATTATTTTGTTAAAGAAGGATCAAAATCACCTTTTTGTATAACTTAAGCTCATCCCTTGATTTACAATATTTTCACTTTCCTCATATCTCTCATCCTATCCCTTTGAGGACAAATGATTACAACATAGAACCATGTGATTAACCATTATAGTTATAACCTAATCCTAAATATGGATACTATGGATTTACCCATGGCATGGATCTCATGGATAATTTTTGTCCCTAATTGTATGGAATCCTAAGGTCATTATCTCTCAAAACCACCCCTTTCACTTATCATTACCTCTTGTGCTCTAGATATTACCCTCATAAAGGTAAACCTCTAAGACTAAATAGACTTATACATGTCAATTATAGCATCAAAATAGGTTAGGATACCTAAATATCACTTGGGTCAAATATATTGAGCATGCAAACTTCTCCCTTGAAGGATAGGTACCCAAAATTTAAAATTGCTTAAAAAGATAGACTACTCCCTTGAAAGATAGCTACCAAAATGAATAAGCCCAAACTTAAACCACTACCTTAAAGGATGGATAAGTTAAATTTGTCAAATAAATCATTTGAAGCTTCCTACATTTATCAACATCACAAACCTATTAGAATCAAATAATAAAAGACTCTATATCAAAATCAAAACAAGTTATCCCAAAAAACCTATAATCAATGTTCACATATAGTATTAGTAGACTTCCCACATCAATAAATATACACCTTACATTAACAAATAGACTTGTCTATTATGGTTATTAAGTCACCTATAGAAGGGGAAAACCAACCCTTAGAAAGGTTACACTACCTTTCACATCACCTACCACCCATCTCCCCTTTGTACTATATACAAATCAAAGGATTCAGAGCTTACTTGACATGATGTGATCAAGATACTATTTTATCAACCAATGTATGATAATATAAATAAATAAAGAGTTTATGTTCATTAAGACAATATAACATTGGGTTTGATTTATATTTGTCAATCAAGAAGCATCATACCTCCTCCTTATCTTCTCCTAATTGGTTCATCTATTCAGTTAGGTGTATATCTCATGTTTTTAATCCCTTTTCACACATATAGTTTTGTTATTTAAACTTAATTTATGTGTTATCATCAATAAAATAACTATATAAATCACATCATAAAAACATCATAACCATGTCTATGAATAAATAACCATAATCCTAACATCACATCCAAGATCATCACCATAATCAAAAAATCATAACTATCATAATCAAAAAAATAAATCACATCACATCCTCCTAAAATCATAACCATTTATAGAATAATAACCATAAAAATACCATAAAAATCTTAATCATAATCCAAGCATCATGTCCATATAAAAAGCATCATCATAATCATGTATAACCATTCATCATAAACATTATCGATAATCATCACATGCCTAAGCTAGTGAGTCTACATCTCATATGCATAATCATAAATAAATTATAAACATACAAAACCATGAACCATAAAATAAACATTTATATATCATCATCACATGATATACATCATGTCTCATCAAAATAAATAATACATATAATAATGTGCATCTCTCTCTCTCTCTCAAACATATACATCTCACTGCATTGGCTCGTAGGATTGTATAAAAATCATATACATCTATACATATCATATCATGACCCTGGGGCACCAATACCATCTAGTGCCTACCTCCATGAGGTTCTTGTATATCTACTCACCAAAGTGACCCACTAACCTAGAGTTGCTACACCTAATCCACCTACCAAGCTAGCTCTATACTCACCCCATCATGGCTCTTGTGGACACTATGTCAGAACTTCGGCCTCATAATAATGAAACTCCTCAACCATGGCCAAGTACCATGCCATAATGATGCTACTTAGTGGTCCTGATGTTGTTATAGTTTCTCCTCCTCTCTATCTCAAATTATCCCTCTCTTAGGTAACTAAGCCTAGTGAAGTCTTGGCATGGTCCCTCTCCCCCTCATAGTGATAAATTGACCTTATAATGTCACAACCTAGCTATGTAATGTGGCCACCTACCCTTGTAAATTTGTGATTTTTTCCTATGAAGTAGCTAATGCCATTCCTATCTATCCATAAAGAATACTTCCCTATACCTGTAGCTATGGACCCTTACTAGTTAGGTTCACATCCATAGTCTATTGGCCCCCATCATCCCATCTAAAATCCAAAACTACATAAATAACCTAATACAATACTACATAGCCATAAAAAAAACTAACATCATCAATCTCTACTCTAACAAGTAGCTCCTCATGATTGATAACCACCTCCACTAGTTTTAGCACTGTAATCAAAAACTTGGCATCCTCCTGCATATACATTGGGAACAGACCCAAAATCCCCTATACCAGGTTGAACTGCCTATGAACTCTATCAAAAGGGATTATCTTAGTCTCACCCTCTCTCCTCCCAAAGATCCATTTATAACTCTACATCAATAAAATATGCTTAGTATAGTGGGCCCACCTTGAAAAGCCAATATATGACCTCCAAACCACATCTTTGACCACCAAGGCATCCAATGCCCCTCAAAACCAATTAATGTATCATAAACCTCCTCTAGCTCCTATGAGTGCATAATCACTCTTCCACCTCATGAAACCCACCTTGAATTCCATCTAGGCATATTCCTCCCATGGAAGACCCATCAACCTCAACACCTAAATGTGCTCATAGGCCCAATAATGCAACACAAACCCCATGTTAATGCCATATCTCCTATGCACTCTAAACCCACATAGAGACCTATATATTTATAACAAAAAAATAGGTGCCCATCCTAAAACTATCTAACCAATAAATATCTCCAACAAAACACCTAGCAGTAGATAAGGAAATTGCCCATTACTCAAACTTGGTAATATAAAGCAAGAGACTACCATCATCATCATCATCAATAATCACTTATCATCTTTGGCCTTCTAATAAAATGACTTGTAACTAAAGATAATAACATGCCATCTAGCTAAGGTTTGATCCTCATCATACAAGAGCTCGATACGATCATCTCTCTCCTTCCTCTCAATATGATATATTGGGTCTTCCCGAATGGGTAACCATGTAATCCTATGTACATCCTCTAATAGGATGGTCATCTCACCCATCGATAGGAAAAAGATGTTTGTGGATAGATCCCATCTCTTGATGAGGGCTATGATCATCAATGTATCTCATGACATGTGCTATAAGTACATCATTGCACTGAGGTTGACCTCTTCTATATGTATATAGTCATCATCGATCATCCCTTGATGGATCTCTGCAAAGATCCAAGGGAATAAATCCTATATTTAGATCTTATCCTGTGCCTACAAAAAATATTATAAAACATAGTTAGATTTATATTAACTACTTTAACCATAACTTTTACCTTGTTTTTTTCCTCATTTCTATTAGTGTAGGTTTTTATTTTTCCCTATTTTTTAATTAGGTAAATTGTATTTCTTGTGCATACATGGAGTTTTCCTACATTTGTGGGATAGGCTAGCTTATGTGGAGGTGTGTGTCATAGATGTGTCATAGGTGTCATAGGAATGTCATAAGTAACTCCCTTGATGGGAGTTACTTCTCTATTCATAGCACCTTGTCACCATCTTTCATGGAAGAGTTACAGTGTATTCTTGGGGTGCCTTGTCCACCTTTTATGGAGGAGTTACTTACGTACTCTCCTATATGTATTCCTCAGTTTGGCCATTTCATGTTAATCAAATTTTGGTTTTCTCCATTTTGTCTTATGTAATTTAGCTTCTTGTATAATTTCAAATTGCTTTAGCATCCATGTGGTGTGCACTTGCTTCATCTCATATGATCACGTCTCCATTGCATTTGATTATCTGGATTCTGGCAACAACTCTGATATGGTATCAGAGCCACTCCAATAATCATGTGTATAGTTATGCTATTCTAAAATTCTTACTTTGCTTTCTTAGTAGTTTTTTTATTTATCTCCATTTTTTTTGTAGAGTTTTTTGAAAACTCATGTAAATTCATACGAAAACTTGTTCAAAAAATTACTTCTGAGTTAGAATTTGCCAAGACATCTTGTCTAGATCTGTTGTGGCTTTAGCAAGGCAATAGAATTTCTTTTTTTCTTGTCACTCTATAGGAAAAAGATAGATCTCAAAAATCTAGTTATGCTTCTTAGACATTGGAGGGGCTGACTTTGTTGCAAGCTGTTGGGTGCCATTGTTGTGAGTAGAGGGAGGAGCAACATCAGCTATGCCATCAGAACTGCATACTTTTCTTGGTAAGAGGTCTACAAATTATTATTTTTTTGTTTTCTGCTAGCAATCAAAACTTGTTTGGGAGGAGGAAAGCGTAGGTGCTGGAGCAATCAAAACTTGTTTTTTTGCGAGCTATCAGAAGTCCTTCCTATGTCCTTATAGTTGCCATCAAGGTGTATGGTGTCCAGCCTACTATGGCACGTGGTGAGGTAGTGGAGATTTTTTGCTAAAAATGGCTCATCCTTTCTACAACAATGCCTTCAGCAACAACCACCATCAGGCTATACAACATCCAACATACAGGTCTATAGTTCATTTATTTATTCTGCCACTTCTGTTGTTGTCCTTGCCAAGACTTTAGCCAACAGTCTTGTTTTAAAAATGGTGCTCCTTTTTTTTGATTTCCAATGCCCATGTGGTGGGCCCTCTCTCTCTTGCTATTTGATTGATAATTCTACTTTTTTCCAATAATTTTTCTAATATTCATAAGTCAGTAATTTGATTTTTTGAATTAAAGACAAATTGGAAATTAGCATTAAAAAAAATAGATTAGAGGCTTTTTAAAACTTGTATCTTCAACCTACGAAGACGAAGGGTGAGGCCCGTGTTAGTAGGAGGCTAATTCCCCCTCAAACAAACATCAATTGGATTCCTCATTTTGTGCCAAATCCAATAAGTGGTTGGAAGGCCACTTTCTCTCTCAAAACAAACATTTTAAAAATGTTTTAGTGTTTTTTTTGCAAAAACACTAGTTTACGAGAAAATTGAACCTTTAATATCTTGCAAACGATAGCTCAGATTTGGGTGCCATTTTTTGTAAAAAATGTTTGTAATTCAATTCTCCATAACGTAGGCTTGTTATTTGTCAAAAATGCACTAGTTTATAAAGTGCCTAAAATTTGGGTTTCTCGAGATGCATTTTCGGCTGAGTCTGACATCCTATTTGCTTTAAGTCTTGCACTGATTGCTCTAAGACACATTCTTGGCTGAGCCTGACATCATTTTGAGTGTGCATTTAAATATTTTGGGGGGGGGGGGCTCAATATTTTGAGGGGGTGTGATTGCTTTTCACAACTTGCAAATCTTTGCTTTCATTCTCCTTTTTGCATAATTTCACAACTTGCAATCAACACAACTTCACCTAAATTCAGCTTAAAATGGATTATTTTTAACTTAAACCCCTAACACCCTTTAACTATCATGAATGGAAGGTTAAAATGTCAATCATTCTTAGAAGCAAAGGGTTGTATAGGATCACCAAGGGTACTGAAGTAGAACCCAACACTGATGCTGAAAAGGTCGTGGTACAACCGTAGTAATGAAGCCTATGGATTACTAAGCTTGTCTATGTCTCAATAAATTCTCTTCCATTTATAATCCTATAAGACTCCCAAGGACATATGGGACACCTTAGAACTCTTATTTGGGAAGCTTGATGAGATGAGAGGTCATGAGCTCAAAAATGAACTCATAAGTCTATGTCCTAGCAACTTTGACACCGTACAGGACTTCTTCACTAAGTTTAAGGCCCTTAGATTGCAATTTAAATAATTTGGGATAGAGAAGAAAGATGATCAACTCATTCTTTATATTCTTGCAACCAAGCTATTCAGTCTTTGTCTCCACTTTCCATGCCACAAAAAGTGCCCTTGGCACTACATGGAAAATGCCTTCCTTGGATTCATTCATTATTGACTTGAATAGGGAGCAAGATAAGCTAATTCAAATGGGTGCAATAAATTATACTCAACCCCAAGCATTGATAGCTGGAAATGGTAAGGATAAGACTTCAACAAAGGAGAAGAAAAAAAAGAACAATGACTATGATAAGAAGAAAGAAAACAACAATCTTACCAAAAACAACACTGAGTCTTCCTCTTCCAATGCTAAACCTAAGAAGGAAAAGGTTAAGTTTTCCTATTGTAAAAATATAGGGCATGATGAACACAAATGCATGAAGAAATAAATAGATCACCTAACTCATCTTCTAGAGAAAAACAACATAGGTGTTCTTGAGTCCATCAAGCAAAATTCATCTACCCAAGATTTTACCAAGGCAAAAGGCAAGGGTAATGAGAAAGAAAAGGGCAAGGCCCTTGTAGCTACTATAGCTTCTACATCATCATGGGTCATTGATTTGGGTGATTCTCTCCACATGGGCTCTTCACTAGTTGAGTTGTCATCTTTAGAGCCTTGTAGCATGACTCTAATTAGTTTGGGTGATGACACATCAGTTTCTATTGCAGGGAGAGGGTCAGTTGAAATGGAAGGAGGAACATTCAATAATGTTCTAAGTGTTTCTTATTTTTCAACCAATCTCCTATCAATGTACCAAATCACTCACATTAGTCAGGGCATGAGAGTTGAGTTTTTACTAGATTCAGTGGCTATCAGGGAGTTGCATAGTGATACTATAGTGGTAGTGGGTAGGGTAGATCACCAAGCTAGGTTATACACCTTCTCACATTTTGCACCTGATTCTTCTCCAACAACATTTTTGACTCATTCAGACGGAGTTACCAAATTGTGTCATGAGCGGTTTGGCCACCTTGACTACCACTACCTTAAGCAACTTTGTAAACATGACATGGTCATTGGCTTGCCTTATGTCCAATTCTCAAAAGGACTTTGTGTGGGGTGTTACCTTAGGAAGCATCCTGAAGCAAAATTTGACAAAGGTAATGCTTGGAGGGCTTCACAACCTTTGGAGTTAGTCCATAATGATGTATCGAGACCCTTTCCCAAATAATCTTTCACAAGGGCCAAGTACATCCTCACTTTCATTAATGACTTCTCTAGGTACACTTGGATATATTTTCTCAAAAAAAAGTCTGAAGTGTTTGAAAATTTTATATACTTTAAGGCTCTTGTTGAGAAATAGAGTGAGAAATCCATCAAGGTTCTTCAAACTGATAATGGAGGGGATTATGTCAGAAACATGTTTGAGCAGTTTTGCACCACAGAGGGGGTTGATTTGTAGCACATAGTCACTTACAATCCTTCACAGAATACGGTTGCTAAATGTAAAAATAGGTTTTTGAAAGAGATGGGTAGCTGTATGATTCACTCTAAATCCTTAACACCATAGTACTGGGCTGAAGCCATCAATTGTGCTTGCTACATTCAAAACAGGGTTCCTCACAAAGCTTTGAAAGGGATAACACCCTTTGAAGCTTGACATAAAAGGAAACCTAATGTTGAGTACCTTAGGGTTTTTAGTTCCCTAGCCATGGCCTGCATTATGAAGAAGAAAAACAAAGCTATGGAATGTCAGTCCAAGCCTTGCATCTTTGTAGGATATCTAGATGGTATTAAAGGGTATCACCTTCTTGATCCAGTCACTCATGAGTTGTTCATCAAGAGAAGTGTCCATTTTTAGGAGAGTCTTAGAGACTCAACACTTGACACTTCTTCTCCATCATTGGATCTACTTCTTCATGATGATTCCTCATCAGATTCAGATCAGCCACAGTAGGTTCTTGAGCCAGAGACATCTTCTTCTTTGAGTTCAAGTAGCAAGAATAGTGATGCAGAGTCATCCACCTCTAGTCAATCAGAGGATGAGGAGTTACCACCTAACTTGCCCACCTTTGGGCCACTTTGGGCAAAACAGACACTTGAGACTGCTAGCACTTAGGCATGAGATCCTCCAGATGATAGACATACTAGGGGGATTTTCAGAGAGATCCACATGCCTTCTTTGCTTCAGTTTTAGATCCACAGACTTTTCAAGAGGCATCAGGGGTACCTAAGTGGGATAGTGATATGGAGGAAGAATATTCTTCCTTAATAAAAAATCACACTTGGGATTTGACTTCACTTCTTAAGGGAAGAAAGATGGTTCAATATAGGTGGATATATCAACCCAGGTTTATAGCAAATGGGTCAGTTGATAAGTACAAGGCACGATTGGTTGCTAAGGGTTTCTCATAGGTGGCAGACATTGACTACTTAAAGACCTTTGCACTTTTTTCAAAGATGACTTCTATATGACTCACCTTGGCTATTGCCACAACACATGGTTGGGATGTGCATCAAATGGATGTGAAGAGTGCCTTCCTTCATGGAGACCTAGAGGAGGAGATCTACATGGTGCAACCGCTAGGATTTGTTCAGGACTCTTCCTTAGTATGCAGACTTAGGAAATCTATCTATGGCCTCAAACATGCCCCTCAGGCTTGGTATACCAAGATGGATTCCTTCCTTCTCAAAATGGGTTTCACTAGGTGCCATTCTGATCCCAATGTCTACTTCTTATGGCAAGATGATTCGCTCCTAATTTTGGTTCTATGTGTTGATGACCTTTTGATCATTGAGAGCTCTTCATTAGCTATTGCAGTGGTGATGGCATCTCTCCAAGATATATTTGACATGACAGACTTGGGTTTGCTGCACTAGTTCTTTGGCATTAAGATCTCACAGTCAAATTTAGGGATTTCTCTTGCATAGCCTAAGTATGCTCTTGACTTATTGGCTTGGTTTCACATGGCTGATTGCAAGCAATCTCTGACTCCCTTTCTATCATGAGTCAAGCTTGAGGCTAACTATTCTTCATAATTGGTTGATGCCACTCAATATCAACAACTTGCTGGTAGTCTCATCTACTTGACTCACACTAGGCCTAACATATCATATACAGTGGGACTTGTCTCCAGATTCATGCATGAACCTCATGAGCTATATTGGAAAGCAGCTAAGAGGATCTTGAATTACATATAGGGTTCACATAGATACAAGATTCATTACAAATTTGGCATAGAGGTTGACTTGGTTGGATATACAAATTCAGACTGGGCTGGCAATTCACAGACTCACAAGTCCACTTCTGGTTACAGTTTCTCTCTAGGTTTTGGTCCTATCAGTTGGTCTAGAAAGAAGAAAAATGTTATTGCTATATCATCCATAGAGGTAGAGTATAGGGGAGCTGTTAATGCAGCTACTGAGGCTATTTGGCTTTAAGGGATTCTTTCTAAGTTTGGCATTCCTATCAAGCAGCCCACCATCATTTATTGTGATATCTAGATTACCATTCAGATTTACAGGAATCCAGTTTAGCACCAATGAACCAAGCACATAGAGATTCACATGCATTTCATTTGGGAGCTTATTCATAGTTAGGTCATTGACTTGATATTTTTCCAGTCGTCAGAGCAGGTTGTAGACATCTTCACCAAACCTTTCACTGAGAGCAAGTTCATTCATCTATGAGCTCTTCTTGGGGTGCAGTCTACATCTGCAATAACACCATCTTTAGGGGGGCCCACTAGCCTCTTCTTTCTTTTATGTCTCTCTTTTGGGGGGGAGTTTTTTCCTACAGGTTTTCTCCTTTTCTCTATCTTATGGGAGATTGCATTTGTACATGGGTACCTCATCTAGCTTAGTTGTCGGGACCCATTTTATATTTCCACACTGCCCACCTAAGTTGTGCTTATGGCGGGGGTACTAGTGTAGGTTTTTATTTTTCCCTATTTTTTAATTAGGGAAATTGTTTTTCTTGTGCATACATGGAGTTTTGCTACATTTGTGGGATAGTCTAGCTTATGTGGAGGTGTGTGTCATAGATGTGTCATAGTTGTCATAAGAATGTCATAAGTAATCCCTTGATGGGAGTTACTTCTCTATTCTTAGCACCTTGTCACCACCTTTCATGGAGGAATTACAGTCTATTCTTGGGGTGCCTTGTCCACCTTTTTTGGAGGAGTTACTTACGTACTCTTCTATATGTATTCCTCACTTTAGCCATCTCATGTTAATCAAATTTTGGTTTTCTCCATTTTGTCTTGTGTAATTTAGCTTCTTGTATAATTTCAAATTGCTTTAGCATCTATGTGGTGTGCACTTGCTTCATCTTGTGTGATCATGTCTCCATTGCATTCGCATTATCCAAATTTTGGCAACAACTTTGATAATTTCACCTACCTACTAAACACCTACTTTTTTTAATCTTAGTTACATTACCATATCTTTAAGCCTACCATAAACCCACATTACCCACATTATAAAATGCTAAAAATACTAGCCTCAACCATTTTATCAAAAAACAAATCTTACCCTTATCCTATTTCCTTAAACTTTTATCCAACACACCGAAACCTCTAGTTGACCATTGATGGTCAACTGGACATTTTGCCTCTGGTCTTTGACAGTCAGCTACAATCATTGATAGTTTGGTATGATCATCGATAGTCACTATGTGTGACTATCAGTGGTAAATACCCAACCCTACCTACCCAGAACCCATCAAACCACCCTTTTTTAACAAATAATCAAGATAACTATGTTCTCTACCCTACCCCTAACTTACATACCTTCCCAATTCTAATTTTCACTCAAAAAATTCAACTAGAACACACCAAAACCTAAAAACTAGGGAAAACCCCGAAAACCTCCCCAAATCATAAACAAACTAACCACATTCAACCAAACTAACCAAAATCAACTAATCTAAACAATTTAAGGTAGTACCTACCTTATTCCTTAACCATCATCTAAGAAGAATCCTAGCTCTCATCGCTTTGCCACATCTTCATTTTCCCTACATCTTTGGTCACATGCTAGCTTAACACAACGCCAATCAACCAATCAAAAATCAACCCCACTTCATCAGTTCATTCACACAAGACACCAAAATTACCAATGTAATGGAAGTTAGAGAGTCAACAAGTAAATAGTGAAAATGATTTTTGTTTTTCACTTTTTAACCTCTAAAATTTTAGGGTTTCCCTTGACCATCAATAATTAGGGTGACCATCAATGGTTGAGTTTGAGGTTCCTAACTGTCAATGGTCAAGAAACCCACTTTTCAATTTTTTTGGCACCAACACCTTAGTTCCACACTTTTGGAGATTACCCTTCTCTACCAAACTAGAACCAACCTTTAGAGAGCAGCTATTATTCATAAACAAACCATGAACCATTGGATAACAACCTATCCAACCAACCAACCATTTAACCATGTCCACCTTGACATTGGCCATTTTATCCTGAACTATCACATATTTTTGTGATGACCTTGACTTGGTACTTTTGACCACACCAACTAACCTTACCATGTTGAAAATTTGAATTTGTACCACCTAGTGCACAACCATAACATTAGTGTTTTTCATAGAAGCACTTCCTACCTTGAATACCCATGAAACACTGACCCTATCTAGGAGACTTGATAGGAATAACTTGATTAACTATGCTTAATGATGTGGCTCAATTACCCTATCACCAATCCTTCTCAAATTGACCTTATTTTTACCAACCTTGGAAACATAATTTGTGCAAACTCTTAGATATCATACCTTAGTCACATTTTATTAACATGTTTGTGATTCAAATTCCTAACCTCCATTTTCACCAACCTCATGACTCACCATAAATCTCTTATCAAACCCACGCTCAATTCAGTTTCACTTCATCAAATCTCAATTTGAGGGGGAACTCCTCTTGCCATACTCAAGGTAACCCAACATTTGAATCTCAATTTATTTTTGTTTTAAAACTTTCTAACACAAACAACATAATAAAAAGGGGCAAAATATAGACACCAAAATTTTACATACTATAATTTTGAATGTCAAAACACCCTTGGACCACTTGAAGTCCCCCTTAGGACCCATTTGACCCTTTAACCTCTAACCAGACCTAACCATGGTTAGTTTGACCAACTAACCAAACCCACCCCTTTTACTCCACTTAACCTTTGACACTCAACCATCAGTGGTCATCTTGACCAATCCTTCTCAAATTGACCTTATTTTTACCAACCTTGGAAACATAATTTGTGCAAACTCTTAGATATCATACCTTAGTCACATTTTATTAACATGTTTGTGATTCAAATTCCTAACCTCCATTTTCACCAACCTCATGACTCACCATAAATCTCTTATCAAACCCACGCTCAATTCAGTTTCACTTCATCAAATCTCAATTTGAGGGGGAACTCCTCTTGCCATACTCAAGGTAACCCAACATTTGAATCTCAATTTATTTTTGTTTTAAAACTTTCTAACACAAACAACATAATAAAAAGGGGCAAAATATAGACACCAAAATTTTACATACTATAATTTTGAATGTCAAAACACCCTTGGACCACTTGAAGTCCCCCTTAGGACCCATTTGACCCTTTAACCTCTAACCAGACCTAACCATGGTTAGTTTGACCAACTAACCAAACCCACCCCTTTTACTCCACTTAACCTTTGACACTCAACCATCAGTGGTCATCTTGACCACCGATGGTCACCCTAACCATTGATGATCAGGTCCCTTCCCCATCTCAACCAACACAACACTAGCTATGTACAAACTAACACAACATAATTTAATATGTTCACCTTACCTATTGCTAACACATCATGATGCATCAAAATTAGTAGCCTAACCTCTTATGGAACCTTCTACCTCCATCTCTCTTTGTTTATAAAAGAAGGGGAGCAGGAGGTGAGAGGGGATCAATCGATCAATAATCAAGCATTCTATAACACAAGTGATCAAGCCATCAAATAATAGGTCTTTCTTATAGTAATTAAACAACTAAAATAGAGAATTGAACCTATACCAAAATTTATCTTGAGGTAAATTACTGTTACTCTACCAAAATTACTCTAGGATCAACCATCAACTATCAAACAAAAAACTAGGTGTATTTTGGATTTTAGGTTTTGTTTATTTAGTTTTTGACTTCTCTACCCAAATCAAACCTTTCACCATATTATATCCTAACCCCAAACCTTTATTAGATCCTTAACCATTTATTGACCCCTTTCTATAATCTAAATCAGACTCTTTTCTAAACACTTTTAGAACCTACATGAACTATTGACAGTCACCCTAACCATTGATGGTCACCTTTAACCACTAATAGTCACCCAACCACTAATGGTCACCCTAATTACCTATAGTCACTATGGTAAGGAATAATAACAAGTTATTTCCACCTACTTACCCTCACCCAAATCCCACTTTCTATGTCCCTACCTATTCAAAGATACCTCACCTATTTTTTAAACCTAACTTGACCCATTTAGCATTAGTTTTGACCCACTATTTGCTTAATTAGTTTATTTATTTTATCAAGCATATATTACTTCTTACATTTCCTTTTAGTATTTTTATCATTTGATGTAAGTATTTTATCTTCATTTCTTTCAACTTAACTATTTTAAGAGTGTGGATTGACATCCTCCTTACAAGCTCGGGTTTCTTGGGTCTAGCTCATGCCAGGCAGTCCACCTTACAACCCATCTAAAAATCCCTTTACATGAGTGATTTCTTATCTATAGGTCATTATTCCTAAGATAAAGAGGATATCTTCATAATCATCTAGATCATGAGTGCATAAACAAATAGGTTCTTTTACCACACCCTTATTACTAGTTTCTTACCTCTTCTTTAGATAGAAACAAGCAAAAATTGAGAGAAATAGTGAGATTTTAGAGATAGCTTGTGTGATTAGAATTCATTAAAGTGAATAAAAGAGAGGACCAAGTGTGACCAATGGTTGGGATGATGATTAGAGCATATGAAGCACTGTGTGTATGACCTGTAGGTCATAATTCTGATGGTAGGATAGTGTAATGAAATTACTTGAACAATAAAGTAGAATAGCAGAAATATATCTAAATATGACTGAAATATATTATAATATATGATTATAGACAAGCCACTTCAAGGGGGAAACCTCCAAAAGCTTTAATAAGAGCATAATTCACAATATATGATGATAAACAATTTCCCTCTACCTCTTATATATAGTCTATCTAGGCCATGGTTACACCATAGGCCGACCTACTAACCAAATGAATGCATAGAGAAATGTGATGTAGCATCAAAGAGGGATAAGTAAGCCACAAGTCAGCTATTCCAATCCTCATACATGTGATAGGTTAGATATGTATCATGCCCTTCCCCTTCAAACCAACATTGTCCTCAATGTTGAACAACTTTGAATGTTGTTGCAAAAAATCTTTACCTTCCCAAGTTGCATCTTCACTACTCAGGTTCTTCTACTAGATCGGATATTCCATAATCTCTCTAGTTCTTAACCTCTTAGTACGAGGTTAGAGGATCTTCTCTAGTTCCAAAATGACTCATCCTTCTTCATCTAGTTCTGGGAGTTCTATCTGGGTTGAAACTATCTGTCCAATGACCTTCTTCAAACATGAAACATGAAATATTGGGTGTATGTGAGATGAATGAGGTAACTCAAGCTTATAAGCCACACTTCCAATTTTTTTTAGAACTTGATAAGGGCCATAATACTTAGGAGCAAGTTTGTTGTCCTTTTTTTATTACTTCAAGGACATCTACTTATAAGGCTAAAAACATACAAATACCCAGTCACCCACCTCAAAATTTCACTCACTATGGTGTTGATCTACTTATTACTTCATCCTATTTTGTGCCAAGGCCAAATTCTCTCTCAAACTAGCCAAAACCTCTTGTTGATGCTGAATGTGCTCTTCCACATTTTGAACCTTAGTTTGCTCCTTTAATGAAGAAGTGATGGAAGGTGGATGGTAATCATATAGTGCTAGAAATGGAGACATTTTAGAAGAGGTATGTAAAGATGTTTTATACCACCATTCTATAAGTGGTAGCCATTTAGCCCAATGTTCTTGTTTAACTGATAAAAAACAATGGAGATACCCCTCTAAACATTTTTTAACCACTTCTATTTGTCCATTAGATTGAGGGTGGTAAGATGAGCTATGAGCTAGCTGAGTACCCAAATAGGAAAATAGTTTAGTCCAGAAATTACTAGTGAAAATAGGATCATGATTACTAACAATTATTTTTGGAGTTCCATGTAATATTATAACTACTTCCAGAAAAATAGA
Organism: Torreya grandis; assembly: GCA_037957365.1. NCBI lineage: Eukaryota > Viridiplantae > Streptophyta > Pinopsida > Cupressales > Taxaceae > Torreya > Torreya grandis. The sequence continues at coordinate 2,478,462 of JARHVA010000522.1, read as the reverse complement.
TGCTACTGTACTTGCTGAAAATGGGTGTGAGAGAGCACAAAAATGGGCATATTTTATAAGCCTATCCACTATGACCAATATAAATTTCTTACCTTCAAGACAAGGCAACCTTGTGATGAAATCCATAAAAACCTCATCCCACCTTTGACTAGGAATTGATAATGGTTGTAACAGACCTGGGGTCTTAATTGTCTCACCTTTATTCTATTGGCATATCAAGCATTCCACCACAATTTTTTGTGCATCTCCCTTGAGTCCTTCCCAAAATAATTCTTTATTAATTCTGTAATATGTTTTCAAGAACCCTGAGTGTTCCTCAATTGGAGATGCATGCAACTCTGCAAGAATCTTATGCTTAAGATCTAATTTAAAAAAAAATTATAACCTACCCTTATACCAAAGGACATTACTTTTCCATTCAAATTTTTTAGAGGCTAAAGTACCTTGCTAGAGATTTTGAATCAGAACCTATGTATCCTTGTCTTGCTCCCAACTAATCTGGCTTCATCCACCCAATTTGCTTGGAATATGGATATTTCACAAAGTAATGCTTTTGTGGATGTATCTCGTCTAGATAGTGCATCTGCTACTACATTATCTTTACCCTTCTTATAGATGATTTAAAAATCATAACCCAACATTTTGGTTACCCACTTTTGTTGTTGTTCAGATGATAATCTTTGCTCGAAAAAGTATTTGAGACTATCATGATCAGTTTTCACCTTAAAGTGTCTACCCATCAGATAGGGCCTCCATTGTTTAACTGCATGAAGAATAGCCATAATTTATTTCTCATAAATAGGTTTTTGTAGATTCTTACCTTTGAATTGATGACTCTCAAATGCAATGGGTCTTCCTTCCTGCATTAGTACCACTCCCAACCTAGATACAGAAGCATCACATTCAATAGTGAATGTCTCTGAAAAGTTTGGAGTGGTGCACATAGCTACTTTTAGTTTCTCAAATGCTTTGTTGGTGGAATCATTCCAATGGAAGGCATCCTTCTTTAGCAATGAAGTGAGTGGAGCTGCTATACTGCCATAACCTTTCACAAATCTTTGGTAGTAACCTGTTAGGCCTAAGAACCCTCTGAGGTTTTTGAGAGTTTTTGGCATGGGCCATTCCATCATAGCTTTGACCTTTTGGGTATCAAATTTGACACCTTCATGGGAAATAATGTGACCTAGGTACTCTACCTCTTGTACTCGAAAAGCACATTTGGATGGCTTTGCATAAATATGATGCTTCTCCAAAACTATCAACACCTGTTTCACATGTTGCAGATGTGCTTCCCATGTCTGACTATAAATCAATATGTCATCAAAGAAAACCAACACAAACTTCCTTAAAAAAGGCCTAAAAATAGTGTTCATCAAGCTCTGAAAAGTAGATGGTACATTTTTAAGACCAAAGGGCATTACCAAAAACTCATAATGGCCCTCATGCATTCTAGAAGTAGTTTTATGAACTTCTTCATCCTTGATTCTAATTTGATGGTACCCCAAGCGAAGGTCTTATTTTGTCTAATAATTAGCACCATGCAACTCATCAAGTAAATCATCAATTACTAGAATAGGAAACTTATCTTTGATGGTGTACTTGTTGAGTTCCCTATAATTTAGGCACATCCTCTATGTGTCATCCTTCTTTTGCACCATGACCACTGGTGATGAATATGCACTTTGGCTATGCCTAATGATCCCTGCCTCCAGCATCTCATGGACTATTTTCTTGATTTCACTCTTTTGTGAATATGGATATCTATATGGTATTATATTTGGTGGTTGAATCCCTAGAAATAATTGAATAGTATGATCATGTTCTCTTTTTGGTGGTAGTCCTTTTGGCATGGCCTCAAAAATAGATGGGTGGTCATCAAGAATCATTCGTAGATCAGGATGTGTAGATGCTTGTGTGGGTTGAACTTCTATGGAACATAATCATGATATAATTCCCTCTGCCCCCTTTTTTAGTATCTTAGTCATCTGATGTGAACTAACCAATTGTGGAGATTTTGCCTGTAATCCACGTAGTTAAATTTTTCTACCTTAAGAATGATAGTGCATGAATAGTTCCTGGAAGTTCATGTCAATGGTACCCCAGGTTGTGAGCCATTAGACTCCCAAAACAATGTTGGTGTTACCCATGGAAATAGAAATCATAGGAGAATCAAGATTGTACTCACCCATAGCAAGCTTAATACTATGGCATTTACCTAAATAATTAATTATGCCACCATCTACAATCATGACTTGAAATTTTGGTGCTGGGTAGATGAAATAGTTCAATCGAGTGGCCAAATTATGGTTGATGAAGTTAGTGTGCTCCCTGAATCAATCAAATCTGTCACCTTTTATTTCTTGAGGAAACCCACCACCTTAAGAGTTTGGGGAGTGCTAATACCTGCAAGTGCATGATAAGAGATTATAGGTTAGGAATTTTTAGGTACCTCCTCTATCTCTTCCTCATCATCATTGGAGGCATCATCTTCTTATTCATCATCATTAGATCCCTCAATGTAGAATAACTTCTTCTCAGCACATCTATTTCCTTTATTCCACTTGCTATCACAATCAAAACATAATCCTTTTGCATGCTTCTCTTCAATTTGCTATGGGGTCAATCTGGTAGGTGGAGGAAATGTTGGTGTCGATATGCTATGATCTTTGAAGTGAGTGAATGACTGCTTCTTATTGGCTATGAATTTTTCCTCAGCTCTGCGTGCTATGATAATAGAATTAGAAATCTTAAATGGGTTAAACATGCATACCTCATGTTGAATGTGGTCCTTGAGTCCACCCAAAAATAGGTCATTCAAGTTGTCCTCAGAAATTGTCTCCACACGTAAGGATATGTTCTGAAAATGATTAATATAATCCTTGATGGATCCAGTCTATTGCAATTTTGTGAATTGGCTGAAGTAATTATCTATCACACTATTTCCATAGTGTAATTGCAGCTCCTCTGTAAAAATTGACCAAGTGACATTAAGAGTCATCTTTTTCTTTTGAGCACACAACCATCTATACCAAATGAATTGATCAGGTTAAGGATACAAGGATTCCATGGTAACCTTTTGTCCACCTAGGATTTGATGTAGATAAAAAATTCTCCTTTTGGTTGATCCAATTGAGTGGATCTTTTCCATCAAATTTGCGCATATCCACCTTTGGTAACAGGTTCCTCTGTGGCACTGTAGTTAGATTTGAAGTAGATTGGTTGGGAGAACCACCCTGGTGGGGTTGTGAAATAACATTAGTTGGATGATTTGACTGATTATTTTTCAAAGCTGTTATGATATCTACCAAACTATCTTGTATGGATTTCATATTAGATTTTATGCTTTGCACCTCACTCTAAATGCCTTGCACACTATAGTCAAGTTGGCTCACTTTATGATCTATGTCAGAGAACCCTGGTACAAAGGGTCTAGTTAATACCCCTTATGAATCCATCTCTTTCTTGTTAAGAGTTATACCTGGAGTTTTGGCACCCTTTCCTCAGCCTCAAGTTTGTGGCCCTACCATAAAAGGGCTTTATGATGTCGACCCTGATTGACACTTTTAACCAAACTTTGACCAAGCAATATTGGAATGATTTCAGCCTCAAATCAAAACATACAAAGAACATACCCTATCCAAATTTTTCTAAGATTTCCAAAAATGTAAATAACTTAGAAAAATTCCTTGAATTTCACACTATAGAGCAATTTTATGAAAAACCTTAGAATGGCAATAACTTTTGTAAAACAGATCCAAATGATCTGAAGTTTTAATGGAAGCTTAATTTAGTCATTTCTCACATCCAAATTTTTTTTTTAGAGAATTTAGCAATCAGTTTGTAGATATAGCCAAATTAAAATATCAGGGTTTCACCCATAAGATTTCCTAAATCCCAACTTTGATACCACTTGTAATGAGATTACTTCAACAATAAAGTAGAGTAGAAGAAATATATCCAAATATGACTAAAATATATTAGAATATATGATGATAGATAAGCCACTTCGAGGGGGAAATCTCCACAAGCTTCAATAAGAGTAGAATTCACAATATCTGATGATAAACAATTACACTCTACCTCTTATATATAGTCTATTTAGACCATGGTTACTCCATAAGCCAAACTACTAACCAAATGAATGCATAGAGAAATGTGATATAGCATCAAAGAGGGATAAGTAAGCCACAAGTTGGCTATTTCTATCGTCATCCATGCGATAGGTTAGGGCTATAGCAGATAGTACTCTTATAGGTTGAAGATGAGGTAAGAGGCTTGTGTGAATGGAATAGAGTGAAGAGTTAAAGAGTAAAGAGATGAAGTGTGCCTAGTAGATGGGTTGATGAACATAGATAGTTCTTGATTGTGTGTATGACTTGTAGGTCATATTTCTATGTCATAACAATTCTCTTATAGGTTTGATGTTTTAAAGTATGAGTGAAGGATAGGTGATGTTTATGTGATCTTGGAGGCTAGTTTTTGAGGTAGATCAGAGTATGGTCTCTATGAATGACCTCATGTTTAGATTACTATTATTGTGATAGAATTATTTTAGGTGTGTTGAAGAGAGTGTGAATGAAGAGTTGGAGAGTAGGATAGTTGGGCTATGTAATGTGTCCTAATTGATCTTTACATGTTGGTTCAAGAATGTAATGTAATTTGGCCAGTAGGTTGTGTTGGGTGACATAGTTGTTGATAAAAGGTGAGAAGAGTGATATCCAAAGATCCATCATTAGGTGTTGAAGATATTAGTCCTAAGGTGGAAGTGTTCTTATCAAAGGAGGGTCTAAAGGAGTTGGTTTTCCTTAGGGGTAGTTCCTCCTTGTAAAATAGGTGTTTTACTAAAGGAAGGTGATCTAAAGGAGTTGATCATCTTATGGGTAGGTGTTCATTGTGGAATAAGTGTTTCACTAAATACCTTTCATCAAGAGGACATGATCAAGGTTTACTAATCTAAAAGAGTTGATCAGTATCTTATTTGTAATTTATTATAGAATAGTAGTCCATTTGTGTTGTAAGATAGAGAGTGGGTTTTATTCCCCCCGAGGGTTTCCCATAGGAACTATGTGTTATATGTTTGATCTTCTATATGCACTGAATGAATGAGCTCTCTTACTAATCTTTCTTGATCAAGTTGATATATACTGATTGTTTAATAGTTTGAAAGGGACTATAATTGAAATGGAAATATTTGGGCTCACTAATTCATGCCTAGCTCTTAGTGATTATACCAATAATAATAGTGAGTTGACTTGGATCACTCACACTCACTAGGTTATAAGTATGATTGGGCTGCATGGTTGAGAGCTAATCTCAATTGTCAGGTGGCAACTCACCTTTTCCCCAAGGTTAGGGTCAAGTTAACCTCTAATATTTATATATATTTGCACTTTTAGGTTTTAATATTTTCATAATCTCAACTCTAAAACATCACAAAAAATCATCTCTTCAAATTAAATATCTAAAAGTCAAGATGGTTACATCAATACACAGGTGTGCTCATAACCTTACTCTCTTTAATTTTAGGCATTTCCAATTCTTTTAATTTTAAATAATATGAACTAATTATATACTGTAACATGCTCTTATTTTTAGGTTAGTCACTAACAAATCTCTCAAGTGGGACTCACACAAAGACAACGTGTGGTATACACACCTAGTTAAAGATTATTTTTCCTTTAAACTAGAAATTTCATTACTAGATTAAAGGGGCCAAATGTAGACACTAAATTTGAATTATATATAAACTCAATCTTATATACTTGGAAGGAAATTCTCGTGGTTGTACCCTTTAGTTCTAAGACTTTCATACTACCTAAGAGCTCCCATCCATTATATTTTTTGCCTATTACTTATCTAGTCTAACCATTTGTCATTCTAATGAACATGCATTTTTTAGGGCTCAAAATGATATTAAATTACTTATTATCATCCTCTACAATTTTTTAACTTTTTTTTTTAGCTTCCTATACACTTGAATCCTAACCAGACACCTATGTTTATGCTCGTGTTTTATGCTAAACCAAGCATCTAGTACCCTAAAGTCATAATATTTGAAAATGAAACACATCCCTCTGGTCAGCCTAAGTACTTTTATGAAAGATATTTCCAAAAAAGAAAGATACATACACACACACACACACACAGATATATATATATATATATATATATATATATATATATATATATATATATATATATATATATATATATATATATAAAAGATCAACCCTCATTCATTACTCACTTATCAAATACCTAAAAACTCATAATACAACTTACCAAAGGTGCATTCAATCCAACATTAAAATGAGAAAACATTCCCTATTCTCTCCTATTTCAATATTAGTCATAGGGACTATTGACTATTTTGACCACATGTCAAAATATTTCAATCCCCTATAGTATAAAACTTGTATAAGGGTCTATTAATATGTAATAGGGTGTGTCATGGTCATTTTGATGTTATTTAATGAGATATTAATCTTGGTCATAGTCCAATCTAGTCTCAAGTCATTTCATGTCACTTAGGGGTCCTTTTTAGAGTTATTAATGAAGGTGGTATAGTTTTCTTATGTCGGAAAGTGTTATAAAATCTCTTTCAACATCCAATATGCTATATCCTGTTATAAAATCATTTTTCTTGCTAATCCCCACACCATGCAAGTTTTATTCTTTTTTTAGCTAGTCCATACAATATCATTGGTGAAAGTGACTTTTTAGAATGTGAACTTCATTTTTTCATGGTTTTCATCCTTTTTGTTCATGTTTAGAGGTGATTTGATGATCTTAAACTTCTTAAGTTGCATGTTGTGTATACTAGTGAAGTTGCAGACATGTACATAAATTATATAAGTTTTCATTTCCTTTATTGGTTTCTAGTAGAGATATATTTATGACTCATGTTTCTTATAAGTCATATAAATCACCTTTCCTTGTAAATATTAGTCTCAAAGGTTAACATCCATGGAGTTGAAGTCAAATATCATAGCACACAAATAGTTTTTGCAAGTATCCATCTGTAGTCAAATGAATGGAAGCTCTAAGCATAGTCATGGAGAGTAAATGAATTTTCTCAAGAGGTTTATAACACATCCTTGGAATATGAAAAAAAATCTAAGCTACTCCAATGACATATGATAGCATGTGACAACTAGTTCTCCTACACACATAATCCTACACCATAGATATGCACTTATAGGTTCCCTATAGGAGGCTCAACACATTGAGATATAAGGTATTGGAATTGGTTTGAGGTCCTTCAAGGTGAAAAAGATCCATTTAAAATTTGATAGAGGGCCTAATATTAATTTTAGGCCCATACACCATGCACATTGACCATGTTACATCTTCACCGCCCTGTCTTTTACTGTGTGCACACCTATAGGCTCACACAAAGGTCTGAGCATTTAGAGTGAAGAGTTTAGATATGTTTTGAGATCTTCATAGTGTTTAAGAACATTGAAGATGTCATAAGAATCATGTTGAAACCATAGAGTGGTAGGCAGACTTGAGGATTTATGTTCATAAGTGGATAAATTTATTTTAGGGACTTGTTATCGTAAAAGCTTTGAAATAAATCCCCTTATACTTTTGATGTTGCTATATGATGAGATGATAGGGAATCTAGATGAATCTAAAGGATCATATCATGTATGCCTCATATAAGGGATATGCCCTAACCAAATAAAGTGGCTATTTGATCTAAATGAGTGATGAAAAGGAGGAATTCATTATTGTAATTCTTTACTTTAGGTTTTTTAGAGTTCTCAACAATGTTTAAACTCTAAATGACCTTATAGTCCTTGGAAAGCAAGGAGGATCATACCTCCAAGGTAAGTAATCCTATTTAGGTGAAAAGGGAAATAGTGGTTTGGGGGACATAAAGAAGAATTAAAGTATAGGTTTTTAACCTACATCACCACCTATAGGTGTGCCTTACCTTAAGAAGCTCACTTATAGTCTAATTGTAAGTACTGTCAAGATTCCTGGAGTGAGCTATGAGATGAAACCTTGTAAACATAAAAAAATTGTATGTTAGAGTTGGTTTCAATACTTTAAATATATCTTAAACCATGGAACAAAAGTTTCAAATATTGTGATGCACCTATAGTACCTCTTTTTTTCTAGAAATGGTCATCTACAGTTGACTGTAGTATGACAATACACCTAAACATGGTTGTCTTGATGTTGGAATAGTAAGTGTATGATGTGAACAAGTACAAATTATTTGAAAAAAAAGATTGATGAATCTAAGAGGTTCTTTAATCATGAGAAACGAAGTCTAAAATTTAGATGTTACCTACAAGCATGCTTTTCTTAGAAAGAATATAGTATATAGATAACCTATAGTCTAGTCTAGTCAAGTTAAAAGGTGTACATTGAAAGAGTTTTGACTAGGGTTGGATGATGAATATGTTGTAAAAGGACTCAAAATTATTGTTACAATTTCATGAGACTCACATCATATGGAAACAAATCATAGCGAGGTTTCAACTTACAACCTATAATCCATACTCAAACCCTGCATAGTTAGTGAGTGTTTAAGAAGTTTGTCTTAGGTTTTGAGATGTTTGGAGGTGATAGAGACATGAAAAAACCTTGGAATTATGTTAAAAACATACCTATCACTTTATCAAGCCTATCATAGGATTTTTTTGCTTGATGAAATAGGGAGACACCCTTTGTTTTATCTTAGATAGAGGGTACTCCTAGGAGAACAAACCCTAAAGGCCTAGTATGAAAATGTTATGAAATGGTTTAGAAGTGATTTGAAATATTGAGGAAAGGTTTAGGGAGTTGTAATAAACATGGATAAGCATTTAAAATCCCTCACATTCATGACCAACTACTTAGAAGTAGAGGTGATGAGTCAAACATAGTAAAGTCTTACTATGCCTTGACTAGGTCTAATACTTAAAAAGGGTGTAGCCTCACATCTAACACCAAGTGAATCTTGAAGATAATTTTAAAGCCTTAATGGGGAGATATAATATGTGTGTGAGAACCTTTGATTTGTAGATAAGGAAATAGAAAGACCATTTATTGAATTGAGAACATGACAAGGTGCACACAATGCCTTGGAGAGCTTTATAGGTCAAATTTGGAAGATTGAAACTGTACAAACAGAACATGGGAGCTCAAGGATTTAGGGTATGTTGAAAAAGGTCCAAAAAAAGGATTTCGTGGGATTATTTCATGATTTTAATGTCACAATTTGATGAACAATCCTTAGAGGTCAAAACTAGTTAAAACCCTCTAAAACCCTGAAAATGACCTAATGGGAAAGATGAAGAAGGAAAGGCACATATATTAGATATTTTGGTTATGGAAATAATTTGGACTTGTATAGGAATACCCAGGGTTATTTCCCATCAAGTTGGCTCCTAACCTACTTGTATGGACATGGAGTAAAATGGATTTTATTGACATATTTTGATGTTTTTCAAGTAAATAAGGGTTTCAAAAGATGAGGATTACTTTGAGAGGTATAATTATACGTAATATAAATCCTCATATTCATTAATTTCCTCAAAAAATTACACAAGTATCTCTACAAACACCTTCACTTCAACTTGTCTAGAATGGCGTAGTGAATGAAGAGTGATCATCAAGTGATAAGGTGACAACTCCAATTTTGAGGCTATTCAAGGTATGACTAATGGATATAAAGACTTGAATACCCTTGAAAAGTGTCATACTCTCCCCTATATGGATTGGTTTGAGAAACTAATGAGCATCTTAGTTTCAAGTGTGAAGACAGGTCTAAAGAAGAGTGATTGTGACTACAATAAATGAGAAAACTTGGCCAAAATATTATTGATGATTAGGTACACATACGATGCATGTTGGATCTTGTTTCTAACCCATAACTAATATTATACATATATCATCTATCTCTAGTCTTTTTTTGAGCATTTAAATCTAAATGATGAATGTAGTTTCTAAGAAAGAAATTGAAGTGTCTTATTCTAGATTTGAAGGAGTTTCATGCTTGGAGAGATAATTTTTCATAGAGACTTTGTATGGTATATTTCATAATAAATTATCCTACAAAAATAACTCTTTCTCTTAGCTTTAAAAGTGTTCTTGTGACTCTTGGACTTCATTTTCTCTCTCTTCTCTCACATTCTATAAGTAGTAGCCATTTTGGCTCTTGTTCAAAAATTTCACACCATGTATGGTGAAGCCCTGATGGTTTGATGTTGTAATTTTCCTTTGAATAATATATGAAATATTTCTTTGAGTTCATAAAAATATTGTTTAAGTGTGTAAAGTGATGAATGGTGAGGTCTAGTGATTCTATCTTTACTTCTTATCCTTTCATGCTTAGTATAATGAGTTCTCATTATAACATGCCATATAGAGTGTAACTAGTTTGTTTGGATTTAATAATGTGTAAAAATATCCTTAGATTTATAAATATTATATTTGGTCTACCTACATTTATTTATCTCATGCATATCACCTCTATTTTGAAATACTAATGTTAGAACACCTTAGGGTTTTGAAGCTAGTGTGTAGGTCTTATTTCTTAGTGAAGCAAGTATGATAACATAGTGGATATCTTCATGGTGTATCACCCTCTCATATTATCTTAGTTAATTAATAATTATATCCATTTTTCCATAAATAGTCAATTAGTATAGGTGATAATCACTTCCAAATCAATTCAGGGAACTAGCCATTAAACCTAGACATCTACTTCTATTATAGGTAAACCCACATACCTAAAAGTATTCCTATGTTTCCCAAATCTAGAGTAGGCTTGAACAACATCCTATAAGGTGAAATATTTTGTGACAATAATTTTGGCATTCCTAGTGGGACCCATTATCCTAAATATAACTTGTCAAGGTGAACATTGGTCTTGACAATATCATTTGCATATTTGTGTGCTTATCAACATTTGGTAGCTCCATTCAAGGTAAAATCTAGTTTTGGACCATTATTTTTTCATATATTTTATCTCATACTTCATTTTCCTTACTAGGTCATCTTATAGTAGAGTTTTCAATCCCATCAATCCACTTCTTCAACCTAAATTTCCTATTGAAGTTCAACACCCTTAGCTTATTCTACACTTTGAAAAGCAAGAGGAATTTGCTAGCTAGGAAGATTAAGAGAGTGAAGAAGAACTTGAAGAACACATGGCTAGGAAACATGCCTTCTTAGACTTTAATATTAAAATTCCAATCCATATTTATGTCTATAATGACATTCCCCCTAATACTACAAAGAGTGTTCCTACATTCAATGGTGAAGGTCACATCATACCTAGTGAACACAACACGCATATCTCTAATTTTTATAGTTTTCATAATGTCACTAAGGTCAATATTTCCGTTAGACTCCTTGACATGTATCTTAGAGGTAAATCACCTAATTGGTATAGGACTTTTCCTAGTGGTTGCATTAAAACATAGGATGAATTTAGAGAGTTTTTAACTTCAAGTTTTGAAGATGAGAGTGACCACACTTCACTCATCCATAAAATCAATATGATCCAAAGTACCCCCAAGGAAATAATGCATGGCTTCAATGGGAGGTTAAAAAATACTTAGAATAAGTTTCCTCCTCCTATGATACCACATGATATCTTTGTATTTCCTACATGCTTGAGATTCATTATTCTTGATATTACCATCATGATAAAATTCATGGGTGGTTTCACTCTTCCTAAAGCATACGACCTTGCCATTAGAGCTGAGAAAGGACTCATTCAAGTGGGAAAGATGAATCATAAAGTGTATATGTCTATGATTCATAATTTTATTATTGCTTCTCCATACATTTCCCAAATTCATAATGATAATACCAAGCCAAAGTTTGCTCCTAAGAAGGTAGAAGATGTCATTCCTTAGTAGTCAAGGTTTAATTTATTTGAGGCAAAATACCAAGCCTTAGAGGATAAAAATAAGAAAGCCATTATGTAAAAATGTGGTCATCAAAACCTATATCCCTATCATAAATAATGTGGTAAAAAATATGGGAGATGGAGAGGTCAAGGGAATCTTAATTTCAATAGGCTTGCCAATGCAAATAATCCCAATTCTACCTCCAATGCAAGAGAGATGGTATAGGTGCATAGAAACTTGGTACAAGGAGAATATTGGAAATAAGGCCAATTTATGGATGATAATGAAGGTAGATAACAAGCCCTAGTTTATTAAGGAGAAGTCACTCCTTTAATATAAGTTAAATATGAAGTCTTCATGCAAACAAGTGAAGGTTGGTAGCCTCAAGGAGAAATATTCACTAACTTCCTAGTTGAAGAAAATTTTGTGTTTAATCAAGAAACTTATATTTCAAATAATACAAGTTATAAGAGGAAGGATATATGGGATAATAATGGTGTACCTATAGGCTCAACTGGTCCTCTTACAAGGTAGCAAGGCATTACTGCAAGCATGGTAGTCCCTAACACTCCTACACCTTCTCCAAATCAACATGTTGTAAGGTTTATTTAAAGTGCCTCAATTACTCAAGTTGAAAAGACTTATGTGACTCCAAGGACTCAATAAAAATTAATAAATTATGATATAAATATTTTAGATTCATTTAAGAGTGAAAATGCATCTATTTCCTTTTGGGATGTTCTTTGCATACCTAACCAAAAAGATATTTTTCAAAAATAACTATCTACCATATATGCTAGTCCTAAATCATCAAGAAATTATCATAGTCATGTTATTCTTACCAATTCCCCTAAAAACATTTTGGAACCATCTAATAAAGTTTATAATCTTCCACCTTTATACCTCACTCTCATTGTAGGTGATAAACTAGTCCATAACTATAGAATTGATATTGGAGCCTCTACATCAGTCATGGACAAAGCTATAGCTGATAAATTAGACCTAAAATATGAACCAAATAGAAAAGGATTAATTTAATTAGATTATACACCTACCAAGATAATATTATTGATCAAAGGGATGAAGGTTTTCTTGCATGATTGTCCTAGTTTCTCCATCCTTCAAGACATTATTGTTGTGGACTTGCCTTCTCATTTTGCAATATGCCTTTCAAGAGATTTCATAGCTAATATAGGAGGCTACATAATATTTGATTGGTCCTTATTTTGATTTATAAAAAGATATGGAACAAAGGTGTCCATAATAACTCAACCACTTTCAAGGTTAATGTTTTCACCAAATCTTGCACCCTAGAAGAGGGTGTTTAAGCCTCTTCTAGATTTGGGCAACATGGAAGCATTTGTAGGTATGTGGGTGTGCCTATATTATAAAGGAGTCTCTAGATTTAAGGGATAGCTCCTTGAATGTATCTTTAATTACTCTTATCTATGCCAACTGATCACTTATGGATAAAGAATTAGAGATTTGCATGACTTGAACCTACTATAAAGTAGGTTATGCACCAAGATTTCTTCCATATGATTGTCATACTTTCCTGCACTAAGAAATAAGGAACACAAACTAACTTCCAAGTATTATGGATTCTAACATGATTATTTCAATATGGAGGTGAGATGTATGAGATATATCTAAGGTAAATAAACCATAGGCTATTTACATACACTAATGCTGATTATACACTTACAAGATAGTCTCATGCACTTGACAACACTTCATATGACCTATTAGAATATACAATATTGCATAAACATGAAAGGATAAGGGAAGAAAGAATAGATAAAAATCACTTTGCATCACCATACATCACTTACACACTTATACAAATTGTTTCAAAACTTAAAATCAGATTTGCATTAATGTGCAAAGGTAAAATATGACATCATTCTAGCAGGGATCTACCATACATGCAGTGAAATGTTTTACAAAGGCAAAAATGGTAGCTAATTATATAAATTGAGATAGAGAAGGGGGAAAAGTTAAGTTAAAGGGGAATAAAGTTATTTCAACTACATTTTAATTATAGTTACAACTACTTCTACCAGTATGCTTCTTTAAAACTTTTTGATTGATCCAGGCGCTTTAAGTTGTTACAACCATTCATAATTACTTCACTAATGATCCATACAGTTCCAAAATTAGGATCAAGTTATTTATAGTTGGGTCTTGACATTAATATAGTTACAATAATTAGATCCATAACTTATAATTTTGTCTTGTTAACTTCTCTTGATTGGTTTGTCATGGCATATAAAAGTGGAGAGAAGGATCCCTTTCATGTAGCTAGTTCTGGGCATGAAACAATTGGGGTCTACATGTATGCCTTCATGTCATCATTTTAAATGATAGTTCTTATTCAAATTGAATGATTCTCAAACTCATCCCCATGATCGTAGGTCCATTATAAATGGAAAACCAATCTTAGACTATTAGTTTTCCTATAGTAACTATATTATGACACCCTGATTGATGCCAAGTTCCTATTAGGTCCACATAAATCCATTATGTCATTGATGGAACCAAGATTTTATAGATGCATGGACCCTTATTTTAAGAATGGTTAACATAGTCATAAGATAATGTCACAACCTATAATATATGGACCTTGTATGTTATAAATATATGAACTAGAAGTTAGTATTGATATTTAATGGCATCCCTATATGTTTTCAATCACTTGATTACATCATTGTATTATTTTCATGGCATTGTATTGAGATTTAATGGTGGCATGTTCCATTTGAAAATATTTCCATAGTTTGACCTATGTCATGTGTTTGATCTCCAAGAAGTCCCTTATCTTTCTGACCTTGAATTTCATTAGTCATCAATATCTAACCTAGATCATTGACTCATTAACCCATCTGAAACCATTGATCCTACTTAGTATGAATGAACATGAGTCATTGATCTAAGTTTGACTTGTAAATTATATCCAAGCTAGTACCACTTGGTAGCCTTATATTTTCACTCAATATTCACTACAAGTTTGTCAGCAGACACACTTGTGCCATGTGTTAAACACACATTGGTTTTAGGATCATGTTGTTAGTTTGTCAACTTCCACACTTATTCCATGTGTCAAATGTTCATTTGTTTCAAGATCCTACTTTAAATCAATCATATTTTGTGCTTATTCTACATGGTGGCCTCTTAGGCTCCTTGAATATTTAACTCATCTCGAATTGTTAGGTCAAGGTGTACAATGCAACATGGATATCAGATCTATTGGGACACACTATTTGAAATCTAACAGCTACTTTATGAGCTCAAATTTGATGTCCATGATCCCATAAAATGACACTCATTTGACCATAATTGACATTCCTTTAACCATCAAATTTAATCTGAAAATGGTTTATTTAGCTTGAGCTTTATTTTGATGTTTGCACAAACATCTTACTCCGTTGGTTTAACTTTGAAGCTTCATAACTTGAGCCAAAAATCTTGTGTGGAATTGAAACTTTTAGAGGATAATCTTGGAATGAAAAAATCCATGGCACTACAATATTTTGGCTCACATGTATTTTTTAGTGAAGATAAAAAATGCACAAATGAGCATGTTCATTCATTTTTGGATGACATCCTAGATGACCTAGCTCCCTAGACTCAAAAAGCTAAACTTTGAAGGATTAGATATAGAGATAGAAGGCTCATCAAAATATGAAACATGAAGAGTATGATCTTGGCACTAATTACATTGATCATGCATGGTCTTATGGTCACATGAGGCTTTTTGAGCATATTTATAAAATGCACAAGTTGTTCTATTTTGGTTTCCATGTGACATATTGATGACAATATGGCTTCATAAAGTTGGTTCCTGAGCCACTACTTAATATATTAAATCTTAGATAAATTTATGGAGGTGTGGGTGTACCATTTCCATGATCCTATCTTAAATTTATCACCATGAAGGCTTGCCACTTGGATATATGTCCCTAAAATTACTCCTAAGATATAAAATGGCACAAAGATTAAACTAGACCATGCGCAAGACTATAAGGGCATATGAAATGACATAAAATGAGATAAAACATACCCTATGACATTATAAAAATCCCCTATACAATATTATAGTTATAGGGAGTTGGCCCATTTTGGCTTGAGGTAAAAATGGTCAATATTTTTGGTGATTTCCAAAGGGTGGTTGCTTGCTATGCCATGACCAGTTGTCTAATCCTATCCATTAGGATATGGAATCACATGTACAGTAGGTTTGACACATATATTGACTTTACCAACACAAAAAACATAAGGAAAGATAAATAATAAGTAACACACAAGATAATAAACCTAAGCAAAAACACACATGTGCTTCAAAAGCACTTTGGGAACACAACACACACAATAAGAAAAATTGATTCAAGAACTAACTAACTAACCTGAGATTAAAACCTCTTATAGGATCAAAGGGGAAGTTTGAAATCTCTCTTAATTTTTTTAAAGGGTCGAATGGGACATGTATCCTTTTAATCCTTAGCATTGATGCCTTCATATTTTTCATGGTATTTTATAACTTCATTAGCATGATGTTTAATGTGGACCAAGCAGCTTTAAACAAGATAACTATGGAAATAAACTCTTCTTGCATCCAAATAGCCTCAACTTTCTCATATAGTTTCTTATATATGACCTCTAATGGTGTTTGAATAAGGATTTATTTTTTGGTTTCTATAGCGTCCTTAATAGGATTGGGTTTTTCTCCAGTTTCAAGTTCTTCAAGCTCATCAAATATATTTGAATAGTCCACCCAATTTTTCTCATTGTCCTCCATGGAAAATGTTTTGTCCACATTCTCAAGTACTTTGTATTTAATAAACAAGTATAAAATTATGATAATCCTCTTAGCCTTACTTTTCTCCTTGATAGATTGTACTTGATGTTTGGAAGCATCAAGCTCTTGTTGTTCATGATGTAATACCTTTGGATATGGCTCAATATCAGGTGGGTATCTTGATTGTACTTGAGGTGAAATAACTTCCACCTTTGCCTCACTTTCCATGTCTACAATATCTTAGACATTAACATCATCAAATTGATTTATGATAGTAGATTTTTGATCAACAAACTGGCCTTCATCTTTATGCTTGTTGGAATACTTATCAACATGATCCTACTTATTAGAATCATCAACAAACTTGTCATCAGATATGAAATATTTTGGAGAAGGAAGAGACTTACCCAAATTATCAAACTCTTTGCATATGGAATTAGGATTTTTTCATAATTCTTCTTCATTCACAACATGAGTCCTTTCTCCATGCTTATTGAGACAATCATCAACATGTTTATTAGAGGCATTATCCAAATCAAATCTAGGTTTCTTGGGAGGAGGAGTAACCTTATTGAGATGATAAAAATCATGACATATGAAATCAAAATTTTTCCACAAGTCATTTTCATTCAGCTCATGCATGCCATCTTCAATAGTCATTTCATCATCACCATATTCCTTGGCAAGTAAAGGCATTAGTGCTCCTTCATATATACAACACACTTATAAATTAGATTCCTCCATAAAAGAACGGGGATAATATTTATAAGTATTAGTGCCATATTCATCAAGAAACAAATATAAAATACCCTCAAACTTGGAATAAGTGCCATCATCTACAATAGAGTCCTTTTCTTCATTGGCCACATAATTATGATTGGAAATTACCTCAATGTAAGGCTCAATATGAAAGCTTGCAAGGGGTTGTGTCTAAATTATCATCTACGCCTTTTACCTTGTTATAAATTCCAAGAAAGACAAGTTAGTTGATAGATATCTACCTATCTTAGCTATGAAGTCCCTTGATAGGTAGATTGGAAAGTGGGTTTGGAGATCAACCACAACTATGTCTTGCAAGATAGGAAAACTAGGACAATCATGCGAGAAAACCTTCAAGCCTTTTATTAGTCCCACTATCTTGGTAGGTGTAACATATAATTAAACTAACCCTTTGCTATGTGGCTCATATTTTAGGCCCAACTTGTTAGCTACAACTATGGGCATGATAAAGTAGGATCCCTACTATCAACTATGTAATTGTGTACCAACTTGTCACCTATAATGAGGTTGAGGGAAAATGGTGGAGGTTTCTCAGCCTTAGTGTATGGTTCAATAATGGTGATATGAGAATTTAAAAGAGAAACATGGACATGAATTTTATTTGAGGGTGAGACACTAGTAGAGATAGCAGATAACTCCTTTTGCAAGAGTTTTTGTTGGCCCTTTTTTGGGCCCACATACCAAATTATGCCCAGATGGATACAGTTGCTAATGGATGAGTAGGTGTTCTAGATGAAACAAATGGAACAGAGAGATTTAAAATTATAAAAAGCTTTTGAAACACTTTAAGATTACTTAAAGTCTACAAATTCTAAGGGATAGGTCTACAAAGCCAAGAAAAGGTTCTTGAGCAGTTTTCATGGCAAACCAAGCATTTAAAGCATGAGTTCATCAGAATTATAGACTCTATCAATGGAACTAATTTGCTGAAATTACCTTATAAGTTGTAATTATCAATGGGTAAAAGTGTTTTCGGCCTACTTTCAATGTAAAATTGGATTTTCCATGTGTTAAGTCTTCTTGATCAATAAATATGAGTTAATCATTGCTCTTCTCTAGAACAAATTGGGTTTATAGTAGTGCTTGACTTATAAATGTTTTATAAGTAAAGTAATTTAGATTTATGAACCTAAATCACTCATGGATAGTGTATTTAGGGTTCTCTAAGGAGCACTACTTGATTAATTCATAAGTTGTGAGTAGTCAAAAACCCAAAATAAGTAAAAGGGCTTGACAAACTTGATTTGGTCTCAAAAAATAGTGCTTCTTGAGTTCTTCAAGGGATAAGTCTTCTCCAAAAATAAAATGTCCTTTTCACTTTTCCAAAGGGTCTTTCAAAAAATTGAAGATACACTTCAGAAATATGAAAGGCATTTTCAAAATGTTGAAGGGCATTTTTAGGCAAAAGGGATCTTTTCAACATTTTTGAAAGACTAGTCAACTTTTTTGAAGGTCACTTTCATAAATTTAAAGGGATTTTCCTTCTCCAAGTGGACAATTGTGAGTTTTCCAAAGGGTATGTTACATTTCAGAAGGACCATTTCAAGATTCGTAAAAGGTATCTTTCCCTTTGAGAATATCATTTATGGAAGTCAAAAATGATGACAAGGAGCCCGAAGGGGCTCTCACCCTTTGAGAAAGTTCAAAAGGTAGTTTCTAAAGGAAGAGAGCAAGAAGGAAGCTTCAGAATAAATTTCCCAAGGAATTATTTTAGGAGATTTTCCCAAGACAAATAGGAGCCCATAGAATAAAGAAGACTTCTAGATGTAGAAGCCTAAAGACTTCAAGATGGACAAGTTCAAAATAAGCTTGGACAACCTGAATTACTTTGCATAGAGTAAATCAGTTTTCTCCAAGTAATTTAATTAAAAATTCTTTATAAGTAAAGGATCTAGGAAAGTCTAAAGCTGAAGAGATCAAAGAACCCAAATTACTCTACATATAGTAAATTAGGATTCTTCAAGTACTCTACTTAAGCCTAGTCCAACAACATGAGAGTCATGATGCAATGAATGAAAGGCTGCCATATGGCATAAGCTGGAGTAAAGAGGGCCAATTAGTAAAGGATAAGTGGCATAAGGATGACCAATGATCATAGGAGATTCCAAGCAGTTGGTAGATGGAAATTTATGAAGGCTCTCATCCTTTAATATGGTTTACTCTCAACAAACAGTTGTCTAAACATTGAAACAACATGGGTCAGTTTTAACTCTCAGGCATGGAGAGCCACATCCTTATTTAGATAAGACAAGCAAAATTTAAATATTCCATACCATTTAAATACAAAAATAAATGCACTTATGCCCAGAAGAGATGCCTATCTAACCACAACATGACTTCTCTTAGTTCCATCAAAAGAGACTTGAATGTGGGAGTGGCTTAAGAAGGTGGTTCAGTGATACCGAGTAGTAGATTTAATGAGTAAAGGAGGATGATGATAGGAATCCCAGTCATCAATGACTTCTTTCCTCTTCCCATCTTATTTTTCCCCTTTTTATATTATAAATAGAGGTCTTATATCTAAGAAATTATTCATAGATTGGTGATAGAATTACTCTATAGAAATCACTTTGTAAAAGACTCTTTTTAAGCAATACAAGGAAGACTTTTCTATTTTTGGTTAAAAATAAGTGTGCACATTTTTTTTAATTTTTAGAATGTATGATTATTGTTCATCATCTATAATTTTTTTCATGCACCTTACATTTGATTCTTTTGGATTTGTGTAGGATTGCATGAAGTGTTTGTGAATTGAGATCCCTTTGAAGTGTTACCATCTTATAGTGTCTCTCATAGACCTATTATTTTTATCCTTTAAAATATAAAGCTCTACTTTAACCTCCACAGAAAAGATCCATGCCTATGGCCTTGATATAGAACCAAAATCTCCCGTGTCTTATTTGGTTTAATTAGTAGTTGACTCCTTTCCATATTTAGTGGATCATTCTCTTTTAGTGCATCACCTCCCTTAGCTTAGATTCCTTTTTGAGTTATCCTCTTATCCCTTTTCCTTAGCCATAGTATATTTTAGTGTGGTAATCAAGAGCTAAAGTGAAACACCTAAGGAACTAGACTCATTAAAAATCCTAGAGGTTCAACCCCACTATAGGATACCCACAGCATGAGGTTGTTCCCATGCTTGTATTTAGAAGTGAGAGAGCTTGAAGAACTCTATCAAAAGGGTGCAATTCCAAGCTATAACAATTATTTTTGACCAATAATATGGAGAACATCCCTAAGAGAAATGGATGTTTTAGTGGTCTTCAAAGAATCTATAATATATAAATAATCCATACCTAGTTAATCTGGGGCTCTCGTAGGTAAGAATTACTTACAACTTGAGGAATAGGAGTAGACATTACCATATTTTTACTTGATGGAGATGTAGAAGTTCTTGGAACTATCACACTAGAAGCTATGTATTCCTTATAGGAGGATTGGATGAGCCTATGGGCATGCTACTACCACCTGTTAGAGCCTTCTTCTTGGCCCTCATATTGTCTATCATATAGGCTCATTGATTTAGCACAAACATGTCTTCAACCAAAAAATTTGTGAATATCTATCCTTGATGTTGTCAATCCAAATTAACTTGCATCATTACCTCATCCTAATTTTATAGGAGGGTAATAACTACTCATTGAGCCACCAGAGTATGTTCTTTATTCTCATTGACATCCATGGATTAGTCTCACTGCCAATCCTCTCCCTACACTAAATTGCTATGAACTGGTACCATCTCTCTTGCATTGGTGATAGAGTTAAGATTGTATGCATTAGCAAGCCTATTAGAATTAGGATACCATTAACCTTTTAATCTGACATATTATTGATGATAAGGGTAAGGATTCTGATAAGCACCTTATTGTATGTTCGCTTACCTATTTTGATCCTCTGAGGCTAGGAACTTTTCTTTCTAGTCAACATTATTTTTTGCTTGCCTGGGACTGATCTTAGTTTAGTACTGGCATTAGGAACTTGGGCTCCATCTAGAGTATTGGTAGAAGCATGAGACAATAGAGGCATAGACACATTAAGAGGAAATATTCCAGCCTAGATGAGATTATTATTATATTTTATATCAAGATCATATGATTTAGGAAGAGTATAACCTCCCATAGATTGAAGAATGACAAAAATTCTAGTCCCAATGGATTTCAAGTAAGTAGGGGACACAAAAATAGTAGGTGGTATCATGGGAGGAGGAAATCTATGACAAGTCTTCTAAAACCTTTCACTGAAGTCATGCATTTTTTCATTGAGTCTCATTTTTATCATGTTAAGCTGATGTATGAGAGAGGCATGGTCACTTTCATTTATAAATATGGAAGTCAACAAAACTCCAAACTCATCCCATGTTATGATGCATCTACCTTCTAGAATCTTATACCAATCAAGATCCTTCCTTTTAAGGGGCATGCCAAGGGGTATAATGGTGATGTTATCTCAAATAATGTTGTGGAAACTTCAAAATTTAGAAATATATCTAATGTGCTCACCATATGTGACATGACTCTCACCATTGAATGTGGGCACACCTTTCATGGCATTAGGAGGAATGAAATCATATACCTAAGGATAAATTGGATTTTTAGTATTAAAGGTAGGGAATTCATGAGGTCTATCCATGTATTATGCTTCAAGATATTTAATTTACTCATCCTCTTCACCCTCTTCCTCTCTAGCAAAATTTACTTGTTCTTAAAAATGTATATTAGGCTATGGATACTGATCTTCAAGAGGAATTTTAGGCCAATGGGTGGGTTAATGGGATTAAATGTTCTGATAGAGGATGACCAAGTAAGAACCATTAATTATGAAGGCTAGTTTATAACAAACCAATGGCCTTGAACCAAATTTACCTTGAATGAGTCCCCAAATGGTGAGTAGCACACCAATTTGACACTGATGTTATCAATACTAGCATGTACCTTGACAAGTTATATTGAAGACAATGGGTCCCATCAGATGTGCCAGAACTATTGTCATAAAATCTTGTACCTTAAAAAAGGGTGTTCAAACATATTCTAGATTTGGGAAACATGGAAATATTTATAGGTATGTGGGTGTACCTATATTGGAAATAAGCCTCTAGATTTAAGGGCTATCTCCTTGAATATATTTTGAAATAATATTATCTATGCCAATTGATCACTAATGGAAAATTTTTTTAGAGATATTCATGAATTAAAACTACTCTAAAGGAGGTGATGCACCAAGATGTCTTCTATATGACCATCATACTTTCCTACACTAAAAAACAAGGCACATAAACTAACTTCTAGGTCTTATGAATTCTAACATGAGTATTTCAATATGGAGGTGAGATGCATGAGAGATATCAAAGGTAAGTGAACCATAGGCTAGTTATAGACACTAAATCTTATTGTACACTCAAAATAGTTATAGGCTTAATTCTTCTCTTCTTATGAAATAGTGGGAAATGGCCTTGTATATCTAGTGGTAACTTGCTTGAAAAATTTTAGACATGTTGGTTGTGCTAGGTCGATCGAGTTGACCTAGAAATTTTTTGAGCTAATGCCTAAAGTCTATGCTAGGTTGGCTAGGAGGCTAAGAATCTAAAAGAGTTAAATTGTCCCTAAAACATAATAGGTTGACCAGGTCGACTTAGTATACTAAATAGGTCAAAAGGGTAAAAAGGTAGGAAATGAAAGAGTAAAGCATGCTAATAAATATAATATATATGAATGAGAAGAATAGGCTTAGGGTTCAAGGTGTTAGTATACTAGAGTGTGGATTGAAAGTGGTAAAAGGAACAATAATCTTACGAAGCATCAATGGTTTACCCGCCCCTTTCTTAGTGTACCCATTAAGGTATGTCCTTAGAAAGATTGAGAGTTGATAGGTTCCTAAATGATATGAAGTGTCATTAATCAATAAAATTTTGAAAAAATTATGTGTATACATATGCCCCAGTCGAAGCTCATCACATGTCACGTAAGTTCAACATAGGATGGTGTTGTAGCAATAAAACATGATGACACATAATGTTGATGCTAAGTAAAGTGTAGTAAGTAGTAAATAAGATAAATAAAAGGATAGAATTGAAAAACACATACCTTTAACTTACCTTACTGATGTAGATAAAGGAGACTGCAAGAAAGTGAAGGCATCCAATGTAATGCACACTAGGTGAACCTATAGAAGTTAGTGAAAAAAAAAGCCAAAAATAATTTTTTTGGAATATATGCATATGATAGTGGAAACTAATCTCTACTTTACCATGATTCTAATGCATTTTATGATTTGTAAAATGGATGAGCAGAAACAAAGATATGAGCAAAATATGGAATCTGAAGGAAAATAATTGAGAAATTTTGAATTGTGAAAAGTGGTTTTAAATAGGAAAAAGAGAATTCATTTTATTATTTTTAATTTTAAAAGAGAGGAAATGAGCTCTGAGACTGAACAAGGCTAGGATGGTGAGGGAATGACATGTTAAATGAGGAGGATGCCCAAAGGTGGTAGGAGGTGCACTATAGGTATGCAATTATGAATCTCAAACTAGTTTTTGAAATTTAGATTGAATTAAGTGTATTTTTAGTAAAAATTGTTTTTAAGAATTTATACATGTCAAAAATGAATGAAATTAGATTATAAGTGTAGAAAATAATAAGATGGGAAATGGGTTGGAAGGAAATAGGGAGAAAATGAGAAAAATGCATATTTTTAGCAAAATAAACTAGGTTGGCACACTAAATGTACTAAGTCGACCAAATCAAGCTACTAGGTTAAATCAGGGTAAAAATCCACGTGGTCATCCTAGTAGGTATAGGTTGACCTAATGTATTTTTTAAGCTAAGACCTAGTGAAAAAGTGTTTGGTTGGTTTGTAAGGGATAAAATGGAAACTTAACACTAGGGAGAAGAAGATAAGAGGAAAAATAAGAAATTTAAGATAAAATAAGATAAAAATAGGGAAATTTTGGTCAAATTAGGTTGACTAAGGAACCAAAATAAACACAAAAAAGCATGATGAAAGTCGAAAGAGGGCTATAATGGCTTGAAATGACCAAAAAAGGGCAAGAGGGACCAAAATAGGATAAAATGGATAAAAATAAATAAATTATTTTTTTTATTAAAAATAAAATGTATAAAGAATGTATTATGATTATACATGACATGGAAGAACTAATACATCCTTTGTTGTTTCCTGATTACAGAGACAAACATAGTTCTGGAGGTTGTTAGATGTGTCTTGGTTGCCAAATTTATTAGATAGGTTGATAAACAAAGATAGATCTAGACTGGTAGCCATAGGTTTAAGAGGTATATCAGATATGTTTAGGATCCCCCTCAATGTGGATGTGTTAGTCATGCTCCTTAGTTGTTGGGAATGATTGACCAACACCTTCAGATGGGAGGTGGATGGGGATGTGATAGAGGTGGTTATCACACTAGAGGATGTTCATGCCATCCTTGGACTACCCATAACAGGAACACTAGTAATCGTAAGGATACCAAACAACATAGAGGAAAGGGGAGCCTTAGCCATGTGGGCTATAGGCTTGGAGATGGTATTGCTATGGTGGAGAGTGATAATGGACAACATGTATATATCATAAATTCTAGATATCCAAAAGGTGGTGAAAGGACTAATGACACAACAAGTACTCTATCACAAGTTGGATGGTAAGGTACCATTATATGTGGTAGCCTTGATCAGGATGATGCTAGGAGTGATATATGATATGGGATCTATCATCTAGGTCCAACTTGTTCATGATCTATTCAAGAATTAGGTCAAAGGAGATAAGACATGGGATCAATCATACTACTAATAACATGGATATATGAGAGATTTCCTATGTATTAACCAGTTGGGTTGCCCCATATGGTCAATGATAGGTCACCTCAGGTGAGGAGATGGAGGGAGGTCTAGGTAGCATGGGCCATATCCCATGTGGTAGCACTATTGATGGTGAGATGTATTGACATAGTATGGTGACCATATAAGAAAATAATAGCTACCTGAGAGAGCTGGTACATAGTTAGACCAACACTAGAAAGGAGAGAGGTGATAAGACACTATATATGGTAGAGAGAGCCACATCTAGTGGCATGGTTGCCAAGGTATATGGGTCTACCTCATATAGTAACATTGATACTAATTCTCAAGTATTAGACTTGAAATGTGAGAGAGCCATGAGGGAAGATTGGAATTTGACCACTTATAGTGAGGCCGATATTAAGGCCACACCAATAGTGACCAAAGACTGGTTGAGCA
Organism: Torreya grandis; assembly: GCA_037957365.1. Lineage (NCBI taxonomy): Eukaryota > Viridiplantae > Streptophyta > Pinopsida > Cupressales > Taxaceae > Torreya > Torreya grandis. The sequence continues at coordinate 2,452,782 of JARHVA010000522.1, read as the reverse complement.
TGATGAGGGGTAGAGTAGGAGGAGGTGGATGTGGGTGTGGAGGTGGACATACTAAATGTAACACCACTATATCCATCAAGCGATTAGCTATGACCATTGAGGACATGGTAGTAACAGAGGTAGGATGAGAGAGTAGAGATCATCACCATCCTTGGCGAGTCATTAGAGGAGCCAAAGGAGAGACTTATGTGATAAACCACTTAGATGAAAGTTAAGATATATGTGAGCCATGATAGTTGGGTTTGTGCTAAGGAGGTGATCTATAGATGAGGTAGTAGGAGGCCATGTAGATGGGGAGACTATGCTAGTGGTTACATAGATGGTGAGACCATAAGAGATGAGACACAAATAGATATTAATATGGTTGAATTATTTCTTAAGTTGGTATTTGGTAGATAGATATTATGAGATATGATAATGATCTAATATCCATCTAATGTGATTTTATAGGTGTACCTAAGGATGAGGAAGAGAGATGGGGGTCCTTAGTTAGGGGATCACTTCATGATGTCCAAGATGAGAGTCTACAATTTTATGACCCCATGACATTAGAGGATCTGAGTGTACCATCTAACCAGTTCAGGCAAGCTATTTTAGACTAGTGGGAGAGGCTACAAGGCAAATATAGATGTAGAGAGAAAAGGTACAACCACCACTAGAGATGGGTGTAGGGAAGAGGCAAGCTTGATAGGCCCTAGTTAATGAGAGAGCTACATATCTAGAGATAATGACATAGATGATGTAGGCATATATGGAAATGTACATGCAATTGACGTAGGCACATGCAGTGACCTAGACCGAGTTGGTATAGGCAAAGGTGTAGATAGCACATATACAAGGATAAGTAGAGGGATTGAGATATTGGACTACCTCATTATAGCATACCCTTCAAAGGAACTAGACTGAGGCCTCAACAAGTAGTGTGGCTAGGCCACAAGATAGATAGGATGGAGCTCAACCCAAGTGCTAAGGCATTGTATATGATTGTATCAAATTCATGAGATATATATGATGTATCATTTTGGCTTATTGGTGTTGGTTGTGTATGTTTTATTTATGATGGTTGTGTTTGTTCATTATGGTTGAGGTTATAGATGATTTGTATATATTTCTTTCTAACACATATATTTATCTTTGTTGTATATGCTATAGGAAATATATGTGATGTGGTGTCTTTTATAGCATTATGTATTACACATGAATGGTTAAAAAGAAATAAGCAAAAAAGGGATTTGGAAAAATATAATCAATCAAAGAAATGCACTACACACTAATTCAAGCTAGGAAATGTGTAATAACATGAAATGACTAAGTATAAAAATCCAAAAAAATGGCAAACAAGATGGTAAAAGGTTTTTAAAAAAAAAACCAATGTAAAATTTTTTTGCACCAAATTAAAACAAGTAAAATCATACTAAATATCACATTGCGAAATATGACAAATAATGTAATAAAATGGAAGGTATGTAAAAGTGCAGAAGTGGTAATAAAAATAAATCAAAATTAAATTGGTTAATTATACTATTTCACAATGGGAAGTACAAAAGAAAAACAAAATTTTCAAAAGCTTGGTCTTAAATTTATCATACTAATTCAAGCTAAGAAGTATGAGAAATTCAAGAAATGGTTGTAATCTTACATGCACTAACAAAATAAGAAAATAAAAGGAAAAAAAATGAAGTAAGCATAAAACAAACTAAATATCAAGATGGTAAGTATGTCAAATGATGTGTAACCTCATAATCAATCAAATCTTATCTCTTACTTGACACATGTAATTTAGATGGTGACTTGTTTATCAGAAAAACATTATTTTTATGAAGAGGGCTGAGTCCTATCTATGGTCTTATACTGCAAATCACAAAAGAAAACCCAAGGGGTACCAAAATAGCATTGGTAATTATAAGTATTAGGAATGGTAAATCAAGGATGTGGGTAATATGATAAAAAAATTGGTAGTTTTTTAGGGACGTTGGGTCCTATCTATAGTCTTACAAAGCAGCTCACAAATGAAATCCCATGGGGAGTGATTAGAAAGCAAAAAAATATTTCCAAAGAGGAAATATGAGGAAAGGGAATGAAAAAATGAGTGTGTAAAGAAAATACTTAAATGTCTTATGAAAAGACTGTAGGAGGTAAGAGGCATACTAAAAACATGAGAAAACACTAAGTGATTGGTGGTCATCTATGTACAAAGAAAAATTATTCCCTATAGACACAAAGATTTATAAGAAAATAAGTGTGATACTAAGATAAAATCATGAAGGTAGATTGGTATAAAAAAAAGTAAAATAGATCTGCCTCCCCATGATGTTTTACCTTCTCCTTAGGACACCTTATAGAGTCGTCAGTCTACTACAAAGATTGGGTACTTATGTGAGAAAGTAGGTAGCACTAAAAGAATTTTTTATTCTCCTCTTCTAATCTACTAGCCTACCACACCCCAAAGGACCTCAGCTCTATCATGAGGCCAACTTTGGAGTTTGAGCTTTGACTAAAATAAGATGTGCTTTGAATCATGTCTTTTAGTGTGATGTAACTTCTAAGACTATTCAATATTTTTTCCTTTTGATATCATTACGTTTTGTTTAAGTGATTTGGATTTTAACTTTATTTTGAAGGATTTTTAAGATTCCTCCTCTATACAACTTTAGAATGACCAATCATGAGAGAGATAGTGATACACACGAATGAGTTATAGGCTAAGGCTAAATGAATCTAAGTAACCAAAGATAAAAGACTGACTAAGACACTTAGGCTTGACAATGAACAAGTATGTGGTCTCAAGTCTCAACCATGTATATGTTTAGTTTGTAAAAAAAGGAAGACAAAAAAAGGAGATCCAAAGGTGGATCAGTAAAAGGAAATAATAATGAGAAAGACTATTTTCTAACTGATCACATGGTAAAAGGAGATAATAGCCAAAGGGAAAATGGTAAATGTTGATGTCTTAAAATTGCACTAGATCTTAATCAACAACAAAGTTTCAAGCTGTGGGATAATGTGGCTTGAAAACAACCTCCAGATTTTAAAGAAGCTGGTCTCTTCTTTTGTATTGGGTGTTGAGGAAAAAGGATAGGAGGCTAAACAGAAATGCAAAATGAAAGAATTGAAACCTAACTATGGCGATGCGCCTGAGAGTAATCCTAATCCTAACCTGAGCACAGTGAAACTATTATGTGATTTTATTACATTTAAGAGCAGACAAGTGCATGATCAATGTAAAAGATTAGAATAATAGAAATAGAGGCTCACAACAGGGGAGTCTTTTGCTGAGATACAAGAATTGTCAACAAAGGCATAGTGTTCAATCTTCTTAATAGAATCTTCCAATCACATAGGAGGCATAGAAGTCACACACACTCATGTAAATCTTCAGATTCAAGAAAATGAGACAAAAGCAAATAACATTTCCAATCATTGCACAAGAAAATCTACAGTATAGACTACTTTGTAAACAACACATATAACATCAACAAAGGCATGGAGCTCAAATTTCCTCAATTCATTCAGCCACATAAGGGGCACAAAAACATGCATGATTACATAAACTTTACAAATCAAGAAAATTGAGACAAGAGCAAATGATATTATTGGCCACAAACTTCAGATAGTCTAAAACTATGAGAATTCCCCCCTCCCCTTAGATTTTACAATTATTCTTCTTTTATAGCCCCAGATACATAAATAAAAAATAATAATTTGAACTTTGTCACATTCAATGCTTTGAAAATCCATGTTGGAGAAGAACGGCTGCCCTTAACTGCAGCATGGCGATTCCTGACTAGTTCCTCTCTTCACGCCTAAATTTCAAATTTCATCACCTACTGGGCCACTCAACTGTCTATTCTACCTTCGCTATTAGGAGACAAATGGACATCATCTTTAATGCTTGCAAGCCCCAAAAAAAACTACCTGGTGCACTACTCCATCTACTCAAATTAACTCTCACCAAATTTCCCTCCATTTTTGTTATAACAAGTAGACAGGCTTTTTGTTCTATTTGTAATGGGAGAGGATCCTTAGCCAGTTTATGAAAAAGTCTCCTTTAGGCATTGGAAAATGACATTTGGCACTCTCCACCAGGTTCATCGAAAATATGTGGCCCTCTCCCTTTCCTTGGCTATGCTATAGATTTATTCGGGACTCATAACAGGCTCTTACAGATGGCAACACCTAGCAGCTTCCATGGATTTTGAAGTAACACTCGAGGCCCACCACAACCTTTATTTAGTAATGAAACTTGAGGATGATCCCTTAAATGTTGACACATGGAAATCTCTATTGCTCTTAGGAAGATACATGGCATTTTCTGCTTCTTCGTCTAAAGGTACATGGCACCTTCCGCTACCTTTTGGGGATGGGGTAGAAAGGGACCAGAGAGTGACACTTGGCAGCCTCCACTACTCTTAGCACTTAAGTAAAATGAAAGGATACCTTTATGTGTTGAATGAAATCATTGGACCAAAGTCTCCCAGATGACGACATGTGGTGGCTTGCGATTTTTCTCCAAAAAGGTATTTCAGGGCCTCCACAACTGCCACTTGGCACTTTCTGCCTTCTCTATTGCTTTATGTTGAAAGTCTTTGAATGAAGTGTGGATGCTGATATGAGACACAGATGTTGACACATGGTGCATTCTGCTTAACTACTACTAGGTATGTGGCATGGTCTAAAGTTCTCAAAGTTTACAAAAAGGGGACTCAGGGAATGCCAACTATCAACTTTGTCTCCTAGAAAGTGACACTTGGTAGCATCTGCTTGAACTAATACTCAGGTAAGTAGGAGATGAAGGGAACAAGAAGGGGAAAAAAACCTGCTTAGAGGGCAACACTTGGCAGCTTCTGTTGCATCTCAACACTTAGGCAAAATGAATCAGCCCTTTGCTTCAAAATTCTACCACTTCACCCGAAGAACCAAAATTGTAGTGCTCAACTAAAAATAATTGAATACAACGTAGAGTAGGAAATTACTCTACATTTATTGGTGACCATCAGGGCTTTTGAGCCTACTCAAAAAGAACTCGACTCCCACTTGATCAAAATTTCAAAATTTACAGCTTCAAAAGAGCTGTCTGGAAGATAGACCACTCATGGTCAGATAATCTTTGCTTGTTCTGCAACTCATCAAAAGCCAAATCCAAGCTAATGAGATCTTTGTGCGAGAAGGTTTTTAGGACCTGGGTAGTGGCTTTTAGCTTGGATTCTAGCAAGAAAATAGGAATTAGAATAGTTTTGACCTTAGAGGTTAGAGAATCATCCTGCAAGCTCTGAAAAACTATTTGATCCCTTTGCCTGGCTAGCATCAATGGTTGGATTTGGTCCACCATCAACACTATCCTCACATCTAGAAATGGGGAAGGAAGGCCCAGTCACACTAGATCTTCAATGTGTTGCCTCATTTCACTAATGCCTTCGTTGATGACATCAAGATAGCTTCTGTAATTGTTGGCTATGGCATTACGACTGAGCTCCTCATTGACCCATTTTGTGGCAGCCATTCTGTCATAAATCCCCATGGCTACCAATGTTGCATCCCTTGAGCTATAGATTTTCTCTAGTAAAGAATGAGAGTCTACAACTCTCTAAGAGATTGTGGCCAGAGTGCTCTGTATCAGATTCTTGACCATCTCGCATAGCTGCTGCATGTGGCGTAGGAAGGTGAAAAGTGGCCTAAGCTGGAGAATCTCTAAAGAGACTCTCTCCCATGCTGACTTGTAGAGTTCCTTCACTAGCTACACCATTTTGACACCTCTTAGCCTATTGGTTAGCTTAATTTCTAGTTGTGCGGTCTGCTGCTGCTTTACCTAGAGTTGGGCTTGAAAAGCTGCACCCTTGTTTTGTTCTTCCAACAACCTTTGCTATGATTGGGTAACCTATAATTAGAGTCCTTTGACTCTTCCCTGCAATGTTACATTTTCTCATCTTAGAGCTGTTGCTGCATCCTTGGCAAGTACAAACTCTGCTTTCAAAAAATCATTTTTGGCCTGAATTACCCATTGAGTCTAGAGGGAAATAGTATCTTGCAACTATTTCTATAAACTGGCTATCTCATTGTCCTTTTGGTTTATTTATTTAGCCAAACTATTGCAGTTTTCCTTTTTCAAGGCCAGGTCAGCCTCCATCTTCTGTAATCTTCTTGATATCTTTAAATAATCTTTTATGACCATAGAAGTGGATTCAATCATGAGCTCGAGTCTATCTTGAGGCTTGAACAAGGACATGTTGATGGCCACTACATTCATGGTGTAGTCTTTTGGCCACATTTGTTCGCTCAGCTTGGCAACGTTGGGTGACAAATGGGTCACCGTAAGCTACTATTGAATGGGGTTAAATTGTGACCTCAAATGTGGCACTGCTGGTGCTTTATTCTCTTTACTCCTCTTCTTCTCCAATTGGGCTTCTCTTACCTTCCTTGTAGCATCAGCCTACGTCTGGAAGGTGGAAGGGGTCATAATATATCCCCCTGTGAAGGGAAATCCTTGTGACAAGCCGTATTGGAGAGCCATTGGCTGGCTAGGGGTGAGTTAAAGGGGCATTTTTCTGGGAATGGAGGGGGAGAAATAGGGTAATGTTAAGGCTTGAGGCATTAAGGATGAAGTGAATTGTGAAATGGGAATGGTAGCAGTGGCAAGAGATGTCATTTGGCTGGGTGGAGGCATGGATTGAGAGGGAGGAGGGGGAGTAATTCCTACCTGAGGAGAAGTTATAGTGCTCTATACTGGGCACTGTGAAGGCTGTTCTTTCTCTTCCAGGTCCAATTGGAACTGCACCCTTCTTCTCTTCCTAGGTGTTTCTGATGTTCTTGCCATCTCTAAATCTCTTGTATAATATCTTGGTATGAACTTTTTTCAAGATAAAAACACGCTTGCTACAAAAAATTTCACTAGGTGCCACAATCACAATGAGAAAGATATTTTTGTAGGAATGCTTGGGAGTTTGTAAACTTTAAAATTTTCTAAGGGATATTTATGGGCCTATCAAGTCCCAAATAGCATTAAATTAAGGTGACCGTTAGCAAATCCTACTCAATCTACTATTTTTAGTGAGGCAAACACATTATGTGGTGCAAGGTACCTTGGAGATTTTGAAAGATTTGGGGAAGCATTTATTGCAGCAAAAAATAAAGAATTAAAGAATTTCTAAGACGCTGACTCTATGTTTACAATGCTTATTTTAAAGGAAAAGTGGGAAAGTAAAAAACAAAAGAAAGCAATGTGGGAATGGAAACTACCTAACTACATTAATTACAAATCCTTATTTTCCTCTGGGATCGAAAACAAACTTTCCCACGTCCTCTTTATGACAAGCCAACTTGCATTGCCATACCAGTGATTGCAATAGATATGTCATTGATGGAATGTTCTCTGCACCAGCCACACAGGTTTGCCTACAGTCGAATGAGTCTAAGCAAAATGTGTATTCGACACCTATGAACTCTTCATTTCCTTGAATACCCATCGAATACTAGTTCTTCATGTTGTCGAGTGTCATCAAGAAATCATGGGCTATTGGTTCTTTATGCTGTGCCTTTTGATATCCATTATCTTTCAGCACATCTTCTTCTGATTCTAGCTTTATTTCATCATCATGCTCCTTGATGACTTCATCCTCTTGCAAGGATGAATTAAAAATCTAACATCTCTTCTACATACTCATTTGAATCTCAAGGCTTTCTTCTTCATCTGAAACCAGCTTAGTGCCTCCTATCTTAATGACTTGGTCGAGGGAGTGTCCATATTCCTCCATATCCTCTTGCAAAGTGAGGAAAAAAATCTGAAACGATCTCTTCCTCATCAGAAGTTAAGGAAAAATCTTGTAGCTTATCCTCTTGCTCATCAAAAGGGGAGTCTATTGTGATCTCCTTCTCTTCTGTACTGATGTAATCTTCTTGGTTGGCCATGAATTGAGCGTATTCTTCTGCATACTCAATTGCTTCCTTTAAAATATATTCTTCTTTGAAAAGGGGGAAAGAAGAAGGATGTGATGGAAAATAAGAAGCTTCTTGAGTAAGGGTGGAAGGAATTTGAGGGGAAAGTGAGAGTTTGGGATCCTCTTCCCTTGCTGCTATCATACACTCTGCATTATTCGAGAATTGGTCTTGACAATTTTGACCTTGTTCACGAACAGGGGTGGCATATGTTTGATATGGGATTTGTGGTGGTGGGTATGAAGTTTGGTAGACTTGGTAAGGCTGGTTCTCATGAATGCTTAGCCTCTCTTCTATGAACGTAATCAATCCACACACTTCTAACATCTCATATGTAAGTTCTTGCCAATTCACCCTCTCAATGGGATCCCACTCACTTTTAATCAGGTCTATTGCATCCCTTACTTGATAGATGATATGACAAGGAATCTCTTGGCCATATCCCCTTCTACTGTTAAGCTCTAACACATATTTTTAAAATCCCAACAATGCTTTTTTGAAAGTGAAAATAAGGTTAGTTTCAACATGGGATGAGACATATTGGGGGGACTGGGCATAAGACTGATGTGGCTCATAACAATATGCATCCTCATTACTCGACATGATTCTAGGAGAAGCTTGTTCTTGATAAAACATATTTGAAGGAGAATAAGACTCATAGCTATGAGTTACAAAGTTATACATATCAAAGGGATTTCTTGATGATATTGCTTGATTGGCTAGTGACACAGAGTCATTGTTGGTGTCGATAAAAACCTTGAAAGGTAGATTGGCTAAAGAATACACCAAAATTCTTCAAATCCTTCAAAGATTGGTCCCACCTGTAGACACCAAAATCGTGTCTACTCCTTGGTCATTCTCCCCCTTGGTCCCCATGGTCCACTTCTACACATTCCTAACCCACACAGTTATTAATTTAAAATAATAACTTATTTTAAATTAATAACATCCCCCTTGACACATCACCCATGCCACCTCACCTCTCTTAGGATACCTCTCCTTGGATGCCTTCCTCACCCCATGCCAAATCTTAATTTCTTAAACCCCATTTCATCCCTCCCACTAGCCTCTCACACTCATTTAATCCACCTTCGACCATTTTCCAATGATAATTAGACCTGGCAGTTGCAAGAATGGGCAGAAGGCTAAAAATAGACTCTTTTCCCATTCTTCAGCCACTGATGTTGGTCATATTCGACCGATGTCGGTGGTTTTGCCAGCATCAATTCCTTTAAGACTACATTTCAGCTTCTATTACTCCCCCCCTGCGAACGCTAATTCTCTTCCTCCAGGGTCCAAGCTCTCTCACCTCTCGACTTCTTGCATGTATCATCATCTCAACAACACTTTCTAGGCTTAGGGATTCTACACTGATTGAAGGTTGCACGACATCTCCCACATCAACCACAATGAAAATAGGCCTCCTGCACTTCTACCTCTCCTTTTACAGCTAAGTATTTCTACTGGTTTGTATTTCATTGTCTTTTTAATACATTAGCAATCAACCTATTATCCATTTCCAGACTCAGCTATCAACCAGACCCAACCTGAATTCTTCCTAAAAAGGCTGAGAAACCTTCTTCATACTCTTACTCCTTTTTGACAAATTATCCTCTCCATATGATCCCTCTTTCAGGGCACACTCTCTGTCTTGCAAACCCAACACAAATCACTAAAACTCCCACAAAGACCCCAAACCATTCTGTTAACCACAAACAGACCTAAAACTCATCCAAAGGCCCATTGCTCTGACCGACGCTGGCCTCCAGGCTCATTTCCCCTACCGTCATCGCCAGGACTAATCGATGTCGACAACCTTAATCAACCAATGACGGCAGACTAACCAGCGTCGGTGACTGTGGAAGACCAACAACAGAATACATGTATGCATTGTCTCTATTTATTTTGCTTAGTCTTTCATTATTTATCTTTATCTGACATTCTTTTATCAACTAGTGGACTGTCATCCTTCAAGAAAGTCTTTGCACTTCTAGGATCGAGCTTTTGCTTGGCAGTCCACCTTACATCCATCTAACAATCTCTTTGTTTGACTCTCTTTCTTCTACAGGTGTCATCCTCCACAACCAAAGAGGAGTCCCTACAACATCTAGATAACGGTGCGCAAACTTCATCCGAGTACGTACAAACCCCTGACCATTTATCTTAGTTTCTTTCATCCTTTGAATGTGAAAAGCAAAAACTTGTTAGAAACATTCTAGCACGCCTGGTGGGACCCTAAGAGTTTTCCTTGGGTTCATACTTTTTCTTCTAAAAGCAAATGTTTCATATAGGTGCATTAGATCTCTTCTTGCATCTTTTTCTTCTATCTCTTCCAAAAGACACCATAAGCAAGTTAAAAAGAACCTTTCTTTTTCTTGTCATTTCTTCTTGCATCTAGACTAGTCAATTCATACTCTTCAACCTTTTCTCCACTTGTCTGCATCCAAACACACATTTCAATTTGGGCTTAAAAATCTTTTGCATGTCATTTCTGCTTGCATGCATTTTTAGCTCACCTAGTAAATTAAAACCGCATTATGAATAAATCGTAGCACACTTATGTTACACGACTAGACCACTTTCACAATCAAACATCTAAACACACCTAAGACAAGGTCCGACTAGGATTTCATCACCTAGTGGATACCTTACCCTTCCTGGTAATCCCACTTAGACTTCACCACCAAGGGGAGAGCCCACTCTATTCTCTAGCAGATTATAAACTCTAGGGGAAGTATATACTGGCTAAGTGACCCAGCTTATCTCTAGGCTCGTGAAGTGAGGGGAGCTTACTCCTTAGCACCAAGCCACGTACGAAACCTAAAACAGACCTTGAGCACCAAAAATAACCTGAAACCAACCTTAGACTACTTTTTCTAGGACCCGTTCTACAAGCCAACCTCCCACACACTCTTTTAAGGCATAAGCCAACAAGACTTTAAAAAATATTCTTAGGAATTAACGTTAGGGTCTGCTTGTCTTCATCTTCTTTTCTGCCTTTATCTAAATTTTTGAGCTGGTGAGGATGCATTTTTCTAAGCTTCAAACAACTCAGAACCTTTTTTTTTCTTCCTTCCCAACAACACAATAACCGACATCGGTTTTACCACCGACATCAGTAACTTTTTTTTATTGGCATTGGTTTTTTCTACTGACGTCGGTCACTATCAACAACTTTTCTTCCAAAACAGCAAGCCTAAAACCTAGCTTTCTTGCTGTTAGACACACCTTCTAGTTTTATGGAGCTGAAGAACACAGTTTCTGAAACCTGACCCCTTTTTTTTGCCTTGGATGGTTTTGACACGTAGTCAAACCAAGACTCTTGTTGACCACACAAGGCAACTACCACTTCTGCCTTTGCATTTCATATCAAGTCCCCTAATAGAGTGTACTTTAGACACTGAATATTCTCCTGTCTAGTCATCCCCCGATCAATCTCCAATTGTTCTCGAAGGGGATCAAAATTTTGAGAGATTCCTTAACCATAACGTCAAGGCTCTCCAACACTATCTCACTAAGAGCCAAACGTGAGACTCTTCAATTCAACCAAGTTCGTCACATTTTTAGAACTTGACTGTCTCAACTCCACACACTCTTGCACCTATAAACATGGGAGTGACTACCTACCCTTTTACCAGTGCCACCATTCAACCACCTCTGGTGACTTCAAGCCTAGTCATGCCTTCTACCTTCACGACACAACCACCCTTGGTCTCCACATCTATTCCAATGACTAGTTATCAATATTTTGTGCATATACAAGTGCAACCAACTACGTCATACACCCCTTCTAATCCCTTCCAAGTGCCTTACAATATAGGGGGCACCCCACCCACAAATCCATCAGCTGATCTAATCAAAATGCTGATGGACAAAATGTCTAATCTTGAGACCTTAGTTTCGGGTTCAAGCAATGTCCTTTCATATGACCAAATTTGTAATGAACCCATCCATCCCTCCATCCCAATCTGGCCATATCCCAGTCAGTGGGAACTTCCTAAGTTTACTTGCTTCTAGAGTAAGGAGGACCCACAACAGCATCTGTGAGCATTCAGACATGCTTATTACCTGATCGCACATGATGATGCATTACTACTACGCACATTCCCTATGTCACTTTTTGTTGCTACCCTTGATTGGTACAGATCTCTCACTAGACACTCTCTTTTCACATTCACCCAACTAGCCTAACTCTTCCTTGACCGCTTCTCGATCGATATCACCAAAAAGGTCTCAATCGCGGACCTATACTCTATCAGATAGTTTGATGACAAATCAATAGCCGATTTTGTTGCCCGTTGGAGAGGCTTAATCAACCAGCTCTCCTTCTCTTTACCTCAACCAGAGCTTATCAAGCTCTTTTCATAGGCATGTGCCAAACATATTTCATCTACTTTGTGGGTCCAAACATTTCACACCTTTGACAAAGCTTTCACGATGGCTAAGAAGCTTGAACTATGTGCTGTTGAGGAAAATAAGGTCAAATTGCATAGTAAAAACCCCAATGCAAAATCAAATGACCCTTCTTCCCAACCTTCTTCTTCCCACTCCAAGTCTAAAGGAGTCAATCTCAACCTTCCACATCTCAAAGCATCACCAAACAACGGTATATATGGTGTCAGTATACTCCTATAGGAGAATCATGTTCTTCCATTTTGGATAAACTTGTCAAGTAGGGGGTCCTCAATCTCCCTCAAATTTGACCACCTCACTTCGACCCCTCAAAACCTACCCCTGCATGGTACAGGGAAAATGACTTCTGTAATTATCATCGTGTCCAGGGCTATGACATAAACAACTGTAAAACCTTTAAAAACATTGTCCAAGACATGATAGACAAGGGGGATCTTGTTTTGGATAATCCAAACACACCACCCAATCAAAATATTGACATCTTTAAACAACTTTTTCCTAACCATCCCCTTAGCCAAAACAACGTGCAGACCATGACCAATGACTCCCAAGAGCGTAATATACGCACAGTCAACACGGTCTCACCTCTTATGCCTAACCAACCTCTCTCACAATCTGAAGAGGTTAACCCACCCATTGATCCATCACAGGAAGAAGAGCCTTCTTCTCCCACTTCTCTTCCATAGGTGGATGAACCATCTTCTCCTGTTAGTTCTCCAGCGACCTCTCTTATATTGGAGGATGCCTTGACCATACCAGCACTGGTAGCCTTGCCCTCATCTTTCCTGTCATCAATGGGGGACCATACTTTCCCCACTTCTCAACCACATGCAAAAGCCATCACCATCCCTACGCTCTGCCCTCTTAAAGAGCCACAATCTCCAATCCCTTCTCTGTTGAGAGAGGAACTCACCACCTCACCTACTTCAGTCAAAGAAGATCTGGTGAGGGTAGACTTGAACCTGACCCCCCACAATAGTGGACCTCAAACCAAACCAAATAAGGCCACTAAACCACGTCGAAGAAATTTTCTCCCACCATCACCATTGCCCTCTATTTTGGGCCCTCACCCATCCACCTTAATAGGAGTGCTTCCTACTCCGACACCCAATAAAGACAAATCACCTCCATTATGACCAAAACCTAACAAAAACATACCTCCTTCAAAACATCCAACACCCCCTACCATGAAAGTGTCATCTACATTTTTGGCCACACCACCAAACAAAAGGATGGTACGAAACACTCCCTCAACAGCTTCTAAATAGAAGTTGTCAACTTTTATTGTAACAAAACATGCAGACCCATTAGTAGGTTCTTATACCTTGCTATTACGCTGACTTTTGCAATCCTCTAACATCACTCTTCCACCTATCAAACCATTTCAACCTCTCGAACCAAAACCATCTTGGTTTGATGACACCAAAATTTGCCAATATCATCGCACACCTAGGCATGACACTAAAAATTATTTTGCCCTTAAGGTTTCCATCTACCAATTCATCAATAAAGACACCCCTCTTATTAAGGATACTTTCAAAAAATCTCCAACACCATCTCATGTCTCCCAAACATTTTCACCGTCACACTCATCAACTCTCGAATCAAGGCCCTCTTGGTTCGATGACACTAAATTTTGTGCATATCATCGCACACCTGGACATGACACTAAGCATCGTTGCACTCTTAAAGCTGTCATTCATCAACACTTCAAAAAGGACACCCTTCTCACCAAGGATCCTCTTGACAACCCTTTAACTAGACCATCGATACCATCCCATGCCTCTCAAACATCATCACCTACATCAGGATCACAATGCAAAACTGTGGTCCCTCGATCACCTTTAACCCCTTTATTTGAAATCAACACCATCAATGTGGCCAATAGGTCACAAACCATGCAGGATAAAGGGAAAGAGAAGGTTTCTCTCACCCAAAGATATCCATTCATCAAGTCTCCTCAACCATCAAGACCCGAGGTTTCAATCTTGGGCACATCTCGACCAACTTATTCAAACCCAATTAATGACCCCATGGTGAAACAACATCGCCAAACCTCTATGGAGACATCTTTGTATGACCTCATACAAAACTCTCTACAACATTGTCTAACCTTGATCAAAGCCTTACAGGTAGTGAAGGTCCAACCCAAAGACCCCCAACCACTGGTTGCTTTGGTCACATCATCACCTACCATTGCCTCCATCACTTTCGATCATTATGAGATTCCAACCTCCAACATGGAAGATCATGATCTTGCCCTCTCAAACTAAGTCTATCAGGCATTCTCCCTGTCACATAAATAACTAGGGGAATTTGACTCTATATTGACTATCGACCTCGACCAAGCCTCGACCAAACATTAACCAACATTGACCAAACATCAATCAACCAAGCATCGACCAAACATCAACCAACCAAGCCTCAACCAAGGCTCGACCAAGCCTTGACCAAACATCAACCAACCAAACAATGACCAAACATCCATCAACCAAGCATCGACCAAACATCAACCAACTTCTTAATCATCTCCAACACGTGACCAATGTGGAGAGAAGAAAACGAGGTAAGTTTGCTCTTAATTGGCTCAGACCTTACATCATAACGCACAAGCATAGATCAGGGAATTATCATCTATCTTCTTTTGAAGACTGGCCAGAAACTAAGCCCCTTAATGCCTTGCATCTACGACCATTCTACTGTTAGTCGAGTACTCGTTCACTTGACATTTAACTTGAGCTTGTCCCTTGAGCAATCCCTATCTTCTTAATCCTCATTTCTTTCAACCCTATTCCCCTAAAGCAAACCCTATGTAACCCTTTTGTAAAGTATGTATGCTTTGTCCTAATAAAAGGGAGCCCTAGAACTTTTATAGCCTTGTCCATGACTAAAAATTCTGTCAAATATAAAAATGGGATGCCTAACATATCAAAGGTCATAAAATTCTAAATGCAGACTGCTCCCTCGAAGGACAGTTGTATCATCATTGTTGTAGCTAATAGACTGCTCCTTTGAAAGACAGCTATTCAAAGCCCTCAATATATATAAAGCAAAAATATAGACCACTCCTTTAAAGGATGGCTATGCTCAACTATTTTTACAAATACCACTCTCTCAGAAGCTTCCCACATCGATCAGCTTCACAAATGACCACAACACAACATGACATCCCCATGTAGACTTCCTGCATTGATTAGTCTACCAAAAAAAAAAAAGTGTCATGGACTTGACTTATAGTCATTCTCAGGGTATCTTATAAAAAGGGACAAAGTTATCCCTACCAAAAAGAGTTACCCTGTCCTACCATATCACATCACCTACTCAAGGGATTTCAAGCTCATTTTAATGTCAAAGTGATTCGATTACTTCTCTAACACAACCAATGGTCAAAGACGTAATGCATGAACGGGGCTTTTGTTTACAAAACCCTTATTTATGCTATCATTATGGTCCTTGTCAATGAAAGAGCAACGCACCTTTCACTTCCTCCATACCTTTGGTCACATTCAACCAAATCATTTTCGTAACCAAACCCAACCAACCAAAACATTTTCAGACCACCAACATGACATAGTCCATTTCACATAGTTTCTATGGACAACAATACACATGGAAACCATCGACCACTCAATTTATGTCAAGCATCAACCATTACTTGCTGAAGCATAAATTGACTCATTTCATTTTTAGCATACATCCATCACTAATATGGACAATTGCTAGGGATGAAAGACCACATAGCCAATGTTACAAAATACACCATCACACAATATGGAAAAGGTTGTAACATCATCATACCCTCATCATTTATCATGACCAAACAAACATATCAACCTAGCCTGAACTACATTAGTCTGAGGCCCTTCCAATAGGGGCTATGTAGGTAGCACTCAGATGACATGACGTCTTCTGGGGTTAGCTCAGCCACATCCATTTGTTCATCTATCTGATGGAAAAACCATATTACCTCTTAACCATGACTTAATCTAGCCCAAACCAATCATCAACCATTTTGCCTCTTTGCCTAAACTACATTGGTCTGAGGCCCTTCCAACAAGGGCTATGTAGGCAGCACTTAGATGACATGACATCTTCTGGAGTTAGCTCGACCATATCCATTTGTTCATCTATCTGTTGGACAAACCATATTACCTTTGACCATGACCTAACCCAATCCAAACCAATCATCAACCACTTTGACTCTTCATCTGAACTACATTGGTTTGAGGCCCTTCCAATAGGGGCTATGTAGGCAGCACTCAGATGACATCACATCTTCTAGGGTTAGCTCGGCCACATCCGTTTGTTCATCCATCTGATGGAAAAACCATTTTGACCTTTAACCATGACTTAACCTCGTCCAACCCACGTCCATAGCTGACCCTCTTCCTCCCTTTTAGGGAGAACTACATTGGTCTGAGGCCCTTCCAACAGGGGCTATGTAGGTATCACTCAGTTGACATGATGTCTTTTGGGGTTAGCTCAGCCACATCTATTTGTTCATCTATCTGATGGACAAACCATATTACCTTTGACCATGACTTAACCTTGTCCAACCCATCCATAACCGACCCTCTTCCTCCATTTTAGGGAGAACTACATTGGCCTGAGGCCCTTAAAATAGGGGCTATGTAGGTAGCACTCAGTTGACATGGGGTCTTCTGAGGTTAGCTTGGCCATTCCTTCGTCCATCCATCTAGTGAACCAACTATCTCAACTCGCCTCGACCAACAACCTTGGAGATCGTGACTATCTCCCTAAACCACGACCACTTCCAAGACAACTTTGCCTTGGTTGTTTTTGCATGTATGCTACCTCACGAATGGTTAGCAAAATTGTTTGCAACCCATATTTTGACCCTCACAAGTATTGGATTGCGAGCAAGTTGATCCCCACTACTTGTGACATTTTCATGTTTTCCAAGAGCACTTCCTGAGCCCATGATACTTGGAACATGACAACAATTGGAGCTATAGCTTGGATCGTTTAACCCAATCAGCTACGACTAAATGCTGGGGCCTGGTTATTTTTATTTTGGCACTCTTCGACCCTTGACCTGTGATAATTTGACCTGACCATCACGTGAAGTGGTTTGCACGCAATCTCAACTATTACAACGTTTACACTCAAACTTCACCATATCCATCCTCTATCTATCAAATTGGCACCCGATTTCAGGTTCCCTTCCCTCGACTCCCACTTTAAGGGGGAATACCTCATCCCATAATCGGGGCAACCTACATTCATTTTTGTCTTACAGTTCACCAGAACAACCAACAAGATAAAAGTGACCTTATCCCATACCTGGGGCAATTTACTCCTATTTTTGTCTTGCAGTTCATCAAGAAGAACCAACAAGACAAAAGGGGTAAATGTAGACACCAAAATCATGTCTACTCCTTGGTCATTCTCCCCCTTGGTCCCCTTGGTCCACTTCTACACATTCCTAACCCACACACTTATTAATTTAAAATAATAACTTATTTTAAATTAATAACATCCCCCTTGACACATCACCCATGCCACCTCACCTCTGCTAAGATACCTCTCCTTGGATGCCTTCCTCACCCCATGCCAAATCTTAATTGCTTAAACCACATTTCATCCCTCCCACTAGCCTCTCACGCTCATTTAATCCATCTTTGACCATTTTCCAATGACAATTAGACCTAGCAGTTGTAAGAATGGGCAAAAGGCTAAAAATAGACTCTTTTCCCATGCTTCAGCCGCTGACATCAGTCATATTCAACTAACATCAGTGGTTTTGCTAGCATCGGTCCCTTTAAGACTACATTTTAGCTTCTATTGCTCCCCCCACAAATGCTAATTCTCTTCCTCCAGGGTCCAAGCTCTCTCACCTCTCAACTTCTTGCAGGTATCAGTGTCTCAACAACACTTTCCAGGCTCAAGGATTTTGCACCAGTCATTCCACACTGATTGAAGGTTGCACGACATCTCCCACATCAGCCACAATAGAAACATGCCTCCTACACTTCTGCCTCTCCACTTACAACTAAGTATTTCTACTAGTTTGTATTTCAATATCTTTTTAATACACTAGCAATCAACCTATTGTCCATTTCCAGACTCAACTATCAACTAGACCCGACCTGACTTCTTCCTAAAAAGGCTAAGAAGCCTTCTTCATACTCTTATTCCTTTTTGACAACTCATCTTCTCCATTTGATCCCTCTTTTAGGGCACACTCTCTGTCCTGCAAACCCACCACAAATCACTAAAACTCCCACAGACACCCCAAACCATTCTGTTGACCACAGACAGACCTAAAACTCATCCAAAGCCCCATTGCCTCGACCGATGCCGGCCTCCAGGCTCATTTCCCCTATCGACATCAGTAGGACTAATTGACGTTGGCAACCTTAATCAACTAACAATGGCAGACTAACCAGCGTCAGCAACTATGGAAGACCAATAGCAGAATACAGGTACATATTGTCTTTATTTATTTTGCTTAGTCTTTCATTATTTATCTTTATCCGGCATTCTTTTATCAACTAGTGGACTGTCATCCCTCAAGGAAGTCTTTGCACTTTTGGGACCGAGCTTTTGCTTGGTAGTCCACCTTACATCCATCTAACAATCTCTTTGTTTGAGTCTCTTTCTTCTACAGGTGTCATCCTCTACAACCAAAGAGGAGTCCTTATAACATCTAGATAACAGTGCACAAACTTCATCTGGGTACGTATAAACCCCTGACCATTTATCTTAGTTTCTTTCATCCTTTGAATGTGAAAAGCAAAAACTTATTAGAAACACCACCGGGTGTGACAGAAACTGTTGATGTATTAAAATTGTGCTAGATCTTAATAAACAACAATGGGAAGTTTCAAGCTATGGGATAATGTGGCTTGAAAACAACCTCTACATTTTAAAGAAGCTGGTCTCTTCTTTTGCATTTTGTGTTTCTGTTTAGCCTCCTATCCCTTTTCCCCAACACCCGATACAAAAGAAGAGAAAATCTTCTTTAAAATCTGGAGGTTGTTTTCAAGCCACATTTTCCCACAGCTTGAAACTTCCCATTTTTGTTGATTAAGATCTAACACAATTTTAAGACATCAATGGTAAATATAACAAAATCACCATGACAACTATCTGTGAAAAATAAAGATAAGAAAGCAAAAAATCATGAAGATACAAGGGGAGATTTTTGAGAGAAAATTTATAGGAAAAGAAAGCAATGATAAATGAAAAATATCAATGATAAGAAAAAGACCAGTATATATAAAATGTAAAACAAAAACATAAGCTAACTATAATACAAGAAGAAGAAGAAACATGATATAAGACAGGAAATAATTTGACATAGTGTCAAATGATATAATCAAAATACAAATAATATTGGATCACATGTCCAATCTAAATATAAATGAGGAAACACCATGCATGTGTTCATAAATATTGGTAAATCTATCCATACACATTTTCTAAGACATTGGATAAATCTCTATGAAGCTGAATACAAACTGCTGCTAATGTCTCATCAATCTTTGCTAAATATTGGGAAACTTATTCTTTTCTAATCTCCTTAATTAAAAAATAAGGAATACTCATTGGATCATGTTGATGAGGGAAATTGGGTAAAGGATGGTCAAGAGATTGCATTAGAACAAGATCTATGGGATATGCAAGAATCATCATTGGAGAAAGATCAACAGGTGGAGAGACAGAAGGTGGTGAAGGGACCATAAGAGGTGTAGCTATGGGGGAAGAAGGGGGAGTCTTTTTTCAAGAACAACTTATGGGAGGAATGGTAGAAGGTTCAAAAATAGCTATAATATGGTCCTTAAGATGCTCCTAAAGGATACGACAATGATCAATATGATGTGTGCCACATTAGTACCATAGACAATACCTCTCACATACTTAGGTATATATTTAGGAAAAATATTTAGAGGAGGTATGATACTGTCTATTTATGGGGAATAAGGATGCAATATATCAATATACTATCGTAACTTATGATAATGGGTAGAAGAGTGATTATTTATCCTATGGAAGTAATAGATATGCTTGTGAGTATTTTTAGGAGAAACACTCATATAGAAGGTATAATAGGCATAAAAGAAAAAGGAGATGAAGCATCAATCCATTTGGCAAGTAGGGGATCCATCTTAGGTAAAGTAAACCATCACTAAGAGAAGGTGGTGATGGAGAAGGAATAAAAATAGGTGAAATAGAAGGAGTATTATTAGAAGGAGCAAGAATAGGATTAACAATAGTGGAAGTAGCAATAATAAATAGTTATAACATAAGTTCCACTATGGGAGGGGCAGGATCAACATAAGGTATAAGGAGGTTTGCACTAACCTCAAGGGTGAACTAATGATGGGAGTTAGGGAACCTATCAAAATGGTAAGGTCTGGTCATAACATGATCCATGAGCATAGTCCTATGGGGATCCTAAAAAATTGGAGGTGTTAGTGCCATCTCTACTATATGATAAAGAGGAAAAATGCAAGAATCAAGAACTATAAAGAACATGAGAAGATGCATGAAAAAACTAAAGTAAAGAAAAATGATAATGCATAATCTCAGAATCACGAGCTTGGACAAAACTTCCTAATAAAGGATCATCTAAATAATAACCATCATCATAATTTAGCATATGAAGACCAATTACACAATTTAGAATAACTTTGTCATCAAAATAATCATGGTGAATATAATGCCAAGTCTTGGATAAGACTATAGGAATGTCATCTCAAATAGGTTTGTGAAAATGAGGTTGTAAAGAAGTAAGAAGCCATGAGATGAGATGAGATGAGGCACGAGATTGGAATTTTTGATCCTTAAGTTAATCTCATCAGGTTCATCATCATTAGAGTCTAAAAGGTTTTGAGGATTGTAACCAATGAGCTGAAGATGCTCATTGTAACCTCTGGTTGAGTTGATAGGAAAATTTAAACATTGTGACTCATGGAATGGAATTCTAGGTAAAGGCTCAAGAGTAGGAATCTTTAAAACACCATGATCTTGGAATTGTTTAAAATTACAAGGGTTAGTATCTCCTTGAATCCTATAAATGGCTCCATTATGAGGGAGTTTAATGCATTGGTAGGCATAAGAGGTGATAGCTCACATATGATAAGTCCATGACCTACCAAGTAAGATGTTATAAGATAGGGGACAATTAAAGATAATCACCTTTACATTAATGATAATAGGTATGGATATAATGGGAAGCCACACACACCCAAGAGGAGCCATTTGCCTTCTATCTTATCCTTGGTAGGTGCTATGTGTAGACTTAAAATTGCATTTTGAATATCCAAGGGTTTTAATGAAATAAAGATAGGTAACATAAGTTCTATAACCCTCATTAATCAATGCACATTTAACTTGGATATCACTTATTTGGATGCTAATGAATAACAAAGGATCATCTCCATGAAGTATAATCTCATCAGGAATCATAGACGTGATGGTAAATTTAAAAGAAAGAGAAGTATCAATAGTTTCATCAACATTGATGGACATCTCTTCATATTATTGTAATATACTATCCTCAAAACCAAATAAGGATACCTCTCATCCTACTAAAGGAGGACAAGGGACATTCATCTCAAATAATATTTGTGTAATATGGTTCTGAGGATGGAGAGAGGTCCTAATAATTTCAAGAAATGGAAGTTGATATGGGAGATTAGTGAGTTCTATAATGGGATCCCACTCATCATAACCCATGAGAATATTGTTAGATATAGGCACATAATGGTTAAGAAGATTTGCATAAGGAGGAGCTGAAGAGTATTTCAATTTATGTTGATAAAAATGAGAAGGTTGCAAATCATTTGTTGATGAAGAACTAGTTTATTTAGATTGATCTTGAGAAGTAGAAGAAGTGTTAATAGAAGGTTGATTATCATTAGAAGATGATGGAAGAATGGTAGAAATAGAATGGGATGTGTTATCTAAGGGAGAATCATAAATTGGACTATCATCAAAGGTTATAATATTGGGGATCTTCTTGCCCCAACTGATTCAAATGAGTTAGGGAAGAATATTGGATAACATGAAATGTCTTAGAAGTAGGTGGGGTGTAGATAGGTTGAGAATTGATGAAAGACACCACCCTTCACATATTAATCATTCTAACCATATTTTATTTAGAAGATGGTTCAACAAGACTTTCTACATTATTAGTGGAAGGAGTGGGATTGTCTTGGTTATCTTGAATTGGTTGATGATTAGGTAAAGGATCCTTATAGATAAATAAATGAGCATTTGCTTGATTTAAGGATTGAGCTTTATCATGAGATTTGTAATCCTTGAAAGTAATTTCATAAGCTTGTTGACACTTGTGAGTGATAAAATCATGGTTAAAATTAGGTCCAAGAAGAAAGTCCATAGCTAAATTATGAATTTATCTACAAGTCTTATGAGAGTGACCCCAATTAGAATGAAACCAATAAAACTTGCTAGGATCATACTAGGTTTTCATAGGATGAGTAGGGTCAATCTCTCAAGGAAGAGGCCTAGGTATATGCTTAATAAATTTAGTTAAGGAAATAGGTTTATGAAAATTAATGTTATTAGGTGAAGAGAAATGAGGATTAGTATATTGTTGAGAAGAAGCTGGTTCTAAAGAAGGGTTAGGAGTGACAGCTTGAACATTATGAATGGTATCATATGAATTGATAACACCATCATTGGAAATATTGTGGTTTTTGTTTCTAAGTAACAAACAAGGACCCACAGAAGGTTGGGGTGGCTCAAATTGATGCATAAGGAAGTATTATCATTTGGCTTGGTTAATGGATTCTTCTAAGGTATGTGGAGAGAGGGTGTGAACTCAATATTGTAATTTAGCATAAAGAGCATTGGTATTGAGATGAAAGAGATTATCATCAGCCATGTTATGTTCACACTTGTTTGAAAAAATATTCCATCATTTAATAAAGGTTTGGTTTCTTTCATTGTCATTTTGTTTGCAATTGATGAAATGGGCCAAAGTGTTTTCAAGAAGATCACTAGTTTGGAATTCTTGTACTAAATCATTCACTAAATCTTCCAAACTAATAATGGAATGAGATCTAAGTTGATTATACCAATCCAAGGCATCACTATGAGGGTTCTGGCAAGGAGTTTGGTAGCAAAAAAGGTGTTTAATTTGACCTAATCCTTATAAATATTTCCAAATGTCTTAAGATGAAGGGTAAGATCGGTTGATCCATTATAAGAGATTGTAGGTGTTATACCTCCTATATCAATGTTAGAAATTTGAGTGGTAAGAGGTTCATTTTATAAATTCTTGATGACTTTGTTGACTAAAGGAGGTTAAGGAATGAAATTTCCTTGAGAATATTGCAGAGGGGAAGGAGGAACACTTGGTTATATGTGCCCCAAATCATTAGTTGAGGATTGGAATGAAGATTAAGAAGGCAGTTTTGCATTCTCATCATTTGATTCATATTATGAGCTTGAAATGTGTTGATTTGATTGAGAATTTGTAATAATAGTTGATGAGTTTGATTAGTGTTATTAGAAGAAGTAGTATTGGTTTTTGTGTTTGTATTAGTGGCTTGGGTACCACTATTAGTGTTAATATGAGCTTGAGAAGAGCTATGAGAATTTGAGGCACTAGTGGAAAAATTTGCTTTTGAAGCAAAAGATGGACTAGTAAATGGTTGAGAGGAAGAAGCACTATAAAAATGAGTGCCTTAGGTGGAGAATAGTGAACTAGTGGATGGATTAAGGATAGTGGATCTTATGAGGGGCCCACTAGATGTAGAACCTACCATGTTAGTTGAGATACTAGGCATGGAGGTAGAAGATGTTAAAGAATAAGATGTCATGGCATAAGGAGTTAAGATTAAAGGAAGAGGTTGAGAAGCAAAGAAGTTAGTACTCCCAAAAATAGTTGAGAAAATGAGAGTAAGAGAATGAGGTTCTTAAACTTGATGATTAATCATAAGGTTATAAATGGTAGAAGGATCCTTCCCTCTATGTTGATGAAATTCCATGATAAAGAGATACATTTCAGGTGTATACTCTAACTCAAGCTAATCCTCTAAGAGATGAGAAGGGTTTTATTATAAAGAGGTATGGGGATTCCCATAGTTCATTGTACGATTTGTGATATAAACATTACTAGCATTCTCAAAAGGAACCCTACTTTATCTATGAGAGATCAGGATTGGTAAATTCCATCATGTTTATTGATTGAACTTCAATGTTGTCACCAAATAGAAAGTTCATGATGAAAGGGGGAAGAAGCAAGATGAGAAAACAAAGAAATCATAAAGTGACTAACATAGAACTGGGTCAACCTGGTCGACCTAGTGTAAAAATAGGGGTTGTGAAACTGCATAGGGTCCACATGATCAACCCATTATAGAGAATAAAGACTAGTAAAAAAGTAGAAAAAGATTATAAATAATTCTAGGTCGATCAAGTTAACCTAGTGTAGTATATAGAGGCTAAAATATGTGTTAGGTCGATTGGGTAGACCTAATACAATGAACTAGAAGTAAAAGAATGAATTGATAATAAGTTTGTGAAATGAAACAAGATAGTTTCTAGTTGATCTAAGAAGGTAAATGCTAAAATTAAATAGAAAATCAATTGAATTGACATTGGCCAATCTAATTGATGCACACAAAAAAAACCCTTGCACCAACATTAGCTAATGTAAATTCTTACACACATAATTGATCAAAGAGAAAGCAAACAACTTGAAAGTAAAACTAGCTACTTGGTCAACCTAGAATGTTAATTAGATTATTAAATATGATTTTAAGTGATAGGGAATTGGTTGTAAGCAAGGTACTAGATAAAAATCTATGGATGGTTTTAGGTGAGTTTAGGATGAAAGAGACTGTAGTGGCAATGATACAGGCTTGATGTTGGGGCCTACCCCCTCACTTCATACATCAAAACAATAAAGGTGTTGGGTGTTTATCCAAAATATACCATTAACCATGCTTTATACTTTACCATAGCATCAAGTTGACTTTCCCCATGGTGATGAAATCCATGTAGGTTGGCTTGGGTAGTCAAATATTAAAATGCTGATTGATGTTATGTGATTTGGCCATGTGTGTATAAAATAGAAATAGTGAAACTAAGTGGTTAATAAAAAGACTCCTAATTAGACTATGTGAACTATTCTAAGCATGCAAGAAAATGAAAGAGAAGATGTGAGTAATATATAAGGTGACGTCCAAATTTGAAACAAGGTATAGTGAGAACACTATATGCACAACATACAAAACTAGGTTGATAGGGTCGAGATAGTACTACTAAAGATAGGGTATATAAAACCTACTAGGTCGATGAGGTGGACCTCATTTTTTTATATAGCACATAAAAAATAGAACTACATTGACTAGGTCAATCTAGTTGAATGTATAGAGGTAGTTTTAAAGACTACAAACTTGAGAGGAAAGTACAAAAAAGGAAAGATATAGATAAATAGAAATTGACATTGATTATTCAAAGATGAAAATGAAGGGTATTACTAATATGGAATCTTCAATAAATTTGATCTAATAAGAGAAACTAGGTCAAGTTGATTGACCAAGTTACACAAAAACCTACCACAAAAGCTAAAAAAGTGCTGAAAATACACTAGGTTGACTTGATCGACCTAGTAGGTTGAATAAGATGTCTAAAAATGCACTTGGTCAAGTTGATCAACCTATTATGATAATTTTGAAATATGGAAAATTGGAACATATACTCAATCAAGATGATCGATCAAGCTATACAAGAACTTGCCAAAAAGTGGCTGAAAACATGTTAAGTTGACCTTATCGACCTAGTAGGCTAAAGTAAAAGTCTAGAAAGTGCTGACAACCTATACTAGGTTAAGCTAATCGATCTAGTTGTCTATTTATATACATAGATGAGAATAATTTGTTGATAGAATTAAACTAGTGTGTCAAAATATACGATAGAAATAATGAAAAAAATAAAGAAATACGTGAAAGAAATCTTTCAAGGGTTAGTTTCATGTCAGGTTCACTAGAATGTATGAAATAAAAAATTCATGATGTACATGAATCAATCCTAGATTGGATAAAATAGAGCACACCTACACTTGTAATTGGGCATACACTTGTTAATCAGGATCATGATCAATATGGGGATCTAATAGACTTGATTAGGGGATCACTTGTATCACTTGTCACAACATATCATGCTAAGAAGGGTTCTAAAGCCTACAATATAACATAATCACACAAAAATACTAAAATAGTCTTATGATTTGATATTTCACTTATGCTAACAAATAAGTAAACTATTCTAATAACAAAAAAGTAAACTAATCTAGTGTGCACCAAAGCTTGTGTCACAAAGTGGGGGTTAGATCAAAACAAATAAACAAAAACTAAACTAAACATGCATATGAGACATATACTCACATCAATGTATACAAAATACTAATAGATAAAAGAGAAGAATACATATTGTATTATCTATCTACTCTTACAAAGGAGAAATAAAGTTAGGAATACTTACCTTTGAAGATGAACCTACCGAGCCTCAATCTCTCTCTTGGCCAAGGTTCTTTATAAGAGATTGTTGTGGTTGTAAGGATAACTAAGATAAATAATCTCTAGGCTACATGACCTACCTAAGCATCCAATATACTTCTCCACAAGACAAGATTGGAGCTCCAAAAAAAAAGTATTGAACCCTACAGATTCATTCCTCAAGTAGAATGGTCAATTATCAGATGTTCGTTTGCACTTCTTCACTTAATTCTTCTCTTCTTATGAAATAGTGGGAAATGACCTTATATATATATATAGTGGTAACTTACCTATAATATTTTGGACCTATCAACTGACTTAGCATGTTTTTGAGATAATGCCTAAAGTCTGTAATAGGTTAGTCGAGAGGTTAATAATGTAAAAGAGCTAAAGTGTCTCGAAAACACACCCAGGTTGACCTAGTGTATTAAATATGTCAAAAGGGTAACAAGTTAAGAAATGAAAAATTAAAGCATGATAATGACTATAATGGATAGGAAAGAGGAGAATAATCTTAGGGTTTAATGTCTTAAAATACTAGAATGTGGATTGCAAGTGGCAAAATGAATAACAATCTTATGAAGCACTGATGGTCTACCCACCTTTTTCTTGGTGCACCCCTTAAGGCATGCACTTAGAGAGAATGAGACTTGACAGGTTCATACAAGATACAAAGTATCAGTAATCAATAAAATTTTAAAAATATTATGTATATATAGTATCCATACAATGCCATAAAATGAGACTTTTAGGATGAACTATGCACTAAAGTATTAAATCACCTTTTAACCAAGGGTAGTCATTGAACCCATTTATCTTATTTATCTAACACAAAAAAACAAATTTACCCTTCTAGATACTTATTGACTACATTAATTTGTCCATTAGATTGAGGATTATAGGATGAGATATGATCCAATTGGGTTCCCAAACATGTAAATAAGTCTATCCAAAAATCACTAGTTAATATGGGATATCAATCACAAAAAATAATCTTAGGAGTACCATGTAATTTTTAAGCTATATTGAGGAAAGTAAAAGCTACTATACTGGCCACCAATGGTTGAGATAATGAATAAAAATGAGCATAATTTGAGAATCTATCCATAATAACCATGATAACATTTATACCTTCAAATGTTGGTAACCTAGTAATGAAATTCATAGATACCTCTTACCATCATTGACTAGGGATGGATAAGGGTTGTAAAAGACCTGGGGTTTTAATGGTTTCACCTTTATTTTACTAACAGACCATATAGTCAGCCATATATTTATGTACATCCCCCTTGATTCATTTCTAAAAAAATCCTTCTTGACTCTTTGTTAGGTTTTCTAAAACTATGAGTGACTTCCAAGTGGAGACACATGAAGTTCTTAAAGGATTTTATGTTTGAGAAGAGAATTTTGACATAGATATAATCTATCTTTGTACCATAATGCATTCCCCTTCCATGTAAACTTTTCAATCCCATCAAAACCCTGCTATAGATTTTGAATCAATACATGGGTACTATTGTCATTCTCCCATTTTGGCCTTGCTTGCTTGAGCCAATCTACTTGAAAAATGGTTATGGCACACAACAATGACTTAATTAGTTCATCTTGCCTAGATAGTGCATTGACCACGACATTTTTTTTCTTTCTTATAGACTATTTCAAAATAAAAACCTAACATTTTTATCACCCATTTTTTTGTTCTTCAGAGGATAATCGCTATTCTAAAAAATATTTAAGGCTATCATGATCAGTCTTTAACTAAAAGTGATGACCTAATAGATAAGGTCTCCATTATTTGAATGCATGTAGAATAACCATAATCTCTTTCTCATAGATAGGTTTAAGCAGGTTTTTACCCTTCAGTTGATGACTTTCAACAAAAATGGGCCTACCTTCTTGCATTAGTAGTGCACCCCTACCATATCTAGATGCATCACATTCAACCACAAAGGTTTTAGAAAAATTTGGATTAGCTAATATTAGGGTGGTGCATAGAGCCATTTTCAAATGTTCAAATTTCTTGGTAGCTATATTAGTTCACTAGTAGTCTTTCTTCAATAAGGAAGTGAGCAATTACACAATACTACCATAGTGTTTGACAAACCTATGATAATAAACAGTTAGCCCCAAAAATCTCATTAGTTTCTTGAGTGTCTTGGGAATCTTCCACTCCATGATGGATTGGATTTTTTTAGGATCAAATTTTAATCTCTCATGTGATATAATATGACTCAAATATTCCACTTCTTAAACTCCAAAATCACATTTGGATGGTTTATGATACAATTGATGTTGCTCAAGAACTGAGAGTACCTGTTTCACATGATGCAAGTGGTCTTCCCAAATTTTTATATAAATAAGGATGTCATTAAAAAACAAGTACAAAATTTCTCAAAAATGGCCTAAAACCCATATTCATCAAACTCTAGAAGGTGGATGGTGCATTGGTGAGACCAAAAGGCATGACCAAAAATTCATAATGGCCTTTGTGAGTATGGAAGGTTATTTTAGGAATGTCCTCCTCATGAATCCATATTTGATGATACCCAGAGTGAAGATCTAATTTTTTAAAATAAATATCACCATGTAATTCATATAAAAAATAATCAATTAAAAGAATAGGAAAATTATCTTTGATAGTGAACTTGTTGATCTTTCTATAATTTAGGCACATCCTCCAAGTTTCATCCTTCTTTCACACCATGACTATTGGAGAAGAATATTCACATTGGATATGGAGAATGGTATCTACCTCCAAAAACTCTTATACCATTATTTTAATTTCACTCTTCTAGGCATAAGGATATCTATATGGTTTAATGTTAGGTGTCATACTTTTAGGAATGAGTCTAATGGCATGATCATAAGTATGACTAGGAGGAAGAACTTTTAACATGTGTCTAAAAACAACTGAATGCTCATCCAATATTTTTTGTAACTTAGGATGGCTAGACTCTTTAGTTTTTTGAATATCAATGGAAAATAAGTGTGCCACAAATCCTTCATCATCTTGGTCATTTGATGTGAACTAATCATTTTTGGAGAGTTAAATCTTAATCTCGGTAGTTCCACTAATTTGCCTTTAGAATAAAAATGTGTGAACAATTCATGAAAATTCATCTCAATAGTACCCAATGTGGCAATCCATTGTAATCCCAAAACAATGTCAGTCCCACCCATATGAATAAAAAATATAAGAGAATCTAGAAAATAGTCCCCCATTGCTAACTTAATACTATGGCATTTTCTAGAACAATTAATTGTACCACCATCTACAATCATGACTTAAAATTTTGGGGTTGGGTAGATGAAACAATTCAAATAAGCAACCAACTTATTATTGATGAAATTATGTGTACTACCTGAGTCAATCAACACTATGACCTTCTGTTTCTTAATGAAACCCACCACCTTAGGAGTCTAAGGAGTAGAAATACCTAGAAGGGCATGAAAAGAGATAGTAGGTTGAGAATCTATAGTTTCATCCTTGATTCTTTCGAAATCCTCAACAAATGCCTCCTCATCTTCTTCATCTTCATTATCTCCTTAAATGTAAAATAATTTTTTTTAGCACATCAATGACCTTTGTTCCATTTACTATCAAAACCATAACACAATCCTTTGGCATGCTTCTCAATTTATTTTAGTGTCAATCTGGTAAGTTGAGGCTATGATAGAGTTAGGAAGGTGCATTCCTAACTAGTAGTGAAAGGATAATGTTTAATCATCTCTTTTCTTCTTCCAAGCATGCCCTTGGTATAGTTTCAAATGCAATTGTGGGGTTAAACATATGAACCTCTAATTGAATACTATCTTTTAGTCCACCTAGAAAAAGGTTAATTAGATTTTCCTTAGTGATATCCTCCACATGTAAGGATAGATTTTGAAATTGATGAATATAATCCTTCATTTTTCATATTTTTTTATATTTTGGCTTTTTTTTTAAATTAGTTTTCATAAACATTATCTTGATAATGAGACATTAGTTCATCATAGAAAACTAACCATGTAATAGGAGCACCGGTCTTCTTCTTTTGGGCACAAAACCAATGATACTAAATGAATAGATCAGGTTATAGATACAAAGATGCCACAAAAAAAATTTGAGAGCTAAGATTTTGGTGTAAATAAAATAGATTTTCAATTTGAGTGATCTAAGTGACTAAATCCTTACCATCAAACTTGCACAAGTTTAATTTTGGTAACATCAGTTTTATCCCCATATTGGTGGTGTTATTATTGAGAGGAGGAGGACTAGAAGAAAAGAGTGGAGGGTTGTTGAGTGGTAAATGAGATGAAATGGTAGCCAATTGTGTTATGATTTGATGCAACTAATTGTTCATGACATTAAGCTGCCCTTGCATGGCTGATATTTAAGTTTAGACTTGCATATCCTTTTGTATTATGCCATGTAGATTTTATAAATCGTATCAGATTATTCATACTCCATGGCATCCCCTAAAAGAGTTTTAGGGTGTCTTTCCCTTTCCCCCATCTTTAGGTTTTAGGACTAGCCATATAAAAAGCTTGATCGTGAACCTTATTTTGCCCCATTGACAAAAATTTGATCACTAAGTTTTTTAAATATTTAGGCCTCAAATAACAAATATCAAAGAATATACCTAAACTAAGTTTTTACAAGGTTTCCAAAAAAATACAAAAATTTGAAACATTCTATAAATTGTGAGTTATGGAGAAAACTTATGAAAAATCTTAAAATAGTGACAAATTTTTAAAACCAAATCCAAATGAGCTGAAATTTTAATAAAAAATTGAATTATTTTATAACTGCAGTAAAAACATTGTAGAGAAATTCACACTTGTTTGTAAAATATATCCAAATTTTAAGATCTATGTTTTTTGACCTAATTATGGCCCAAATCGACACTCTAATACCACTTGAAATGATATTAATTCACTAAATAATTAGATATATAATTATATCATAATGATATGGAAATATATCAAAATATGAATGATATATAAGCCACTTTGTGGTGGCAATCTCCCAAATGCTTTCAATAAGAATGAATACACATATATGATGATAAATAACTAACCCTATGTCCTATATAAAGTCAAACAAGGCCATGTGCCACCCATAGGATTACCTAATAAATATATTAATGCATAAATAGATGTAAAATAATATGAAAAAGGTTTATTCAAGACATAATTTGACTACACATATCCATAGACATGTCAATGGTTAAGGGTGTAGCAAATTGCTTTTGTCAATATGCTTTTTTGGAACTTCCTGATTGATATAGGTCACTTCAAGTGGTTGAAACTATTAATTATTACTTCAATTATGCTCCATATGGTTTCAAAGGTGGGATCGAGTTATTTATTGTTATGTTCTAACATCAATATTGTTATAATAATTGAATCCATCACTTAGAATTTTATCTTGTTGTTAACTGCTCCTAATGGTTTGTCATGGCATGCAAAAGTAGAGAGAAGGGTCCATTCATATAGTTGGTTCTAGAGATGAAACCATTGGGGTCTATGTGTATGCCTTTCTGGTATCCTTTGAAATGATATCTCTTGTTTAAACTAGATCATGCTCAAACTTGTCCCCATTCTCATATGTCCAGTATAGACAAATAACCAATCTCAGACTATTGGTTTTCCTATAGTCATTATATTATGACACTCTGATCAATGTATAGCTCTTATTAGGTCCATATAGATCCATTATGTCATTTTTGAAACCAAGATTTTATAGATGCATGGACCCTTATTTTAAGAATGGTGAACACAGTCACAAGACAATGCCACAACCTTTAAAAGATGGACCTTATATGTTATAAATCTATGAACCAGAGGTCTATATTGATCTTCAATGGCATCCTTATATATTATTGATCACATAAATATATCATTATGTTGTTTTATTTGCATTATATTGATCTTTAATGGCAACATATGACCTATGAAAATCTTGCCCTGGTTTGACCTGGGTCATGTGTTTCATCTGCAAGAAGTCCCTTAGCTTTTCAACCTTTAATTTCATTGGTTGTCAATGTATGACCTAGATCATCAACTCATTGACCTATATCACACTATTAATCTTTATCACTAAAAATGACCATGAGTCATTAATCTACCTTTGACTTGTTAACTTAGTCTAAGTTAGTACAACTTGGTAGCCCCATATTTTCACTCAAGATTCACTTCTAGTTTTTTAGCTTACATGCTTGTGTCATGTGTCAAATGCACATTGGTTTTAGGATCCTTCTATCAGTTTATTATCTTCCATTCTTATGCCACATGTCAAACACATGGTTTCATGATACTACTATCAATCTATTAACTTTCATGTTTATTCCATGTGGTGGGCTTTGTTAGAGTTAATAAAGAACTCATAACTAGTAGGATCTCTCCTACAAACCATTACCATAACATATGAGACACATACATTTCAAAAAATAATAATTTGCATAAATAAGTCTTTGAATTGTATTCACAATCTCTATGTGGGTCTTCAAAAACTGACTAAGTCAAAAATACATGAGAGTGCCTATTAAATAGGAAAGGTAGGTTATTTTTTAAAACTAAATATTATTGCATTAATAACCATAAATTTGGAGTTTCTATTATTATTTTACACTCAAGAAATACGTGTACAAATAATAAAATCATCTCCAACAATAAAAAACTCCCAAAATAATCTTACATGCTTAACTCCAACACCCTCCCTTAAGTACATAATAGGGAGTAAAAAAAGAGTAAGCACAGAGACTAATTAGTCTTAGTAACTAGGCTTGATTATGTAACTATGTATAAATCATAGTGAAATATAAAGGGCCCCTATGGTAACCAATCCATCTTACTGGACTACATGGATGAAAAATCAATGTAATCACCAAGTCAAATAGGAACTGATACTTTGTACAAGGCTATCTCTGTAAAAAAATTGATGACAAAACATTAAGAAAAAAGTGTCATCAAGGATGAAATGTATCACCTAAAGGTGCCCAAAAAATAGTAACAACAACTAAAGTTGAGAGAAAAAAACATATGCTACAAGGTGTCCCAAGAAAGAAAATGGCTCAATACTCAAACATAATGTTGAAGAGGTACATTGGATGGAACAAAGGCCATCAAATATAAATGCACTTAGTGGACTCAAAACACTAGATGATACATAAAAGCCATAATGCTATCAATCTATAGAATATTCCATTAAGAACAAGAGAGTTTCTCCTAAAATAAGGGAGCGATGTGAGACATTAAATTGTACTCAATAATTTAGGACATTGGGATCTACTGAAAATGCATCTATGAGTACAAATGTGGCACAAAAATATAATGCACACTCAAAAAAATGGGACATTAGACTCTACCAAAAATGCATCCATGATTCCAAAGTGTGATGATAGGGACAACAATGTGGGCTAAGAAGACACAAGAGTAATAATAATGACCTCCAAAGATAAAGGTAAGGAGGAGTGATAACTCATTTGTTTTATTTGTGATGGGGTCTAACCTCCTACTAGATTGGAGATCACCCTCTATCTTTGTCAAATGAGAGAAAGTATGGGCCAAAAGTAAATGTACCTCTCTTTTAAATTATCCACTTTACAAAGATAAGTACAACTTAAAAAAGTCCCACACTAAATAAAAAGTGTGCTAACTTCACATTATAGATGTGTCTCCCATTTACAAAGTAAAGGATCTTTTTATAAAGAATAGTCCTCCACTTGTAAAGCAACTCCATATAATAAATATATCTCCACTAAAAAATTACACTCCTGCTATGTGTAAAAAAATCCACCCTTTTATAAATTGGCTACCCTCAATATACAAATCTCCCCATAAAGTGATACAATAAGTACCACCTTGTATCAAATAGGTCTAGAACCCATAATCACCACCACAATTGAAAGTTTTATTAAAAAAATAACTTGAATTATGACCAAATTCAATAACTTGACTTACATAACTTAGGTGTGTGTGTATTCTGGTGGTGTGTGAAGGATGGGTCAACCCTGGCAGTTGAAAAAGTAATGTGATTTATGAAAGAGGTATGGAAACTTAGTGAAGAATAGGCTATTGACTAGCAGTTGGTGAGGGAAGAGCTAGGCATGCTAGGGGTAGTAGACAACTATTTGAAAGACAACTTGTAGGTTGGCGATGGTTGTGGCTAAAGATGTGGAAAAAAAAGTGTTATTGAAAATGCAAATGAGTTTAAATGTTGAAAAACCCTTTTTAAACATAGAAAATAGTGAAGGATCCCATGTAAATAGGTTATGTGTGGTTGCATGAGAGATAATTACTAAGCAACTTTAGATTAGGCCAACAAGATAGTGGTCTAATACTTTAAAAAAAAATTCAAATAGATATTTAAAAAATGTATGAGGAATGATTGACCACTGATGGATGTGCTTGAGAATACCATTCTCAATAAAATCAAAAATGATAGTACCAGAGAGAATGACATAGTGAGAGGACACTCAGGATAGCCTACACAAAATAGTACGTAGATTTCAAGTAAAAATGGAGATCAATAAATAATGATCAAACATATTTCCAAAAAACTAATGTTGATAAAAATGCTTTGATTTGAATAGTATGGTAGGATGGAGAATTCCTTGGAGAGAAGAAATTAACAATCCAATAGCAAATAGATCCAATCACAAATTGAGTAATCCCAATGCCAATGTAAAAACTCAAGTGGTGGATGAGTAGGTGTTGAATAAATCCAACTATACAAAATCCACCAAAGAATTGAATGGTATGTTCCAATTTTTTGTCAAATAATAAGCTAAGTAAGGGCTATTTGGAGAGGATTTAATACCATGTAAGAGTTCATAAAGAACTCATAACTAATATGATCTCTCTTAAAAACCATTACCACAACATATGAGACTTATACATTATAAAGAATATGAATTTTTACAAATAAGTATTTGAATTGTATTGACAATCTTTGTGTAGGTCTTCAAAACTGACTGAGTCAAAAATATATGGGAGTGCCTATTAAATATACAAGGTAGGTTGTCTCTTGAAACCAGATATTGTTGCATGAATAATCAAAAATTTGGAGTTGTTATTATTATTATTATTATTATTATTATTATTATTATTATTATTATTATTATTATTATTATTATTATTCTGCACTCAAGAAATATGTTCACAAATAATAATATCATCTCTAATAATAAACAATCTATTGAAACAAGCTTACATGATTTACTCTAACAACCTCTCAGTATTCTTGATTGTTTGAATCATATCACACCATGGGATCAAGGTGTACAATGTAATGCAAAACATCTAATCTACTGGGATGCAATGTTTGAAATCCAACAACTACTTTATGAGCTCAAATTTGATGTCTACACTCCCATAAAATGATGTTTTCATTAACTTCATTGATGTTTGTGCAATTATCAAATTTAATATCAAAAGGGTTTATTTTGCTCAAGCTTTATTTGATGTTTGCATGAACATCTTACTCTATTGGTTCATCTTTGAAGCTTCATAACGTGAGCCAGAAAGCTCATGCAGACTTGAAACTTTTAGAGGATGATATTGGCATAAAAAACTCCATGGTGAGACAATATTTTGGCTTTTTTAGCTTTCTAAGTGAAGATAAAAAATGCACAAATGAGATGGTTCATTTATTTTTGAATGATGTCCTAGACAACCTAGCTCTTTAAACTCAACAAGCTAAACTTTGAAGGCTTAGATCTCGATATAGAAATCTCATAGAGATATGAAACCTATATAGTATGATATGGACACTAAGGGCATTGATCGCACATGGTTTGATGGTTACACAAGGATTTTTGAGCATATTTTTACATTACATAAGAAAACTATTCTATTTTGATTTCCATGTGATGTCTTAATGATGGTCTAGCTTCACAAAGCTTTTTTTGAGCCACTGTTTGATCTTTGAAAGTTTGGATGAACTTATTAAGGCTTGTGTAGACCCTTTCCATGAATTTGTCTTGTATTTATCACCATGAAGACTTGCCACTTGCATATATGTCCCTAAAATGACTCCTAAGATATCAAATGGCATAAGGATTAAATGAGACCATGACCAAGACTAGAAGGGCATATGAAATGGCATTAAATGAGCTATAACATATCCTATGACAATATAAAAAGCATGTATACAATATTTTAGCTATAGGGGGTTGATCCATTTTGGGTTGAGGTAAAAATGGTCAATAGTTACACATTGAGCCTTATGTAGAGGAAAGCTCAAATTTGGATTGTGTAATCAATGAGAAAGAGGAGTATAATGTGGATGATTGTTATTCCTCCAAGATTGAAGGTGTAATTGACTTATTTTTAGATGAGTATGGTGTAGATTCTTATGAACATGATCTATATACCTACTTTTAGCAAATTAACATTGGTACCTATATCATCCATGAAGCAGAATTTGAGAAAGATGAGGTATTTATTGATCACTCTTTCTCATAAGAAGATAAAGGTAACTATTTAATTCATGTATATAATAATGATAGATTAAATAACATGATAAATCACTATAATGACAAAGACCATGTATTTATGCCTATACTTGATGAATCAGATCTTGAAGATGACACTCATGATGAAGAAGATGACCTATGGAAAAGGTTCAATGTCATACACCAAAATTTTGATTAGTTAGATAAGAATACTTCTCCTCTAAAAGATTGCATATCTGATGATAGGTTTTTTAATATGCGTAATGAGTAAGTTATTGAGTGTCTCACCAAGAATGGAAAAGAGTGTCATGTTATGAATGAAGATGAACATTAATCCACTATCAAAGAACTTGTAGTCATAGAGAGTCGTAATGAAGTTAAGGCAAAAGTATTTATGTTAAAATAACAACTAACACCTTAGCTTGATGTTGAGACATTTCTAGATGCGATGGAACAAAAAGAGAGCAAGCTTGATGTTTCCATGTATCAAACACATCATGCCTAAGGTGAAAGTAAGGTTGAGGCAGTTCTCATGCCCCCTAATCTTCAATTTATGAGATGTATATAAGATATGTTAGAGATAAAAAAGGTTACAACTCCAATCACATCCATAATAAATCAAGAGATAACATTCATGAAATTTCAAGGTAGACCAATTGTAGTTCTTAAAAATATTGGGATGGTAAGTCATTTCACCATCTACCTAAAAAGTATTTGATGATGAGTATGCTTCATATGCTAGGCTAACTTCATGGAGTGAAAAAGATGCAAGAGGAACCATATTTTACCCTAGTTGAATCATGGTAATATTCCTTTCACCTCATGAGTGAGGTATTGTAAATACTAGATTAGGTGTGTGTCTTTGTTTTAGTTGTGTGTGTTGTGTTCCATAAGTGTTCTTGAGAACAAATGTTTGTTTGTTTTGGTGTGTCTTGTTTTATGTGTATTTACTTTGTTTTTTAGTGTGGTTTCAAAATAAAATTCAATGTAAAAGTTGTGTATAGGTGAATCCATGGCCCAATGGATAACATTAGGCTATTGGTCTTGGCATAACAAGCATACCACCCCTAGAATATCACCAAGAATGTTGACTATTTTGACCACAAGTCAAAATAGGTTAACCCCATATAATACAAAACTTGTATAAGGGTATATTATAAGGTAATAGGGTGTGTCATTGTCATTTTTATGATATTTAATGAGCTATTAATCTTGGTCATAGTCCAATCTAGTCTTAAGTCATTTCATGTCAGTTAAGGGTCACTTTTAGAGTCATTAGTGAAGTTGGTATAGTTTTATTAGGTGGAAAAATATTCCAAACTATGTTTCAATGTCCAACATGTCAGATAATGTCAGTAATTTTATCACTAACTAGAAAATTTGTAGGTTCCTAATTTAATTCTAGAAAATAGTTGAAAAGAAAGAGGTTTTGGAAACTATATAGCCTTTAGAGAAGTGTGGCACATGTGGAAAGATTATAGTGTCCCTTAAACTTTAATAACTCCATTTTCATGTTTTATCTACTTTGGAACACTAATAAATGGCTAAAAACCATTATTATCCACCATTGCTCCACTAGATGCAAAACTAGTCAACATGTTTCTTCTTGGTACAACTAGTAGGAGAGGTTTCAAGTTAAATGCTCTTGATGGGTATTGGTACACTTTGTTTGAATAAAATTCATGGTAGGATTTGGAATAATGGATACTTATTCTTTATGAACCATTCTTAAGAAGTTAATTGTCTCATTTTACTTGCTAATCCCCACACTCTGTAGGTTTTCTCTTGTTTAAGCTGGTCCATACAATCTAATTGGTGAAAGTGGTTATAAAAAATGTGTACTTCCTTATTTAATTATTTTTATCCTTTTTATCATGTTTGGAGGTGATTTTATGAGCTCAAACTTCTTAAGTTGTAGGTTGAGTATACTAGTCAAGTTGTAGACATGTACATCAATTATATAGGTTTTCATTTCCTATATTCGTTTCTAAAAGAGATATATTGATGATTAATGTTTTTTATAAGTTATATTAATAACATTTCCTTGAAAATTTTTGTCTAAAAGGGTAACATCCATGGATTTGTAATCAAATAACATAACACACCATCAATTTTTGCAAGTATCTATCTACAATCAGATGAATGGAAGATCTAAGCATAGTCATGGAGAGTAAATGAAGTTTATTAATAGGTTGTGAACATATCCTTCAAACATGAGAAAATAAGTAAAGTTACTCTAATGAGATATGATAACATGTGACAACTAGTTATCCTACACACATAGTCTTGCACCATCGATTTGCACCTATAGGTGCCCTATAAGAGGCTGAACACATTGAGATAAGTTATTGGAATTGGTTTGAGGTCCTTCAAGGTAAAATGGATCCATTTGAGAATTGATAGATGGTATAATACTTATTATATGCCCATACACCATACACATTAATGATATTACATCTTCATTGCCCTTGTCTATTACTGTGTACACACCTACATGCTCCCATAGAGGTATGAGCATTTGGAGTGAAGAGTTTATACATGTTTTGTGATCTTCATAAAATTTGAGAAAATTTAATATGTCATAAGAATCATGTTGAAACCATATAGTGGTAGGTAGACTTAAGGATTTATGTTCATAATTGGAAAAATTTATTTTAGGGATTTGTTACCTTAAAATCTCTAAAATAGAGCCTTGTCTACTTTTTATGTTGCCATATGATGAGATGATAGGGAGTCTAGATGAATATAAAGGATCTTATTAGATATTCCTCATATAGGGGAGATGTCTTGACTAAATAAAGTGGATTTTTGATCCAAATGATTGATGAAAAGGAGTCCTAAATTATTGTAATTCTTCACTGTAGGTTTTCAAACTTCTCTACATTGTTTGAACTCCAAATGACCTTATAGTCCTTGGAAAGAAAGGAGGAACATACCTCCAAGGTGAGTGATCTTATTCAAGTAAAAATGGAAATAGTGGTCTGGGGGACATCAAGAGGAATTGAAATATAGTTTTTTGACCTATATCACCACCTATAGATGTTCCTTGCCCTTATAAGCTCACTTACAATCTAATTATATGTACTTTCAAGATTCATAGTGTGAACTAAGAGATAAAACCCTAAAAAAATGAAAAACCTATAGGTTGGAGTTGGTTCTAATACTTCAAAGATATCCTATACCATGTATAATAAGTTTCAAAGTTTGAGATGCACCTATAGTACCTCTTTTACTCTAGAAATGGTCATTTATAGTTTATTGTAGTATGACAGTACACCCAAACATGACTATCTTGATGTTGGCATTGTATGATGTGAACAAGTACAAAATAGTTTGAAATAGATTTTATGACTCCAAAAAGGTCTTGAATCATGAGAAAAAAAGTCTAATATGCAGGTGTCACCTATAGGCATGTTTTTTTGAGCAAGAATATAATACAAAGATAACCTTTAGTCTAGTCTAGTCAAGTTAAAAGGCATACATTGAAAGAGTTTTGGCTAGGGATGGATGATGAACATGTTTGAAAAGGATTCCATAGTATTAGGAACATTTCATGAGACTCTAATCATATGGAAATAGAGTATAGAGAGGTTTCAACTTGGAGTTTATAGTCCATACTCAAACTCTGTATAGTTAATGAGTGTTTAAGAAGTTTGTCTTAGGTTTTGAGATGTTTAAAGGTGATAGAGACATGACCAAACCTTGGAATCTAATATAAAATGTCCCTATAACTCGATCAAGCCTCTTGTAGGCTTGTTTTGCATTAGGCAATATGGTAGATTCCATCTATTCTATCTTAGATAGAGGGAACTCCCAGGGGGACAAACCTTATAGGCCTAATATGAAAATGTTAGGAAATGAGTTAGAAGTGATTTAAAATGTTGAGGAAAGGCTTAGGGAGTTGTCATAACATGTAAAAGAATGTACAATTCCTCATAGTCATGACCAACTAATCAGAGGTAGTGGTGAATAGTCAAACATAGTCAAGTCCTACTAGGCCTTAACTAGGCCTAATGCCTAAAAGGGGTGTAGCCCTACTTATAATAAGAAGTGAACCTTTTAGAGCATTGTAAAACCTTAATGTGGAGATATAAGGTGTGTGTAAGAACCTTTGGTTTGTAGAGGAGGCCATATAAAAACCATTTATTGACTTGAGAACATGAAAGGGTGCACAAAATGCCTTGGAAAACTTGAGAGGCCAATTTTGGAAGCTTGCAACTATACAAATGCATAGCATGGGAGATCAAGGAGATAAGGTATGTTGGTAAGGTCCCAAAAAAGGATTTAATGGGTTTTTTTCATGAGTTCAATGTAACAATTTTATGGATAATCCTTAGAGGTTAAAAATACTTAAAACCCTCTAAAACCCTTGATAATGACCTGATGGGAAATATGAAGAAGGAAAGGCATCCATATGAGCTATTTTGGTTAGGGAAACAATTTTAACTTAAAAAGGACTACCCATGGTTTTTTCCCATCAAATTATCTCCTACCCTACTTGTATTGGATTTTATTGACATATTTTGATGTTTTACAAGTAAATAAGGGGTTAAAAATATGAGGGTCACTTTTAGGGGTAGAATGATACATAATATAACTCCTCATATTTATTTCTTACCTAAAAAAAACACATAAGTATATCTATAAACACCTTCACTTCAGCCAATTTAGAATGGCATAGTGAATGAACAATGATCATTAAGTGAGAAGTTGAAAAATCTAATTTGGAGGCCTTTTATGGTCTTCATGATGGATATATAGACTTGAGGAGCCTTGATAATTATAATACCCCCTATGTATGAATTTTTTTGAGAAACTAATGAGCATCTTAGTTCTAAGTGTGAAGACATGTCTAAAGAAGAGTGATTATGATAGTAGATAGTGAGAACACTTGGATATAATAATATTTATGATTAGGGACACATATAATGCATGTTGGATCATATTTATAACCCATCACTCATATTTCAATGATCTCATCTATCCCTAGTTTGTTTTTGAACATTCAAAGAAGGCCAAATGATTAAGATAATTTCTAAGTAAACAATTAAAGAGTCTTACACTAGATATGAATGAGTTTAATGCTTGGAGAGATATTTGTCCACAAATACCATGCATGTTTTATTCCACACTCCATTCTCTTGCAAACATAACTCCTTATCTCAGCTTGACAAGTGTTTTTATGACTCTTGGACTTCATTCTTCTCTCTCTTATCTCAGATTCTATAAGTAGTAGCCATTTTTTCTCTTGTTTAATATTTCCACACTAGGTATGGTGAATCCATACTAGTTTAATGTTATAATTTGCCTTTGAATAATATATGAAATATATATTTGAGTTTTTAAACATCTTATCTAAG
Organism: Torreya grandis; assembly: GCA_037957365.1. NCBI lineage: Eukaryota > Viridiplantae > Streptophyta > Pinopsida > Cupressales > Taxaceae > Torreya > Torreya grandis. The sequence goes on along the minus strand of JARHVA010000522.1, from coordinate 2,410,143 downwards.
TTTACAAAGTGATTAATGGTGAGGTCTATTGATTCTATCCATACTTATCCTTATCTTTTCATGTCTAGTACAAGGATTTCTCATTCTATCAAGTCATATAGAGTTTATATGGTGTGTTTGGCTTCATTAGAGTGTGAAAGTGTCCTTAGATTCATAAATATTATCTCTAGTCTATATTCCTTGAGTTTTCTCATGCATATCACATCTATATTGAAATACTAATGTTAGAACACCTTATGACATTGAAACTAGTTTGTAGGTCTTGTTTTTTAGTGAAATAAGTATAATAGCATAGTGGATATATTCATGGTGTCTCAAAACCTTAGAGTAGATTTATTTCATGCATAATTGTAGTCTCTTTCCCATAAGTAATCAGTTGGTATAGGTGATAAGCACTTCAAGATCAATTCAGGGAGATATTCCTTAAACATAGAGGTCTACTTCTATTATAGATAAACCCACATACCTATAAGTATTCCCATGCTGCCAAAATCTAGAGTATGATTGAAAAATGTTCTCTAGGGTGAAATATTTGGTGATGATAGGGACAACCCATTTATAAGTCTGAAGTACTAAAATCCATGATCCATACTTATCAAGTTACAATTTAGGCCACTCTATGTAATTTATTATCAAATCTTACATATTGATACATACATAAGACAATAAATATGAGATAACTACATATGTATGATATCCTCTTTAGATTATTAGATATGTTAGAAACACCCATTAATAGAGGGTTCCTTGGGATATATCAACATTATGTTCCCACTAATACATTTTTCCCATAGTTAGTCTAAGGGTGAAGAGCTAGGGTTTGATCATTTGAAAAAGAGTGATAGCATGTGTGAAATATTTGAACACACCAAATCAAAAGTGATAGAAAACCCATAATATTATGGGTGGTCAAACATAGATCTAGTCAATATTCTATATTGGATAACTATGTCCAAGTCAAACATTAAAATTGATGCAATTATCTAGATATGATGCAAGCATTCGATGCCTAATAATGTATAAGTTTTCCAAAATATATATCTAGTCCACTTCCATCCTGTTCCATATTAGATTTACATGCAGATAATAATATAGCTAATTACTCTTATTTTTAATTCATTACAATATCAATTATTAGATGTAATTTCTATTTTTAAGATATCTTGGTACTATAAGTTTAGAACATTGTTTAACTAAATTTGAAAACTAATTGGCTTGATATAGATATATTTATCACTCTTATGCTTATTCATTTCTATATTCTCAACCCTATACTATAGTGGCCCATCTTAATTTAAGATTAAATAGTTGGTCGATACAATATGTGATAAAAGATACAAAATCAAGTAACAAATTATAATTTGATTACTATTATCACAAAATATTTCACCCTAGATAAGGTTGTTCAATCCTTCTCTAGATTTGGGTAGGTATGTGGGTTTACCTATAGTAAAAGTAGATATCTTGGTTTAAGGGGTAACTCCCTAAATTTACCTTGAAGTGCTTATCACCTACACTAACTAGTTTTTTATGAGAAAAGGGATAGAAGTATGGATGAAATGAAACTAATATAAAGAGGTGATACACAATAATGATTTACAAAATACCATCATACTTATTTCACTAAGAAACAAGACCTGCAACACTAGCTTCAAAGTCCTTGAATGCTCTTGTCTTCATACTTAAAAATTGTCTTCATAGAAATATTAATACCCTTGACAAGAATACTAAAGATAGATGAGATGGTTTAACTATGAAAGGGGGGGTTATAACAAATTACAAACATGCATTGTTTGTATCCCTAATCATTTAAATTATTCTAGACATGAGTTATCACTACTTGCAGTCATCATTACCCTATTTTCACTCACCCTTCACACTTGGCACCAAGGAGGCCTTCTATTTTCCAAACTAGTCCATAGAATGAAGTGTATGACACTTGTCAAGGGTAATAATATTTCTATATTCATTAGGTAGAGCTTAAATGACCTCCAACTTATATTTTTCACCTTCTCACTTGGTGATCCTTCCTTGTTGACTATGATAGTTTGGACTAGATGAGATGAAGATGTTATTAGAAGCACTTTTGAGCTTATATAATGCAATAAATTGACTTAGTAGGTTATTTTAGGTCCCATTATATCTCCCCAAATTATCCACATCTCTTGAAACCCTTCTGTACCTAAAAAATACACAAATCTATCAAGACAAGATATTTAGTACCCTATCCATATAAATAAGGTACAACTCAAATTAGTGGGAAGGAGCTCTAAGGAGTCCTCTAAAAGATAAAAGTCATATTCATGATCATTAAATTCCTCCTATATTCCTTACCTTTAATGTTTCCTCCACTAGGTCATTACTAAGGGTTTTAGAGGGGTTTAAGATGATTTGGATCTTAAGGATTGTTTATACAATCCTAACAATAAATAATCTAAAAAAAGATACTAAAACCTTATTTTTAAACCTCTCCAACATCTCACAACTCCTCAGGCTCCCATGTTATATATCTGTATAGTTTTAAGACTTCAAAGTTAACCTATTAAGCTTTCTAAGGCATTTTGTGTAGGATTGAGTTAATCTAAGCCAAGATTGACTTCTCTATGGGGGTTATCTATAAAATAAAAAATTAAAATACTCTCATATCCCCATTTTAAGGTGAAACAATTTATTTTGATGTTTTCTTGGTGTTATAATTGATGACTACACCCCTTTAGGGTCTTAGCTCCAGTCAAGGCCTAAAAGACTAACTATGTACATGATGCCCAAACTTGACTTGTGTATATTATTATGGTTTCAAGGTATTTGACATAATTTTACTTGTTTTTAACAACCTTCCACACTTCATTTGAATTCTTTAACACTTTTGTTCATCTTTTACACCTACCTACCTCTACCTACAAACATCATGTTTCTTGAAATAACCTCTATCTAATATTGAACAGAGGGTATCTCCCACATCTTATCAATAAAAATAAAGGTATGGGAGGATTCAAGAGGTTAAAAATGTAATATTTATCATTTTTTAGAGTTGGATTGTGCTTATATACCTTTTAACTCTTCAAAACCTTAAAATAAGCTCCTAAACTGGATGACTATGCAATCTTGGAAAGTATGGATCATATGTGTACTTTGGAAACCTCCAAGATATGTTTTATTTCTGAGAGTCTCTTTGGATATTTAAATCATTATATTTGGAGTGTTATAATCATGATAACACTCCCAACCTCTGCTAGTTCTTCACATCTCTCCAATCTACACTCAATTGACCCTGATTATAGGATTTACAATTATAGACTATAGTGTGTTTGAAAACCCACTTTATGCCTTATTTCCTATATTTATAATCTCGTGAGGATATAATAATAATAATTTAAGGTATTAAAAACTTTATAAAACTCCCCATCATCCATTATGGCTTATTTAACCCATGCATTCACTCAACTAGACTTGACTGGTAGACTATGTGCTTACTTAGGAAAAGGTAGGCCTGTAGGTGTGTATTTATGTTCTAGGCCTTGATAGTTTCCATTAAGACATTATTTAATATATTTAGGATCATATAATATTGTTTTTAACTTATAAAAATGTGCCTTTAGGCTTACCAATGTCTAACTTGTTTGTTTTCACCTACTGTCACACTATAGTTAGATTGTAGGTGACTATTTTATGACCAAAAAGGAACTTGTAGGTGATGGTTTACACAAAATATTGAATATGAACCTATTTTATTTATCATTTAAGAATCATAGTTTCATTTTTCTTCAAAATGAGTCATCTATCCAAAAATGAGGCTTTCATTACATCTTAATACATTGAAGGGCCATTTGTACTTGAAACACTACAAAGAATACTTACATTCGACATGAAAGAATGCATGGAATGGGAAACTTATATCATGATGATCCTTTGAAAAAATAACCCTTTTTCATGCCAAGTCACTAATCTTACACTTGGAATACAAAATGGAAACACTAGACCTGTTGTCATATTCAAAATGTCTCATCATGAAAATATCAAAAGAATGTTTAGGTCTCTATTTGGGTATTTTAAGGTCACCAGTCCCTAAAACAACCCTTTTTAACTAAAGGCATTCATTCAAAAGTATTTTAAATTTTATAGCTTCACCATTATTACCAAGACACTATCCATGTGTTCAAACCTAAACGAGTGTTAATAAAATCACAATCATCTAACATTTGAATGCATTCTCCTTTGTTTGAACCACCTATAGGTGTATATTTGTAGATGGGGTTATGAAGGTATGACATGAGGTGTATGCATGATGAAATAGTTTCACAATAAATATTATACATAATAAATAATTATATGGATATCCTCTATGTATATAAAATTGGTGAAGTCTATAGACTAGTTCAAACACTCACATTACAACTTTACAAACCTCTATGGAGAACTGTAAGTGCATATGAAGGTGTGACACACAAAAATGAGAAGGAAATATGGATATATGTATAGTGAATGATCTTATGGTTCATTTTAGACCTTATAAACTTCTATAAATGGATCCTCTCCACCTTGTGTTACTTAAAACAAGTCAAGTACCAAGTTTTAATGTGATTAACCAAATTAGGGAACCTGTAAGTATGCATTAATGTTGCAGACCTATGTATATATCTTAAACTAATTTGTCACAGTCCATAAAATTCCATTTGAGAGGATTGGATTAATATATAATGTTTTATGAGTATGATAAAAAAATTATAACTCCTCACTATCTCTACATGAACATTTTTAAAGCTTCATACACCCCATTTAGTTCACTGTATATGATAATCATGTAAACAGTTGACTACATTTGATGGTTATTGACTGAAACTCCATATGATAACCTTTAGAGTGAATATTAAAAGTAAGGGATGAAAAAATACATTTAATAGATGAATCACAACATATTATCCTCATATGGGATAACCAAAATAAAATGAAACCTCTACAAATGGTGAAAACCTGTCTGTCAGACCATATGAGACCAACCTATGATTTAAGATGCTTGGACCATAAAATAACTTTAAAACATGAAACAAAATATAATAATAATGAGATAAGGATGCCTAAATATTTTGGAATCAATTCTAATAATTTGATTGCATGGACTTGCTCATACAATATGAAAATGTTTAGGGTGTCAGAAATAACATACTTGAAGAGATAGTCAACTTCTTAATCATGGTTCATAAATAAAAAGTGACCAATAATATAAATACTACCATGAAATGGAATTGGATCTAATTTACTATCACCCCACAAGATCATTTGACTTGAAACCTCACCTACTAGTTGTACCATCAAATGACCTGTTGACTAGTTTTGCATGTCTAGTGGAGTGATGGAAGAGTAGAATGGTTTTTGACCAATTTAGTGAATTTCAAAAATGATAAATCATGGATATGAGTCTATGGGATATTAAAGGATACTAAATTATATTTTACTACATTACACTCTCCTTTATAGGTTATACAACTTATAAAACTACCCAAACTACCACTTTTTTTCTTGTTCCAATGTAGTACCTACAATTTTAAATTATGGAATGACATTATTGACAAATATTTGAAATCATACACGTTTATAAAGAGTTTATAACACTTTTTTTACTTGTAAAATCGTACAACCTTCACAATTAGCTCAAATATGAACTTATGTGACTAGAAATGGAATATGACCAAGGTAACCATGACACACCCTATAAGAACCTAATAGAATTTTATACAATTTTTTTATTATAAGAGGTTGATATATTTTGACTTGTTGTCAAAATAGTCAACATTTTTGGTGATTTCTAGGGGTGGTACACTTGTTATGCCTAAGACCCTATTCATTGGGATATGGAATTACATATTAATAGATATGACACTAAAGTTTCATTTTAAATATACCAAAACACAGTAAAAAATAAGAACAAGACATAAAATAACACACCACACACTTGTTCTTTATGAGCACTTATAGAACACACACACACAAACCAAACAAACTAACTCAAACCCAAACTAACCTAAAGGAAACACTTCCTTCTATATCAAATGGGAAGTTTCAATCATATCTTGATCCATGAAATGAAGGAATTAAAGAGGCATGTGTATTTTTGATCTTTGGCATTGATGCCTCCATCTTCTTCATGGTGTTTGCCAACCTCATTGGCATAATGTTCAAAGAAAACAAAATAGCTACAACTAGATCAGCTCTGGAAATTAACTCCACTTGCATCTACATAGCCTCAAATTTCTCATAATAATCCTCAAATATAACCTATAATGGTGATTTAAGAAGGCATACCTTCTCATTTTCCATGGTGCTCTCAATAAGGTTGGGTTTCTTTTCAGCTACAAGTTCTTCAAGCTCATCAAGGAGCTTTGCATAGTCCACCCAATATTGGTCATTATCATCCATGGAAAAATCTTTCTTCACCTTATCATTTGCTTTCTATTTAACTTGTAAAATTTATTCAATCTCTTTAAAAATTTACTTTCATCCTTATTATCCTTATCTTCTAGAACCACTACCTCTTCAACTTCCTCTTCTTGATGTATGAGGTCATCAATATGATCTTCCTTATGCTCCAATGCATCTTAATTCTTGATATAAAACTCAAATTCATGATTTTTATGATAAAAAATAACCTCATTATTAGGTGTGTGCTTCTTAGGGGAAAATTTGAATCACTTAGCTACTTAAAATCCTAGTTTATGGCATAAAACTTATACCATAGGTCTTTCTTCTCATGAATGTCATGTCTAAGAGATATTTCATCATGGGTATAAGGTATGATGTTATTAAAAAGCACATATTCCTTTATTTTTTCACAAAATTCCTTATTTTAATCTATAATAGGACATTCAATGTCTTTCTCCTCACTCAAGAAGATAGGATTGCACTTGTGTTCACCTAGGGGAGTCCCTATGGTTATTTCCTCTTCATAGTTACTCATGACATCTTCTTCATCATATATAGATTAATATTTCTTCTCTTCACTTTATTCTCTCAAAATTAACTCGTTTTCAAGAAAGGATGAGGTGGGAGGTTGATGGATAGGCTCATGAGATGGGGATGGGGTATGAGATGTGGAGGGTTTGTGAATGGACTTAGGAAAAAGGACCTTTTGATTGAAATCATGGGGAAGTGATAATTTGGGTTGGTTAAAAGGAATAACACCTAATTTAATATAATTTTCACCTTGATAATAGCCTTCTTGAGGCTATTTAACAATAACATATTCATTTTTAAGATCTTTGTCTTCCCACATCTTTAGCCTATTTATTGAGCATTAGGAACACTTCTTTGCCAAGATTAGAAACTCTTTGATCTCCCATTGAGTTTCCTCTTCCTCTTCAACTATATCTCACACATGCATACAACTTTGGGATATATCTCATAAGTAAAGCATCATATGGTTAGGAATCACATTGAACTCATTATCCCATGTTCCCATATTATCTTCATTATTTAACATCTCTAGTATGAGTGATAAGAATGATTTGACATGTAATGGGTCTAATGGAGGAGGAGGAGGGTAATGATGGGGATTGAAGCCAAATTTAAATTTTTATATTATATCATGTATGAATTCACATCTTTCCTTGTAATATCTTTGTGTACAATCAATGGGATCATCTGATTCCTCATTACATGACCCATAGGAATCCTTGTGAGATCGATAGGCATTATGTTATAGTTTTTAGGGGTCTTACTGATATTGATAGAAAGTCATTTCTTGATAAGATTATTGATATCCTTCCTCATAAGGCTATCCAATAACATAATTTACATATAAAGGAGGAAATGGATGACCATGGGTATGCCATGGTTCATAGGATTGGTATCCATTTTGATAGGATTGTTGAGGTGTGTAATATGGTTCATATCGAGGATGATAGGGAGGTTCATAGTAGGGATATTAACCATAGATATTCATATAAAATTCATAGATCAAAGGAAACACAATAAGTAACCAAAATATTTAACAAGAGATATTAGGGATGCTCACAATATGAATATTTCATTTGTAGTTTCCATTGGTGCTATCTTGCTTTCTTTCAAAAGATGATTAGAGGAAAAACACACCAACAATATTTCCACTCTTTTGGACTTTGGTCCCACTAGGCATGTGAAAACTATTATCACTAAATATTTCACCCTATATAGGGTTTTAAAGGCTATCTATATTTAGGCAAGATGGGAATACTTCTAGGTATGTGGGTTTATCTATAGTAGAACTAGATCTCTAGGTTTAAGGGCTAGCTCCCTGAATTTATCTTAAAGTGCTTATAAAATAAACTAATTATTTGTTTATGGGAAAAGGGATATAATTATGAATGAAATAAAACTAATATAATGGGGTGATACACCATAAGTACTTCCACAAGACCATCATTCTTATTTCACTAAGAAACAAGACCTACAACACTAGCTTCAAAGTCCTTGAATGCTCTAACATTAATATTTCAATATGGAGGTGATATGCATGAGGGATATCCAAGGTTAGTGAACCATATATTAGTTATAGAAACTAAGGCTCATATTACACTTGAAAACAGATCCATACACTTGAAAACACTTCATATGACTTGATAAAGTGGAACAACTTGCATCAAACATGGAAGAATTGAAAGAAAGCAAGGATAGATGAATATCTCTTAACTACTCACTATACATCTCTTCAAACACTTTGAGAAGATTATATATGAACTAAAACTAGATTTTATTTATTATTAAAAGGAAAATTAAAATATAAATCTATTAGGGCTTCACCATATATGGAGTGGAATTAGTATATAAGAGCTAAAATGGCTACTACTTATAGAATTTGAGAGAGAAGAGAAGAGAATGAATTCTAAGAGTCACAAATCCATTTTTAAATATTAGAGGAGTTACATATGCAATAAAAAATAATATGTAATATACCATGCAAGGTATACTTGGAAAAATGTACCTCTAAATATGAAACTCCTAAAATGTGGTGTAAGACTCTTTAACTTGCTCCTTGAAAACTACCTTCATCATTTAGCCTTGATTGAGTGCTCCAAAGTAGACTAGGGATAGATGAGATGGTTTCAATATGAATTAGGGGTTAGAAACAAGCCCCAAAATTCATTTTTTTTATCCCTAATAATTTAAATTCTTATGAACATGAGTTATTGATACCTATATTCATCATCACCCTCTTTTCATTCACCCTTCACACTTGGCACCAAAGAGGCCTTCAATTTTCCAAACCAATACATACAATGGAGTGATTGACACTTTTAAAGGGTCCTCATATCTCTATATTCATCAATAATACCTAAAAATGCCTCTCACTTAGATTTTTCACCTTCTCACTTGGTGATCCTTCCTTGTTCACTATGCCATTTTGGACTGGCTGAGATGAAGGTGTTAGAAAAAGCACTTGTGATCTTAGATAATGAAATAAATAGAAATGGGAGATTATTTTAAGTCCCAATGTATCTACCAAAATGATCTTCATCTCTTGAAACCCTTTTTTACCTACACAATACATAAATATATCAATAAAATCTCTTTAATACCCTATTTGTACAAAGAGGGTATAACTCAAATTGGTGCAAAGGAGATATAGGGATTCCTATGCAAGTCAAAATTTATTTTCATGGTTGTTTTATCCCTCATATATGTCTTCCCTTCAAATTTTTCTCCATCAGATCATTTCCAAGGGTTTTTGGGGGTTTTAAGATGATTTGGCTCTTAAGTATTTTCATATAATATTGACATTCAATCCTCTAAAAAATACCAATAAAAACTTGTTTGTGACCCTATCCAACATATCATAACTCCTTAGGCTCCCATGCTATATGTCCAAATAGTTTCAAGTCTTCAAAGTTGACCTCTGAATCTTTCTAAGGCATTATGTACTAGCCTAAGTTGATCTAAGCTAAGATTGACTTCTGTATGAGGGTTAAATAAAATATAAAATATTTAAACACTCTCATATCCCCTTATGAAGGTGACACAATGTGCTACAATGTTTTCTTGGTGTTAGAAGTGATGAGTAAACCTCTTTAGGGTTTTAGGTCTAGTCAAGGCCTAAAGGCTTGACAGTGTCCATGATGCCCAAAATTTAGTTATGTATTTTATGATGGTTTAAAGTTATTTTTCATACTTTTAAATGTATATATAAACCTTACACACTTTTATCTCAATGCTTTAACACTTCTATTCATATTTTACACCTACCTACCTTTGCTTGTAGACTTAATATTTCTTGGAGTACCCTTTATCTAAGATAAAACATAGCGTATCTCCCATTTATTATCAAGATAAATAAAGGTATGGGATGATCAATGAGGTTATGAAGGTAAATTTTACCTACAGATTTGGATTATGCTTATATACCTTCTAACTCTTCAAAACCTCAAAACAAGCTCCTAAATTAGCTGACTATGTAATCTTGGACAATATGGACTATATGTGTACTTTAAAAACCTCCATGATCTATTTTATTTCCTATGAGTATATTATGAGATGTAAATAATCATATTTGGAGTGTTATAATCATGTTAACACTCCCAACCTATGCTAGTTCTTCACATCTCTCTAAACTACACTCACCTCAACCTGACTGTAGGGTTTGCAATTATAGACTATAGTGTGTTTAAAAACCCATTCTACACCCTGTGTTCTATATTATAAATATCATAAGGATATAATCATAATATCAAAGGCATTAAAAATTGATATGATCTTGATATTCAATATATGCAAAAATACCCTTAAGGTAGGGCAACACCATATAATACTCTTTTAGGAAGGAATAACTCCACAATGTCTCTTCGAGGGGACAACCTCCAATATCCCCTTACAATATAAGACTCAATGCTTACTTGATATATTTACCATGATAATCATCTAATTTATATATACATCTATCTAACCCATGGATGGGTAACCTCATAATCCCAATGTATGCCGACCATTACCCAATGTACTAATTTTACAATGTACTCCATTATCCTAATATATTTTACCCATATAACTAAGGGGATGTGTACCACATGTAAGCATTTCCATCAAACCATATACGTTAATATATCATATCCCTAGGTACATAGCACTACTTTCCTCCTTGACATGTTTCATCCCTGAAACATATGAAGAAACCAAATAATGAGTTTGCTTCAAATCATTTCACACTTGTCTCCAATCTCGATCATCTAGCCATCTATATGTGATCTTGGTAGGTGATATCTCTCCAAGGTTGTTTCCAAATTCCATTGTGCTCCTTTTATTTCATTCATGATCATAATTATACTACTTTGGTGTCTAAGCATAATTATTCCTCTTTTTATTCTATGTACCATATTTTGTTGTGCTACTCTAATTCCAATCTTGACCAGAGTATGTATTCTTCCATGCATAATCATATTGATTTCCCCATTCATTCCATGTGCCATATTATATTTTCTTTGGATTCATCCATATCCATATTGATTAAATTTTTTATTTCTTGTATAAATAAAATGATTATTTTTATGATACTTCCTCATTTGGTTCCATGATTGTTTCCTCTCATGATGATGTGGGTGTCTATATACCTCAAATTTTTCCAATATTTTGAACTTATCCACCTTTTCTTCTACTTCTTCCACATTTTCCTTCTTTGTCTCTTTAGTATATGAAGTGTTCATTTCTAGTTGTAGTGTATTTTATCTATATCATCTGAATCTTCATCATGCTCCTCATCACCTGTTTCAATCTCATCCTCATGATCTACTTGGATTGTTATTGGTGCCTTTTTTACTATGATATCTTGTAAAGTGATATTCTTTTTCTTATACCAAAACTTCATGAACTTTTTTTGAACATAATATTCATTGTTCCCAAAGTCTATAACCATGGTTATCCAAGAACTATATCCACATCATCCATATGTAAAGCATAAAAATTTGAATGCAAAACATATTTTTTGATAATGAGCTTCAAATCTTCAAATATTGAAATATTCTTATCATCTACTTGAACTTCCTTGATATTATTTTCTTGAACATGTAGATGCTTGGACACATTCATGTTAATGAAGTTATACTTGCTGGTAGGGTTTATGGACACAACCACCTTTTTCTTTTGAATGCATCCATGAAATTAAAAAATTGACTCAGATTTCTTTGGAGACAAATTATTTGAACCCTTATTCTTCTTCTTCTTCTTCATCTTCATCTTCATCATCATCATTATCATCATCTTATTCTTCTTCTTCTTCTTCATCATCATTATTTTATTCCTCTTCTACATCTTCTTTTTCTTTTATATCCCATCAACCTAGGAAGGTTTTTTCCATTGCTTCCCATGAAGAATACTATTGCACAAAGCTCAATTGATTAAACCACCAATGTTGTGTAGGCCCAGACAAAGAAAGAGATAATTTTATTTTCCATAAAATTGTTTTAGTATTATTATCCTTAAAATTGAGCTACCATTCTCTAGCATCAACATCATCTTCCCCTAAATTTTTTTGCAACTCCATGATCCACAAAAAAATTAGGGTTCATGAAACCCTAAAATATCAATAACTCATACAAAATTGACCCAAAAATTCTTGACTTTTTACTGTATCTTCCTCTTATGATATTGGAACCTCAGTCACAATTTTGTGATAAAATGTCACAAATTTTGATTTGTAGATTGAATATATGAAAAACCATAAAATCGTAACAAATCACTCAAAACATCTCAAAAAATTGTGAAATTTTGACTGTGCTTCTATTATAGCTTCTTATATCTCTTGTAACATGTTAGAATAAAAATTCATTATATTTTTAAAGATATAATGAAATTAGTATGAACCCTAAAATAGCAATAAATCCCTCAAAACGAATAAAAAATCTCTATTTTTTTCCTGTGACTTATTTGAAATATTCTCCATATATAGTTAAACAATTGTGGAAAAATTCACAACCAATAAAAACTTATTGATGATTCAAAAAACTAGGGTTTCACTCCACACAAATTACCCAAATCGAAGCTCTGATACCACTTGATATGATCTTGATATTCAATATATGCAAAAATACCCTTATGGTAGGGCAACACCATATAATACACTTTTAGGAAGGAATAACTCCACAATGTCTCTTCAAGGGGGAAACCTCCAATATCCTCTTACAATAGAAGACTCAATGCTTACTTGATATCTTTACCATGATAATCATCTCCTTTATATAGACATCTATCTAACCCATGGATGGGTAACCTCCTAATCCCAATGTAGGTTGACCATTACCCAATGTACTAATTCTACAAGTTACTCCATTATCTTAATATATTGTACCCATATAACTAACTAAGGGGATGTGTAAAACATGTTGACATCTCCATCAACCAATATACATTAATATATCATATCCCTAGGTACATAGCATATCAAAACCTCAAAACAAGCTCCTAAATTAGCTGACTGTGTAATCTTAGACAATATGGACTATATGTGTACTTTAAAAACCTCCATGCTTTATTTTATTTCCTAATAATATATTATGAGATGTAAATAATCATAGTTGGAGTGTTATAATCATGATAACACTCCCAACCTCTACAAGTTCTTCACATCTCTCTAAACTACACTCACTTCAACCTGACTATAAGGTTTGCAATTATAGACTATAGTGTGTTTAAAAACCCATTCTACACCCTATGTCCTATATTGAGAATATCATAAGGATATAATAATAATATCAAAGGTATTAACAATGTTTTAAAACTCCCCATAATCCATGCTATCTTCTTCAACCAATGTCTTTGATCAACTAGACCTGACTAGTAGACTGCATACTTACTCAAGAAAAGGTAAGCCTGTAGATGAGTATTTGTATTTTCTAGGAATTGTTAATTTCCCTTAAGACTTTAATGAATATTTTTATTCTCATCTCATATTAGTTTTAACTTAGACCAATGTACCTTTGGGCTTGCCAGTGTCCTATTTGTTTGTTTCCACCTACTCTCATGCTATAGTTAGACTGTAGGTGACTATTTTTTAACCAAAGGGAACCTGTAGGTGATGGTTTACACTGAATATGTAATATTAAACTCTTGTATTTGTGATTTGAGAATAATAGTTTCATTTATCTTCACAAGGAGTCATCTATCCAAAAATTAGGATTTCATTGCATCTCAATACATTAAAGGGCCACTTGAACTTGTAACACTACAGAGAATTTTTTACATTCTATAGTGCAAAAATTAATGGAATGGGAAACTTATATTATCATGCTCCTTTGAAAAAATAAACCTTTTTCATGCCAAGTCACTACTCTTTCACTTGGACTACAAAATGGAAACACTAGGCCAGTTTGCATCTTCAAAATGTCTCATCATGAAAATATCAAAAGAGTTTCCAGGTCTCTGTTTGTGTATTTTAAGGTAACTAGTCTATAAAACAACCCTTTTTACCTACATTCATGTATTCCAAACTATTTTACATTATATATCTTCACCATGATTAACAATACACTATCCATGTGTTTAAACCTAAAATAATGTTTAAACAACCCAATCATCTAACATTTCATTGTATTCTCCTCTATTTAAATCACCTATAGGTGTATATTTGAAAATGGGGTTATGAAGGTATGTCATGAGGTGTATGCATGATGAACTAATTTCAAAATAAATATTAGACATACATCACTGATGTTATGGAACTCCTCCATGTATCTAAACTTAGTGAAGTATATAGACCAGTTCAAATACTCACATTACAACTTTATAGACCTCTGTGGAGAATTGTAAGTGCATATGAAGGTGTGACATAGGGAAGTGAGAAGGAAATATGGATATATCCATAATTAATTATGTTATGGATCATTTTATACATTATAAAATTATCTAAATGGATCCTCTCCACTTTGAGTTACTTCAAACAAGTCAAGTACTAAGTTTCAATGTGATTAGCCAAATTGGGGAACATGTAGGTATGCATTAATGTTGCAAACCTATGTATATATCTTGAACTAGTTTGTCATATTCCATAAAATGATATTTGTGAGGCTTATATTATACTATAGTGTTCCAAGAGTATTCTAAACACCTTATAACTCCTCACTATCTCTCCATGATCATTTTCAAAGATTCATACACCTCATTCAGTTAACTGTATATGACAATCATGTAAAGAGTTGACTATATTTTGTGTTTCTTGACTGCAACTCCATGTCAGAACATTTAGAGATTATATTGTAAGGGGGTGAAAAAAGACACATAAGACATGAATGAAAACTATAATCCTTATATGAAACCATCAAACGGAAATGAAACCTCTGCAAATGGTGAAAACATGTATGCCACTCAATATGAGACGAACCTGCAACTTAAGATCTTTGGCCCATCAAATAACTTAAAAATATGAAAATAAAGATTAAAATAATGAGAAAAGGATGTCTACACACTCTGAAAGCAATTTAAATAATTGAATTCTATATATTTTCTCATACAAGTGGAAAACCTACAGGGTGTGAGAAACAACATGTATAAAGAGATAATCAACTTATTAATCATGGTTAATAAATAAAAAGAAACCAATCATAGAAATCCTACCATGAAATGGAATTTGAATTAATTTACTACTACCCAAAAATAAAATTTGACTTGAAACCTCTCTTATTGGCCATACCATCAGAAGACCTATTGACTAATTTTGAATGTCTAGTGGAGTAATGGAGAGCAAAATGGTTTTTGACCAATTTATGATCTTTAATTGTTGATCAAGAATGGATATGAGTATAGGGGAGCTAAAGGGTCACTACATGAGATTTTACCATGTGCCACTCTCTTCTATAGGTCATACAACTTCCAAAACTTCCCAAACTACCACTTTTCTTGTTCCAATGTAGCACCTACAAGTTTTAGTTAGGTATTAACATTCCTAAAAAATATATGACATCATACACATTGATAGAGAGTTAAAACAATTGTATTAATTAGAAAAACATACAACCTTCACAATTAGTTCAAATATGACCCTATGTGATTAAAAATGACATAAGGGGTTAAAATGGAATATGACCAAAGTAATGACATATTAAATGCTCCTAAATAAGACCATGGCACACCATATATGACCCTAATAGATTAATATAAAAGTTTTGGACTATAGGGGGTTGACATATTGTGACTTGTGGTCAGAATAGTCAATAATTACTTTTACTAAGTATTTTATAAAAATAAGATCAAGTAGATGTACTAAAGGATCTAGCTGATTTTTAAAATCCCAAAGATAATGACTCTTTTATTGGATAGTGTTATCTTAATGTTTTAGATCACTAAATATGGAGGAAACACCATGCCCATATCCAAATAACATGGTTTTGAGAGTAATTTGAGAGTAACTTCTTAGTGCTAACTGCTAACTGGTGCACTATAGAATCATATAGATGGATGTTTTCCTAAAGTTATATAAAAAAGGAATCTTAAGATTTTTTTATATATATTATGAGGCATTTGGAAAATAAAGTATATTTTAGATCTATACCATGGCTATGAGTATTGAGGTAAGCCCCTCATGATATAATGCTTGTAAACAATATAAAGGGATTGTAAAAACATCATCACATAACCCTTCATGATAATAGCTAAGTAGTTTTAAAACTATTAGAACATAATTTATAGGAAAATCAAAACAAATAGAAAATAAATAAAAAATAATAATTAGTAACATTCAATGAAGTGAAATAAATATGTAGTCAACTTGAAATGAAATCTGTGATTAGATTTTAAAGCAAAAAGTTAATGTACCTTAATTATGCTTGAAAATCAAAGTAAGCACAATTGTATCAGTGTTGTGTGTCTAATGTAGTTGTACATAGTACATAATTTTATTACTTAGATTGATATAATATATATAAATTAAATTTTATACATAGATTAATACTAGATTGAGTTAGTTAATATATCTTTTTACCTTAATTTGAAAAACATAACTAAATCAAATAGTTTGATACAATTGATTAAAAATATATGCAATTAAAAACCAAATCAAACATGTTAATGTGATTTATTAAAAATTAAAGTAACACATGAACTAAATTAAATATATACATGTATCTAAATGGGACAAAATTAAATATGTAATTATAGAACTATGTTAAATTGATCGATATAGTTGATTGGGAAAATGAATATGAGACAAAACTATATCAACTCAAAATATGGATAAAAATAAATATATCGAGTGTTTTTATATATTTGGTTGAGGGAAAATGAATATATGAGAATAAAATTGTGTTGCACATGATGATATAATTTACTAAGAAAAAAATATAGATAAAAGTATGTCTAGCTAGTCAATATAGTTTTTTGTAGAAAGAAATTATGATTGAGATGTATCAATCTATTTGATATAGCTTGCTACCAGAAAAAATTAAACAAAATTCAATCAATATATTCAACACACTTTACTAAAGAGGTGAAGGCAATGGTTAGACTCATGTTATATTCTCCATAATGTATGAAATAATCTAGGATTGACCTACAACTATTCTATCTAAAGATGTGGACTTGGAAAAAGTAAATTAAAGAGATACCATTGATACTTAATGAATCATAATATGACCAAATGGATTTGAAAACCTAGAAAGAGGAACACCTACAACACAATGTCAATAGAAAGGGTTTCAAATCCTCTATAAAATAAACACAACATAATAGATTAATCTATGTTTCTTTTTATTGTAAGTAAATATGAAAATCAAGCAATGTAAGGGTAAGGATTTGAAACATATAAAAATGGGTAAGGAACCATGGTAATCAAATGGGGTATTATGTTACCTAAGTAGAATAAATGGAAAGTTTAAAAAATCCTATAGCTACACTAAGTATAAGTGTAGATAAAAAATAAACAAGGAAATGTATATTATTAACCAGATAATTATGTAAATTATATCTATCAAATGCAAGAGCTAGGGTTAGAATATACTTACCTTGAAAAATACCAATGTATAATTGTGATTTGAAATAGATTATGGTGGTTGTAATGATATCAAAGTCTAAATAATTTAAACTTTGAATAGTTTTTAAGTGATGATCCCTAGGTTAAATTGCATTAAAATCACCATCCATTTATTAATTCAATATTTAGGAAAGAAAGCCTTATAGAAGAAATAATGGAGGAGTTTAGAATGGAAAATAGCATAAGTGGTATGATAAAGCATATGGAGTTGATACTTTTTAGTAGTGAAGTAAATATTGAGGTTGTTATGTTCCAATTTTGTGTAGTATGTCTCATAATATATTAAAGCATGACTAATTTAGTAAATTTCATATTCATTTCTTGACTCATATTATTGAACAAATAATGCCAAAAAATATATGGGGGAATATGAGGTATAAAATATGAGAGGTTGATCATTTGAAACTGGTTTTAGATTTTGAGGATGAAATAACTATTTATTCACATTATCTAAGGGTTACTGACAACCATTTGTCCATTTAATTGCAACACCTTTCTTGAGAAGGGAGTTACTTGATATACATAGTAAGTTAAATAAAAAACAAATGAATAAATTGGACCAAACTTCCAAAGGTAAATATGAATGTTAGGAATGGATTGAGGTATATGAATTTTGATAATAGTATTTTTTATAGAGGGAACCATGTCAATCCCTCATAATGAGATGAAAAATCTTAAGGGTTTTAAAAATGTAACAAAACACACTTGTGAGGATTGAGATTAACTTTGTATTTGATAAGATGATAAAATTGATTGTTAAGTTGTAAATATGGTTTTCAAGGTGATTTAACTTGCTTATATGTTTATTCTTGTAAGCTTCAATGATTTTATGTATGAGATCATAAAATATTTGGGTCAATATACATTGATAATTATATCCAACATTTTTAAGGCTAAAGGGAAGATTAACATAGCAACACATTCCCCACTTGGTAGTAAAGGTGTTTTTTGTAGACATTATTTCTTAATTATATAACACCTTAGTCTTATACAATTAGTAAATACATATCATAGACGTACCTTTAACTTATAAACACTTCCCTCTACTAAAAATCTCACATAAAATATATTATATTCATATTACTAATCTCTTAGTCCAACCAATGTCATTATGATGACTCAAATCTTCTATCTTGACTAGAATGTTATAAACCAACTTATCATCTATCTCTATAAGTTTTGGACCTTTGCCTATTTTCCAACTACCCAAACACTTTGCAGCACAATTAAATGGCTACATCGATGTTAGTGTCCCTATCCAACATAAGTTTTGAGTGCTCTAAAGTCATTTAATTTGTAAATGAAACATATTCCTATGGCCATTCTAAGTGATTCAATGTGAGAAATTCTCCAAAGGAATTGGTATATATATATATATATATATATATATATATATATATATATATATAGGATCAATGCTCATTCTTTCCTCACCTAATAACTTCTTACCTACTCAAAAGGCAACTTACCAAAGGAATTTAGTTAATCACTCAAGTGATCAAATATCCCTATTTTATCCTATTTACATATCAATAATAGGGATAACACAAATATAGGTCTAAAGTACTAGAAGAACATTCCATGAGCCTCATTTTATAAGTTATAAGCTAGGTTACTGTTGTACTTACTTATCACACATTCCATAATACACACATAAGTGAACACATAGGGTAATAATGCATATGTATGAGGACCTCTTCAGAGTATTAGATATGTAGGAAATACTCATTTAAAGAGGGGTCTTTGAGGTAGCTCAAAACCATGTGCCCACTAACACATTTTACCACAACCACTATGAAGATGAAAACTACATTTTTTTTATTTGGCAAGGATTGATAGTCCATGACTCAAATTTGTATTTACCAAAGTGAAGGGAACATAAAAGCTATAAACAACCAAGTGGTCCTTCTAGTTTCAATAGGTATTTCATATTAGACATGTAGATCTAAGTTAAACATAAGTATCAATACAATCATCCCAAGTCGACACAAATATCTATGACTAAAAAAGTATATTTTTCTAAAATTAGGTTTCTAATTTAGAATTCAAATCTAGTTCACTTTCTTCCTATTTTATATCCATATTTTTATTAGAATTAGAACTAGCTAAGTATCTTGTTTTTGTTATCATTTCAATATCTAGCATAACTATACTTTCTATTTTTAACATATCTTAGCCTAATAAATCCAATATATATCTAAATGATTTTTATAATTAATTAAAATTATTTATAGATATTCTACCATCATTATTCCCTAGTGATGTAGAGGTAACCTTTAAAGATTTTCAATTTACAAGTCTTTACCTATCACACAATGTTCTCAACCCTTCATCTATCCCTATTTTGACTATTTTCTAAGTGGTATGGAAAAAGTACAATGATTTTGTAGAAAAAAATTATATTGTAAGTACCCTTTATTAGAAACTACCTATGATCCAAGTTTAAAGACTCAATTCATTTAATAGGTCCACTTTTTTGCTTTTAGCCTAACCAAATAGCACTTTCTAGGCCTATTTTCAACTTAGACCTTCGAAATACATACAACTCATTCTATACTACCCAAAAAAGAAAAAAATATGTTATATAACCTTAAATATGTTAATATTACAAAGTTTTATGAAATTTGGCTAGTTAAATTTGATGATATGGTTAAAACCCTAGATTAGGTCTTGTGAGAACCTGTGACTACCTGGGAGCATTCAAAATTTGATTGTGAGAGTATTATGGTGTTTCAAAAATCAAAATTGGATTTTTAAGGTCTATCAAGACCTATAACACCTTCCAAAATTGTTGGTAGATGTTGATCAATCCATTAAATATGTTATCCCACTCAAAATATGTTTGATTGTGTTTATAAGGAGGCCATTCTCAATTTTTGTGGCAAGAAAGCCAATAGTACATGAAGGAATAATAATAGGATAGTATAATATCATTCATATATATACTCAAAATACTTACCTTAATGTGTTCCAACATGAATTTACCAGTTTAAAGATTACTCCTTCTATGAGAACTCATAAAGCATATAGTTCATTCCAAATGCTGAATGCTATAGAAAATTGAATTCATTTTGTGAAAATTAATGATAGGTATAATATATTTCAGTATTTATTGTTAATATTAAAAAAAAAAAAAAAACAATGGTAATATCCTTGATAAACATAAAATAGTTCAAGTTCACAATTCTATCTTTGTTAACATGAATATAGTCTACATATAATAGGATAATTCTACAATAGGGGTCTGCCTGTAATGTCTCTTTGCACAATAGATGAAAGATTGGTTATTTTTTTAGTATTAATCTCCAAAAATCATTCAAATATCCTTTAAAATAATGGAACCAATAACAAAATTCCTTTGATCATCAATTAGAAAGCATTTAGTCTATTACAAAACATAGAAATATGCTCAAAATAGGGTCTAAAACTTCTTTTCTTTGAAATGGCTCATCTCCTCTTGAAATAATTCAAGAATATTTATAATTTCAACATGTAATTAACTATCTTCCATTCAAAAAACTTACATTTTATATTAATGAAACCATTTTTCAACTAATTTGGAGGTAGTTATCAACATTACATGTCACTTAGGAAAGGTGACAACACCTAAAAGTTGACTTACTACGTAAAAACCATTTTAGACCATATAATATGGTTCAAGAGGTCTTATAATATAATTTAAAACTTTTTAAATAACTTCTTTTATCCTTTACATATGCTAAAATTCCTAAGAACACACTACATAATTTAAAATTTTAAACTATAAGTTTTGGTAGGAAATCAAAATTTAAAAATGTAAACTAGCTAAATGCACACCCAAGATATAAAAATGAAAAATAAGCATGATTTAGGCCTTATAAGGCAATCCAAAGCATTAATAAACCTTAATAAATGTAAAATAAGCTAAAATTTACAATATTTTCTCCCTAAGAGTGATGCTCCTACATCACCTAGTCTATCTCTACCCATTTAACCCTAGATTCCCCAATCTATATTTTAGGGTTAAATATTTGGTAAACCCAACCTATTGTATAAAATTTCACTATGTAGGTCTATATTCTCGGTTATGCACTTATCTATTAGGACAAATTAGTTCTAGGCTTGGGGAAGCTAGGTGTAAGGAGAGCAAGGTCTGGCATACAACATTTATTCATGTTATGGCACTAGCACCAGTTTCACATAAGATGTGAACCTTGTGCATTCACCCAAAGTGTAACAGTGAAGGGAATAGGCCTATGTTGGGCTAGATACAACATGGTGCAACTTGGGGTTCAAGGGGACTTAGGTAATTGCTAGAGGGGCTAGTTAACCTTTTGATGCTAAGTCCTTTAATGGGAGTTCAATAGGTATAGTCCTTCTTAGTGTCATGAGTCCTAAGGTACAAGTCCATGCTTGGATAACTAGGGCTCTTAGTAAATCAAGGTGGGAGAAGAACTAGCATAGGGTCTTTTGAGTATTTAGATAAGCCAGGGAAAGATTTAGGTTTAATGGTTCATCCCTAAGGTAGCTCCCTAAGTGCATGTCTTGGAGCCTTGGTGTAATCTAGTTCAACACTTAGTGTACTTATACGTTGGTCAAAGTTTATAAGTGGCACAAGGATGCCATTAGTGGCTAGAGTTGAACTTCATCCTAGTATATCAATAAAGTACTAAGTAAAACTTAAATGAAACTAGTTCATAGGAAAAACATTCTATAGATCATAAAATATGAATTAATACTTCATTCCTTCAATGGTCTTCTTCAGTAACTTAATAAAAAGAGTTCATTACAAGCAATAGAGCATATGCTCTTCCTAACTCTATTCATGCCCAACAGCTCACATGCGAGCTTAGTTTATACATTCAAATTACTAGAACTAACATGCAGAATGAAAATATAGTGTTAGCTCTCTATTTTGCCAGAGCTTCATTATGTTTTCTCCCTTTTTTTTTACTCTTCAAAAATGGGTCTTCTTTTATAGGTGATTAGTTTCCTTCTACCAAGTCGATTGGGTGCATGCCAAGTGATGATCTACCATGAGTCTATTGACTCTACTATGCTATCCAGGATAGATGAGTGCATGTTATATATCAAGCTATCACATGGGGTCACTTTCCTACCTACTCCACTCTTTTAACATTTGTGTGTCTCCGGCCACCTCATACAAGTCTTGATAGGGATGTCTTTAAAGAAGTTTAGTGATTTGAAAATACCCACCAATTGGCGCGGGATCCATAAGGATTCCTCTAACTATCACCAAAATGTATAAAAAGGGGTGAAAATGATCTAGGGGTCACTTTACACTGAAGTTTGTTAGGTTGGCATGGCCCACATAATGGTATAAAAGGGGTCCCAACATAACCTTTCATCTACAAAACTCTAGATTTTGATCTAAGGTTTCCTAATTATTTTATTCTAATTTATAATTTATGATTTATGATTTTAAAAAATGTAACAAATTAAAAAATATATTTCCTTTCCTATCAATATGTTTAATATGGATGCATGTGTATCCCATTTTATGTTACAATTTATAATTATAGATATAGTTTGACAATTGTAATAATCTAATACAAAGTATCATCCAAAGAAATATATAGATATGTCACTATAATGAGAGGGTATTTAAATGGAAACAACATTTAATCTCTTTTCATAATTAATTTCATAATACCATAGAGATAATAACTAGATGCCAAAAGGTGTGTTCTCAACCATTTTCTTTACCCAGATCTTATTTAAGTGATAGTTAGCATATTTCACCCATTATTCACCCATGGATTATATATGATTATATGGTCCATGTTGTCACTAATAAAAAAGGTAAATGTGTCAAACCTAATCTTCCACATTTTAATATACAACAGTTGCCTCTTAAGCCAAAAATTAAGATAAAATCTAAAGGATATGAACTTGTTGACCACTTCAAAAACACACATGCTAAAATATCAATCCTCAAACTTCTAAATTGATCCACTATTTATAAGGATATTATATATATAAGGCATCACTTGAGACCTAAGTTCCAAATGATATTGATCCAACTTACTTTGTAGATATCATGTAATATCTTAAAAATAATGAAAAAGTCATTACATTTGATTAATAAATTTACAATCTAAGGATATCATTGACCAAAATTTTCATTTATTTAGTGATTATTATTAACAAGGTAATTAAAAGGGTGCTTATTGATAATAGATCAAGACTAAACATTTATAACACAAAAATACTAATAACTTTAGGTATTAATACCAATGTTATACAAAAATAAGTCATACATATCAAAGGATTTGATAATTCACATATCCCCCAAATTGGTGAAATAACTTTGGATGTGACAATGGGATGAAAAAAAATCTTAATAGTTTTCAATAATATCTCAATCATTACATTATAATGTGATCTTAGGTAGACCTTGGATAAATGTAATGGATCCCATTCCAGCTACACAACATAGATATCTATTTTTTTAAATTTATGGGACCCTATTTTCATTTCCTACTAATGAGGAACATTTTATATTTTGAAAAATAATACATTATTGCACAAATGATATCCCTACAATGGTGTCACCTTAACAATTTATTATTCTTGAAAATATACATAATTATGAAATAGGTGAGTTAAATACAATAACTTTGTATCTCTAGATGTAAATAAAACACTAAACATTGAAGTGCACATCAAGAACAAGTACCATTTCTAAAGGAACTTATATACACACAAATTTTTTACACTTTATAATTTATTAACACTTTATCTCTTGAAATAACCTATCAATTTTCAATATCTATGAGTGCACACCTTAAAGAGTGTAAAGAAAAAGGTGTGGGTATACCTTTGGTGTTTTATAAGATGTTTGGTCCCTATACCATTACCTAAAACCACTAAAAGTTACTTTTATTTAAATACCTGAGTAATTAGTACCTAATTATACACTCCTATAGAAATTCATCTTCCTAAATATCCCCTAACTAACTAAACACCCTTTTCTATTTATTTTCGTAATTCAACCTAGTCAATTTTGTTGGGATTTTAGTGCATGTTATGTAACTCTATCAACCCAATGGACCTAGTTCAAGACCTGAAATCTATATTTCCTTCCTAACAATATTGAACTAAATGACTTTGTTGTGAAATTATTGGGAGGGTTTTTTTTCAATACTTGGATATAAATACCTACTTCACTTCATTTCTAAAATGAGGATCATTAATTTTTGCATTACGACATATTGTAATTCGTCTATTTTTACATTAGAGGATGCATTTCTTAGGGTTTTTACTTAGAGGAAAATAAAATTTCCTTGTGGGAAAGTCTTGGATATAAAATAAGAGTTTTTTATCCTTGGTTTGATTTCTATAGTGTGATCCTTACAAAGCCACAACAAACTCTTACAAAGCACCATTGACCAAGGGAGCGATTGAGGCATGACAAGTTCAATTCAAGGTAAGTATTCTTAACTTTGACTCTTTCATTTGGTAGATAGATATTTCATAGATTAGTAGGATTAGTACTCCTTGATTAGTTTACCTCTACATTTTCTTGAGTAAAGTTATCTCTACATGTTTTATTTTATTTAGTTAATTATCATACTTTATGCCATAAGCTTTAGTGAGCACTGATTAGATTTTTTTTTTGTATTGTAGGCCTAACTAGGGTTATTAAATAATTTCATTTTCCTAGAGGATTTAAAACCCTCTGCTTTGACATTATGTGGTAGGAAATCCATTAGTTAGGTTTAGTGGATCCAAATTGGTCATGACATGATATAAATAGCTATGCAATGATTTTTTTTGGTAAGATTACCTTCTCTAAGTTTGGAATACACTAAGTATGAAAAGTTTTAGATCCATCAAAATTCATTTCATAAATTTTGGTGAACTTTATGTGAATCTAACCCTTAAAATTTTTAATTTTCATTTATAGTCAAATGGATCGAGCTTGTTGATCTAGTTTCATATTCTATGTGTAGGTTTTTCAAACAAGTCAAGATTATCAATCTAGTTCTACCTTGTGTGTGTAGGTTTTTGAATTTATTGAACCTATCTATCTAGTTCTATCTTCTATGCATAGGATTTTTAATTTCATCCAATTGGGTCAAAGTGATCAATGTAATAATTTATTCTACGTTATGTGCCTAATTAAATCAACTTGGTTGATTCTGTTCATTTTTATATTTCATTTTTATCTATAAAAAATTATTTGATTGATCTATTTCATTTTATTTTTATTATAATTTTTAAAAATAGATTGACTAAATTGATTCTATTCAATAACACTATTTTTATCTTTTCAGGATAAAAAACTAGAAAGGATAACCCATCCAAATAATCATTTAGTAGTCTTAGGAAAAACCACCACATCAACTTAATAGATCTTATTCTATCCTCCAAGTTCATTATAATTATCTTAGTATTTATATTTCATCAAATTTTAAGCAAATTTCATTTCCCTCCTAGTCAAAACATAAATTCTATACTATTTTCCTTAATTTTTCAATTTTGTAATATTGTACCCACACAGTCAACTAGATCAACTGGGTTTATCTAGTTATGTGTCTACCTATACCAAAAAACTAAGTTTACCTATTTTATTTTGTTTGTTTGAGCCTATTGTATAATATATTGAGTTGATAAACTTGTCTTATTTTTGTATTATTTGCTCAACTAAATTGACCTGCTCAATCTTGTTCTATGTGTTTCAAATTTATAGATTAATCAAAATAAATTAACCTATATTTCATAGTAATTACAATCACTTTTAATTTTCATTTGGATATTTGTTTAATTGATTTAAAAAATTATAAATTGGTTTTTGACAAATTGTATTTTCACCTTTATTTTCACTTTATTTGGATTTCCTTAGAAATGGTGTACCAAGAGTTTTAATACTACTTAGATATTATCATGAAGGGATATATTATATTATGTTTACAATCCTTATATATCATTGTTAAACATTTTTCCTATTGTTAAAGTTTGGTATTGATGTCAAAGGTTCTTAAGAAAGGTGTTCATGAAGTCATTGAAGAATGTTATTGTTTGGTAGCATAATTAAGAGGTATAACATTGTTTGAGGATTATGTAAGACATATGATAAGGTATAAGAGAATAAAGAACTATTTCAAGGTTAGTTATCAAGTTTTAAGATCTTGAGAAGTCTATTCATGATATTGGCTATTGCATAAAGATACCTTGTGAGAAGGTATGAGCTTGGTGGCCTAGTGAGATGGACTCATAGAGTCATAAGAGGTTGTATAAGGTTGTTTGATCATGAATATTAACCATTATATCACTCATGATATCTTTCGAGTGAGAATACAGGGGTAGAACCTATAGACCACCTCTAGACCTTACTTGGCCTAATGAAGAATCATGATCTATTTTCAAGGAATATGAAGGATGTTTGACATTTTTTAAGCATGTTATATGTTGTGTGATCATGTAATTAAGGTGGAGAGTGCATGAAAAGAGGTTTGAAGGTCAAGGTCCAAACAAGTAAAGAGAGAGATGGTGGCCACAAATAAGGCATGAGATTTAGATTTTAAGATAAGAGTGAGCATGTGAGCATTGTCAGTGGTGTGATAATTTATCCCAAGTTTTTTGACCAAGTATTATGTCAAATTTTGAAATAAAAGATTTCAACAGTGGTTTTGAGGTTTCTCGAGTGCACATAATGAGGGGTTCTCAACCCGAGAAGAACTTTCAAGTATTCATTAGCATATGTAACCTATGCATCTTAACTTGATATGTTGAGTAGAGATGGTTAAGGATCATAACTAAAATATATAGGAATTAGTTTTGGAAATGAGAAGAAATAATTTATGAATAATGGTTAACACTAGAAATAGTGTTAACCCTCTCTAAATCCCTAACAATGACTCGATGTGAAAGATATTTTTATAAAGTGCTTAGAATGGATTGGTATGGATAGTTAAGTGGTTAGAGGTTATCGTAAACTCTACCAAACACCTCTAGGTGTGATTGGTTTTTTAGGTGAGTGAGCAAACCCTACATGAAAACTATTATTTCTCAAAGAGTTACTATAATAGTCAAAGTTGACCAAGTCAAATTTAATAAATAGATGAAGGTTTTGATGTATATAGTGGTTTTTGAGTAGTTTCGAGACCTTAGGTGTGCTAAATCGGTCATACAAGTTGACCTCTCACTAAACGGCCAAATGGTGCAAATAGTGAGAAAACTAGGAAGAAGCGAGAAGGTAATTAGGTATGTGTTATCATGGATTAGGAATGAATCCAAGTACATGTATTAGTTGTTCAAGCCATGTAATACATGTTAATTTTGGATAGATGTTTCAAAAATTAATGAATATGGTGAAAATGTTCTTCATAAGTTGACCTTTCTAGTTCAGATTAGATAGTGAGGTACAAGATTATGAGATTGGTCTGCAAGACTAATATTGTCATTTAAACATTTTATCTATATATATAATAATGGTATAATGACCTCATAGGATAATCTAAATGCATTTTAAGTCTCTAAAAGTGGTTCCATAGGTTTTTAAGGTCATTATTTCCATGAATGTGTTTTGAGGATAGTTGGTAGTTCTTGTATGAACTAAATATATGCAAAGACAATGAACTAATATAATCTATGCTAAAATTAAACTAAGATAGAGCAACAAATGTGAAAAATAATAATCAAAACTTCATAGTTGAGATACAATAATACTCCATTATGATTTGAATTCAATTTTATCTATCTAGAATGTGGTGCTCACTCATCCAATGTGAAGGGAGAATGGGAAGCATTTTGGTGAAAAAGAGAGGACTTTTATTTGATTTGATTATATTTGGATGAAATATTTTTAATTGAAAAAGATATGGTTATGATTGTGAGTATGATTATGATGGATGAAAATGAGGATTTACAAGCTCATTTATAGAAGTTTGGAGAAGGATCCGATTGTGGAGGATCATTTGGACTTTTTCAATGTTCTAAATGATCAACAATTGAGGATGAGTCCTCATCCATGAGGATGGAGACAATTTCACCCTAGTGGAGGAAAACAAGGGGTTGGTTAGTTGACTCAACAAGACTTTGTCAAATGGATTGATAACTCAGGGGAGGAGTCATAAGAGGTGGAAAAATTTATGGATTCAGTTAGGATGAGGGAGAGAAAGGTGGAAGAGGTTTGGTTAGGTGGAAAATCTATAATTAAATAATAAAAATAAAGATTAAAAGGTACATAATTGACTTATTATAAATGTTTAAATTAATCAATTATTTAATTTCAAGATGAAATGTTAATTATTAATTTTAAGAAGAATGATTAAATGATTTAGGTGCAAATGACACTAAATGAAATTTAGGTGTCTACATTTGCCCCACTTTGAAATGGTGTTGCAAAACAATCCTATTTCAAAGAATAGAAGAAGAAAAAATTTGATGATATAAAAGCAAAAATTTGCCCTGAATTAATGAAAATGAGTATGATGATGCCCCATTGAGGTTTTGTGTGATAAATGGACAAATGCTTAAAATTGATGAAAAGAGGAAAGAGTTAAACAGATGAATGAAAAATCAAACTATTTTGGAATTGATGTCAAATTTTCAAGATGTCAGTAACATAAAAGAGTTGCCCCTAGTTAATTAAAACTTGTGTTTTCATTTGAAAATAAATAATTTAACCACTCAAAGATTGCACGCTTATTATTGTTTGCTAATGACTCAAGGGCTGATTGAGTAGGTGTGGGAACAATATATCCTAGTAATAATAAACTATGGATCTATAAATAGAAATAAATTATTTTTAAATGATTGTGTATTTTACACTAATAAATGATTGCAAGAGGTTGAAAACAATCTTAAAATAAGGTTGATATAATGTCATCTATAATAAATTGAGAAGAAGGAGAAAAATGTTTAATGGGGGGTTTTTTTAATTAGTTGGTGGGGGTAGAAAGATATAAATAAGAGTTTGGGTGATTAGTAAAATCATTTGTGTAAATAACTTTCAAAGGTTAGGGCTAAAAAAGTGATTTGGGAGAGTTTTGCTCTGAGGGTAGTAAAGAAAACTAGATCGTATTCCTCACCATGAACACCGGGTAGAAAAAGTTAGGCATTTTTAGAGACTTGAGAGGAGTGTACCTTCAGTGAGTCTCCTTGTTTTTTTATTTTTTTTGAAATTTTTAGCATTTATGGGGGTTTAAAAGTGACAAAAATGATTTCACCATTTCTAAAATCATGATTTCATTATCAATTTTAGGGATTTTTCTAGGGTAAACAATGAAATCATTGAACACCATAGTGAATTCATTAAATTGTGCAAAAATTTCATTTTTTAGGGATTTTACAATTTTGTCATTATGGGATAGAGGGAAATCACTAAACAAGGTAGTGAAATCATTAAAATGCATAATAATTTCATTATAGAGAACAAAAGTTTTGTTAGTGGTGGTTTTGTAAAAGGTAGAAGTGAATTCATTGCATTAAGAAGAATTTTTGTTAATATTTTCAAAACTTAATGGGTTTTTTAAAAGTAAATGATTATAGTGTGAAATGAGATGAAATGGATGATGGACACTAGCTAGATGGGATAAAATTAAGTTGTGTAATGCTTGTTTTAAAACTTGTATAATGCTAATTTTATTAATTTATAGGAGGTATTACCAGTGACAGTGACACAAGAGCATAGATCAATAGTTATGGCATGTATGCATAGCTTCATAGAGTACCATTGGGGAGTCCTAGAGGATAAAATGTTATCTTACATTGTGTAGATGCCTAAGGTGTGAGTTGATAGAGCTTTATTGACTGAATTAGCAAAGAGGTGT
The DNA here is from genome assembly GCA_037957365.1 of Torreya grandis. NCBI lineage: Eukaryota > Viridiplantae > Streptophyta > Pinopsida > Cupressales > Taxaceae > Torreya > Torreya grandis. The sequence goes on along the minus strand of JARHVA010000522.1, from coordinate 2,379,390 downwards.
TATAGTGAGATGAGTACATTTTATTTGCAGATAGGTGAGATGACTATCACACTAGAGGATGTCTATCAGATACTTGGGATTCCTGTAGGATTTAGACAAGTATAATAGGGACAAAGTCTATAGGATGAGACATTATATTGCATATTTTGTAAATGCATGATCCATATTTTGAGAGGCAAAATTGACATAGACTATTGGGATTTAGAGATGGACTCTCTTATTATTATTTTAATGGTTGTTATCAGTGGCATGTGAAGGTAATGTAATGTTAATAAAAAAAGTAAGGATTATTATAATGGTGATAGAATAGACTGATTTGATATTATTGATAGATTTGGTAGTGATAATGGATGAATATTCTTCCTTACTTGTAACATTATCACTATTGTCTGCATTTGTGTCTACTGCTAAAACTATTGTTGGTACCGAGGTGGTTATTGAAATTTCTCTCAATTCTAAGATAATTTGGATATCAAATTTGTATATCCATGGGTTTTGTTGTGGCCATTAAAAGAGCTTGTTGAAGCACTTTAGTACCATACTTTTTTTAACTAGTATTTTGGAAATATTTATCCTTAGATTAAGAACTTTTTAGTACTATAGATTTCTAAGTGGTCATTTAAAGTAACATGATAATTTGGTAGGTGGATCAGATGGCATTTGAGTCAAGATGGGATGTTGATAAAAAATGGGTATTTAATCATAAATATTTGTTTAATGAATGAAGGATGAAAGCTCCTCATTTTGACTTGGATGGGAATAATATTATTTAGCTATGAAGGGATATCTTGAAATATTTGTAAGTTTGGCCTTTTAGACATGAATAGATGTGGGTTATGCCTAATATATTTAGCATTTGCCATATATTAATAGATTTAAGCATTGTAATCAATGGATGGAAAATTATGTTTGAGCATCATAATCAGTGGTTGGGTGATTTGGTTAAAATGTGGGTGTATAAGGATACTTTGGTGAGGTGTTTTGATATCCATTTGTGATAAATATTATGGAATAAGTGGCTTAGTTTTGAGAAAAGGGATTGGTTGAGTTTGTGAATGTTTTGGTATTGGTAAAGAAATGAGGACTTGAGTTTTTGGGTGAATTTGATGTAAAATCAAATGATTGATTTTGATTATTGTAAAAATATTGGTCTTGATTATTGTGGAAGTTAGAAGGTGAGTTGGAATGCAATGTGCTTAGGTTTGACTGATTTGGGACATGACTAGCAAAAGTATTTTGATATATGTGGGTATTGGAAAATGGTAATGAAGGTGGACTAAAGGATTGGCTTATGGCTAGATTGTAGTTTTATCCATATTGATCTATTTACATGGTTTGATTTGGGTTAGGTGATATTTTATAGGGAGATGAAGTAGGACTAGGGGAACAATTCAAAAAAAAATTGTTACTATATCTAGGGGATTGATTTGATTCTATCCCCATAACAGAGTTTTGGTATTATCCCATAGGTGAATGTGAATAGGAGGTAGATTTTCAATTAGGGTTGAATTGGACATTAGGATAATTCAAATAACCATCCATTCTATAACTCATTTGATTAAGATGGAGATTAAATACATGTTCAAACTTGGGTTTTGGTTAGCTTGGTAACATACTTGATTCAAAGGTGAACTTCAATCAAAGTTAGGTGAATTGAATTCTGGATTATATTATGGGCTATTGGGATTATGATTTGGGAAATAATTGGATGGGTTATTGTTCTAAGAGGCCATGATTTTTTTCAATGGGTAAGATATTTACAAAGGGTTAACTAAAATAATGAAAAAGACTTGAAATTAGATTCTATCAAAATACCAAAATAACTAAAAGTTTGATTTATTAACAACAAACAATTTATTTTTTGATTTAATTTTCACACAAGGAATTTAAATATGTGAAAATCATAAGGAAACAACAAATAAGTTCTATTCTAAATAAACAGGCAATTGCATAAAAAGGGTGAAAACTGTCGACACTTAAAACTAGCTACTAATAACCTTCAACCAGGCTTTTGACCAATTTCTATCAAAATGCACAATTTGGACTAAAAAGACTCAAACATGCTAAATGATGTGAACCTATTATATTTAAGTGCCAATTTTGGCCAGAGTGTCACTAAATGGGGCAATGCATTTTATGGGACAACTAACTTTGATCAAATCATTTCAAGTCAAGATGCCAATTTCACACTTGAGTGCTTTGAATTGCTCTTTTATACCAAATTTATTACATGAGATACGTGCCTTTGTTATTTTTTTTTGGCAACATCATGAATAAGATAATAGTTCCAACGTATCTAACATCAACTTCCAATTCCAATCCATTCAAATTTCAAGCTAATAATATGACATTTTGACCATTTTGATTAATTTGTGCATCAATTTCTAAGATTTGTATCAAAGTTGACTAGTCTTGTTTAAGGCTAATTAAACCAAATTAAGAGCTTAAGTTAATTTTCCATGGAACTTGTTGGAAATATCTTTATTGGAAAATGATTGTGAATATTTACATCATCAGGTAACTTCATTTCTTAGGGTGGCATCCACAAGCCATAAATGCATAAAATATCAGGAATAAGCCACCCCATGCCTCATTAAGACCCTTCAATGCCTCATTAATGTCTCCCATGACTCATAAATTCCCCTTTATCCCAAATATTTATGGGGGATATTTATGTAATTTAATTACATAACTGGATTTATTCATGGCCACACATCTCAATCTTGAGATGGACGGTCATGGTTGATTTAGAATAGAGTTAATAGAATTTTTTGTGTTTACTTTTTTGACCTATTTTTTACATATATGTGCACCCTGGTGTTATTTACAACCTATAAAAATTATGTGAGAAAATGATCTATATTTTAAAAGTTATGTTAAACATACTGACTATAGGTTTTTATGTCTTATGTGTTATGTTTTATTTTTAGCCTTATAATTTGTTGTTTTCAAGTTTTTATATGTTTAATATTATTTTTTTATTGTGTTTTATTTGTCTAATACTTTCCTTGAAAATGTTTCTTCATATTTGTCGATAGAATTCCAAGTTGCTTGTTTCATTCATAATGATGCTTCAAAGCTAAATGAAGTTATAACCTTTTATTTGTAAGAATTATTTGAAGGATAAAAATTCAATCTAAATTAGTTTGTTCACACTTAATTTGGATGTCTAAATCTAACTAGGAATCCTTTATTTTGGTGTTCAAACAAACTTTTTTAGGGTGTTTTATTGGTTAAGTTTTTGTGGTTTCTTTCACAGTTCAAAAGTTTAGGCCAAGGGGAAAAAAAGAAAATCACCAAAATTTGGTTTTAGTGCTTAAAATTTAACTCATTTGTCTATTTTTTGTATTCAATAGTTTGTTAACTTAGTTTTTGATTGGCAAAAGGAAGGACATTATGTGTATGCTCTTCCATCCATCCCCTTCAGGGAACTTTTTGAATAAAAAACATCATCCTTATTGTAAAGAGAATAGTCAAAGGCATAGAAATAAATCATTTAAGTCCTTCCCAAAAAAATCAAAATAGTATTGGGTGATCTTAAGATGAAAATAAAGTTTTTATATTATGTCTTTTATTTTATGCAAACTTGGCTTGTGAGGGGGACTTCATTACCTCTCATAAGCTATTTAGGGAAGCTTTGACTTAAGGTTTCATCTCCTACAATTGAATTCATCACCCCAACTAGGATCAAAGGTTTCAATGGTTAAACCAACTTTTAGTGTTTGGGTTAAGCATCGGGACATATCTATACTTTGGACATCGCACTACACTAAGCAAGTGATATATGTAGTGGTTGTAAAAAGGGAAAGAACTTTTTGAAAAAAGCCAAGTGCCATAGACAAACAATTAAATTTCACTTATTTTTCATCATGGTGTGAAAGTCATTTTGAAATTGATCCATCTATAAATGTTTGAAAACTTGTAGTTTTTAGCAAAACCCCACTTGCAATGGAAGTATTGTTGGTGCAAGGTGCACCTCAAGGTCCATGTCATAGTATTCTAATTTGAGATAAGAGGGGTGTAAAAACCCTACTATATAATGAAAATTTACTTCTAGATGAACACTTAAAATCCTCTAAAATGATTTATATAGATAGATTGCAATAGTACCATGCAACCTTGTCAATTTAGGACCTATAGTGATTAATTAGTTAGTTTTGTCATAAATTAATTTATCTTATTTAATGTCAAAAATTTGGTGTTAACAAAAAAAACATAAACCAAACACATGGTCCCAAAATTTATTTGAGCAAAGAGGAATTATTCTGCCCACGTGAATCATCACTTTTTCCTTCTTCAAGATTATCATAAACTTTGAGTCATATCATCCACTTTGGCATAGTTATGCTTCCCAATTGAGTCTAGACATTTTACCAAAGTTTATTTAAGTCATTCATTTATAATTCACATTAAAATTTTAACCTTTATAAGTTATAAGTTTTGATGTTTCAAGGCAGTTTTCCATTTTCACATTAAACTTGTTTTAACTTAGGCTCAAATCTCCATTTGAATTGAAGGTCGTTTAAGACTCATAATCTTTATCACCACTTGGTAGAATTAAATTACCTTGTGAAAGTGATTTCACTTTAAGTCTATTAGTGAATTTTTATTATCCCATTTTACCTTGAGTCCATTTGATGCAAACCTCTTTTCCGTATAAAAATCTTCAAAACTTTGAGAGTGTGTGTATCATTTGCAAAGGGTAGTGTTACATTGCCAAATTTATGAAACATCTTTGCCTTAGATTTTTTGAAACAAACATTTTGTTACATTTTTTGAGTATTTTAGAATTGTTATGCTGCTAAAAACATTTCAAACATCATTTCATATACTTTTTTGCATAGAGTCTGAGTTTTTTCCAAAATTATCCAAGCTAAATCTGAGTGTACCTTGTGAATCTTTGTCTAGCATAGTTATTCTATTCACTTTTATCTAGATTATTTGTCAAAATAACCTAGATTTATGCCATTATTTGGGAGAAAATAAAATATCTTCAAGTGCATTTTATTTCATACCTCATACTTATCAATCAAGTTTTTACGACCAAGAGTCAAATGCCTAGTTTTTGTTAGAATTGTTTTAAATTTGTTAGATTAACATCTCATCTATTTAAAAGTCTATATTTTGATGTTTTTGGCCAAGATTCCTAGCACATGCATCTTTTCAACCTAGATTTTGATGTTGTGTTTGGCCAAAATACCTAGTAACTTTTATTTTCTTATATTAGACTTATTTGAAACACTTTGACCTTAGAGTTTGGCATTTTGATTTTAGGTCCATTTACTTGATATTTTTATATAAGATGTGTAATGTTAGACACTTAATGTTATATTTTTTTATCACAAATATTTTCATTAGCCTTTCCATCCTTTGATTAAATCTAGACCAAGTTTTAATCATCTTTCCTTAGACATTGTCTTTTTCAAAGTTTGTATGACTCTTTGTAGCAACACATTTACTATGGATCCCAACATGATTTCCTACACTCATAGTGAAACTCATGTATAGTATAGGTATTAGTCATGTGGTCATTCGAGAACAAATGGTGTAAGAACCCTATGTAAATAATGTTTTTTATGAGATGAATCCTTATATCCCTTATAACACTCAAATAGGGGCACAAAACCAAGATCCATTGGCTAACTATTTGGTTAGTACACCACCATATTCAAAACAAGATCAATAATAAACCATGTAATACCTAGCTATGGTACCTATAGTTGAGGAACATTTTCCCAAACACCATACTCTATTAACACACCTTCTATGTATGATCCTTATTTGTTTGAGCATCATTTATTAGAAAATAAAGATGATATTTTGGTTAGGGCCATAGAATTAGGGGCTAATTTTTTGGCAAACTTCCCCCATGAGAATTTACCAAGTCTAGTAAGAATGCCTCATAAAATACTGTATAATCAATAGGCTTCTTCTAGAAATCCTTTAGCTCTAGTCCAAATAATGTATCAAGATCCTGGCATGCTTATCAAAGGCAAAGACCCCATGGATGGTCACTTTGTATAAATGCAGATAACATACCAATCCTAATTGAACCTATCACATAATTTTAACCAAACGATCATGTCATGTAGGCCTCTCATATATTTAGTTCCCTCAACTGGAGTGTTAATAGAGTTTACTGGTCAAGACAATCAAGGTGTAAACCCATTTTTGTAGAACACTTTGATTGATAATTTATTTCATAAGCCAACCATCAAAGAAGTATCTTCTACTTCTACATATAATAGTGGCCAAAACATAGTGGATAATGCACAAGAAACATCCCATTAAAACCAAAGTGGTATTAATACATAAATAACTAGCCAAAAAAATGTGCCTTTAGTTAACATCTTAAGTGGTTCTCAAAATTAGGTAGTAGGAGTTTCTACATCCCAATCTCAACCATCTACTACCAATCCTCAACTAGTCACTTCTTTAAGTGCACAACCAATAGGATTAAGTAGTCAAAAAACAAATAATGTCATGCCTTAATAGTAAAATGTGATGAATAATACTCCTTCCCAATAAGTGATGCATGGTGTTCCACCAAAATAGGTACAATATAGTATACCAAAATCATAGAGGTCAAATATGTTGCCACCTAAACATAGGGAAACTAATGTTCCACCTCGTCAGATAGTAGCAAACATACCTCTTCAATCATAGGCTAGTGTGTCAGTTTAAAAACAACTGATGTCTAACCAATAATGTATAAATATTGGTCAGTGATTAATGTAGAATATTAAATATGCATTCACTTCCTAATAGGGATTCATGAAATAAGGAGGTTCCAATGTTTCTAAAGTATCTACTAGGTAATAATTTTTTTTAATTTAAAATGTGCCACTCATTCATAAATAGGGTCTTGGTTCACAGGTTCCCACTCAACATCAAGGTTTGATTAGTAAAAAACATGTCCTTTTTCTACCACAATATGTGTAGTATAGTTATATCCATCCATCTTAGCCTCAAAATTCTCAACATCAAACCTTCATAACCAACCCTAACCAGAATATTATATGATAACATGTGTAATTCAAACAATCAAACCCTAACCTATGTATGTGTATTCCTAGTCCATTTTTGAACCAACCCATTATACCCTAGTAAATATCTTAATTATACCTTAGTATAAGTGCTCCACTTATGACCACTCAACCATCTACCTAGGCCAATATTCCCACAAGTTTCCTAGAGCATGAATTACAATAGATGAAGGATGCAATCACCACCATCTAAGGTGGGAAATAGGTTAAATTTTTTAAGTTAGATGATGTGTGTTATTATTATTTTAACATGGAATACTTACATATTCCATTTCCTCTAGGATATGAGCCCCCAAAGTTTGATAAATAAGAGGGGAAAGGTGACTGTAAAGCCCATTTAATGAATTTTTTTGTCCCATGCCAGTTAGTGGCATATAGTGACATATATTTTTTATTGTTTCCAAGGATCTTATTTAGACAAGCCTTGCAATTATTTTTAAAGTTTCCCAATAATTTAATAAAATATTTTGATGACCTTTTAGATAAGTTTGTGCAACACTTTTCCTACAATCTTGAACATGGGATTTCATTGGTTGACTTGATGCAAGAAAAGCAAAAGGCTAGTGAGAGTTTTATGAGTTATCTATAATGATGGAGAGCCCTTGAAAGTTGATTCACCCATAGTTTACTAGATAAAAAATTAACCACTGTGTTTACCAAAAATTTGCATAGTGAGATATCATATCATTTGGAATAATAGTGTACACATGCTTTTAAAGAGATCATTAACAAAGGTTTATTAATTAATCAAGCCCTTATTAATAAAGGAATCATCAAGCTTACTTAAAATAATCATAATAAAGGTAACAATCAAGGAAATAGTCAAAACTAATATCCAATCCAAACACAAACATAATAGCCAACATAGGCCAATAACCAAGATAAACCAAAGCAATTCAATGGTAATAAGAATGTTATGGGAAATGGAATAACTAAGTTGCATCATGTCCAAATGGTACACACATCATTTACTTAGCTATAATTTACTTTTCATATCACTCATACCACACAACCTCTTCAAAAATAATAGCATGTGTCACAAATGCAATAGATTAGGCCCCCATAACTAACATAGCCACCTTTGCCATTGTAAGTCCCTACTTTAAGGAGAACAATATCTACTTGTCATGTTTTTAGTGACCTTAGAGAGCTTATTGAATCTATGTTTCATAAACTTACTACCACTAATTTGATTAGTTGGCCTATACTAAAGCATTATCCATAAGACATTCATTATCCTGATTGGTACCATGAAAATGAATTCTGTGAATATCATTGGGTCAACAGGCATAATTTATGAATATGTGTGAAAATTAAATATTTGATTCAAAATATGTTGTATAATGAGGAGATAACATTGGATAATGGTGCATATACCTCCAATTAGACTCTTGGGATTTATCAAAAACCCTTTCCCCAATATAACAACTAGCCATAATAGCAATAATAACAACAATAATGTTAGCTAGTTCAACCAAAAAATCAATAGTATCAAAATCCAAGGCCGAACTAATAGAAACAATAGTGCCAAAATGATGGATATAACCAATGTCATAATGGTAACAACCAACAAACCTACCATGCAATTGCACATGACTATAATAGAGTTTTAGGCCATATTGTAGGAGGTATTATTAATACCATCTCCATTAATCCTCTACCAAATTTTAATTAGATGAGACCATTGTTAACCATACCAAACCAATCCAATCACTTTGGTAATCCTTCACCTAGGACCACACACAGGTAAACCAACAAATAAGTAACCCCATTTTTGGACCTTATACTAATAACTCATCCTTGCCACGTGACCACACACAAGTGCACCATCAATTGAGACTTGTCTTATCTAGTCCCACACCATTGCCATCATTTATTAGAAATCATGGTCATGTATTTAATCTCGATTATGTAATCACAAGTCAAAGGTTAAAGATTACCATCTTAGGCCTACAACCATCTACCACTTTGCCCATTATCCAACCAAACATTCAACCCCAAAATAAGCCATTTAACACAAATCAAGAAAAGAAATTTGGCATTATGGAACAATTGAAAAAGATGCCCACACAAATCTCCATTTTAGATTTGTTGCATACGTCAATAATCCACAAAAATATTTTAAATGACTTCTTGAATCAATCCACTATTTCGAATGATATATCCCCTAATAAATTATAAACTTTGGTTAGACACCTAACTCCACCCCAACAAGTCACTTTCAACCAAATCAATATGTCATCCCTTGGCTCATTGCATAATAACTTGTTATACATTAAAGTTTTCATAAAGTGACACAAAGTGAAACATGTCCTTATATACAATGGATCATGTATAAATATAGTGTCTCTTAAGCTTATCAATCTTTTTGAGTACACAATGGTAGATCTTAAAGAAAAGATAATAACCATCAAAGCCTATGATAATGAGGAACAAGAATCATAGTGCACCATCTGTTTACCATTTATCCTTGGGCCCTTGACCCATAATACACTTTGCCATGTGATATATCTCAATTTTTCATATAATATGGTTTTGAAAAGACCATGGTTACATGAAATTCATGTATTCCAATCAACATTTCACAAATTTATCAAGTTCTCCCATTCAAAGATGAAAGTTTGTATACCAAGAGATTTGCATCCATATGAGAATTGCAAGCATCTAAATGTTAAGTTTAAGAGTTATAACTATCACTTTGGCATGAATCTAGTGGCCAAGTAGGATAAGGGAAAAATGAAACTCTTTGATCCATCTAAGGACAAATGTATTAATCTTAATACCCTTGATTCCCTTTCCCACATGTCACATCTTAAAGTATCCAATCATTTTATTATCTCACCTAATGGCCAAGGGAAGTATGTGACCCATGATACTTTTTATATTGTAAACCTTCATAGAATCCCAAGTCCTTTGGAAGAGCTAAAGATAAGCCACTTCATCCAAAATGGAAATAAAAGAGCAAAGGTAAAGTACCTATCACATTTGTACTAGCATCTAGCCTAGAACTAGATCCTCTTGAAGGGGATGAATCATGGTTGTATTATGATAACCAAATTGATTGTTATGATAATCCTATTCCTAATAGGATCATGAAGACTCAAGACTATGAAATAGGAAGCCTCAAACCTAATCACTAGGGAACACTTGAGCCAATTTCCATGACCAAATATAATGGACCCTATGAACTTAGATTTAAACCACCTAGAGATGATTCCATATTCCTTACTCATGTTCCATCACCATCGACTAGTGATGAAGAATGCTAATATCAAAGCATATTCTAATCATAGCCCTTTTGATGAATTCAATAAGACCGATTTGTTTAATAACCATTCCATTTATACACTTACCCTAGTCATTTGTTACAACCCACTACCATTATATTATCCCCAACTGATAGACTAAGACCAACAAGAGTCCAACATACTGATTGATATGTTTCAAAATGATGAGGATTTATATGATTTTCTTGGCCTTAAAGATAATATTTCATTGGGGGACCATAAATCAGGGTTTTAAATCAAATTATATATTGCAACATATTTTAGAGAGTGGGTGAATACCCTTAGAAAAAATAAAATAAATAAAGCATTGAGGTCCCAAAGTGAAAACCTCTTTGAGGTGTTTTTTGACTAGGGTAAAAGTAAAGAAATAGGCCAGTCTAGTAGTGAAAACCTATTTTAGGTGTCATTAGATGGGGATGTTCAACCTTCTTCAGCCATAGCTCAGAAGACCACCAATGATTAAATTGTCTATGATTCTAAGTTCAATTTTAAATAACAACAAGATTTTGATTGAATCATTTAGGAGATTCCAGTAGTTTTTGTAACATGGCTAAACCTTCCATTAGGGGACTGGATTCATCATGCCTAGGGAAACTTGAAGAGCCAGTCTTAACATAGGACTCTAATGTTGCCGACTAGTTCAAATCTTTGCCCACTATCTTTAAAGATAATTTGACCCTTCTAGTGGAAGATATGATGGAGGTTAACATCAAGTCCCTAAATGACCTAAAGTGGGTCAAGCTAGGCACTTCCCTTACTGAGAAGGAGAGTGAAGTCCTTATAGCTCTTTTGAGAGAGTTTATAGATATTTTGCATGGACATATTATGACATGCTAGGTTTGGACCCTACCTTGGTTATTCACCACCTTGTGGTCAGTATTGATGTTAAACCAATAAAACAAAAGATACATAACATGCATCATTACATTGCTATATTAATAAAGAAAGAGTTGGAAAAACTATACGAAGTAGGATCTATTAAATCCGTTGACTACTCAAGTGGATATATAATGTTGTACCAATTAAAAAAAAGATAAAAGGAATAATAATTTATATGAATTTCCATGATATAAACAAAGCTTGACCTAAGGATGAATTTCCATTGCCAAACATTGACATGATCATTAACACCACAATAGGCTATGAAATGCTTTCATTAATGGACAAATTTTAGGGATACAACAAAATCATAATAGCACCAGAACACCAACATAAAATAGTATTCACCACTCCATGGGGAACATTCTATTATCAAGTTATGCCATTTGGTCTTAAGAATGTAGGGCCACCTACCAAAGAGCCATGAACATCATATTTCATGATATGATGCATGTTATTTTTAAAGACTATGTCAATGCCATTCTTAGCAAATCAAAGACTAGGGCTGATCACTCAGTAGTGCTACACAAAATATTTGAAAGATCACTAGAGTATAAAGTCTGAATTAATCCTAAGAAGTGTGTATTTGGAGTTACATCAGGAAAGTTTTTAGGCTTCTTTATGTCTTATCGAGTCATTGAAGTTAATTTGGCCAAAGTCTAAGCTATAATAGAGATGAAACCACCAACTACTTTGAAGTAACTCCATAGTTTTTAGGGAAAGATCCAATATATTTGATGCTTTATATCTCAATTAACTAAAAAATACCATCCTTTTATGCATCTTCTAAAGAAAGGAGTCACATTTCACTGGGATGATCACTACCAACCAAATTTTCAACTAAAGGACTATCTAGCGAATCTACCTATTTTGCTGCCTCTTATGCGAGGAAAGCCATTATTATGGTATCTATCAGCTATTGACAATGCCTTGAGGGAAATTTTGGATTATCATGATGAAAATGGAAAGGAACATGCCATGTACTATTTAATTAACACATTGGTCATGTATAAACATAATTATATGCCCATAGAAAAAGCCTGTATAGCCATGGTCTTCACAACATAAAAGCTACACCATTACATGTTAAATAATAAGACCAATTTTATTTCAAAATTAGATCCACTCAATTATCTACTATCTCAAATAGATTTACAATGCCACATGGATAAATGGACATGATTCTATGTGAGTTTGACATCAAATACGTCAAATAAAAAGCCATTAAGGGGTAAGTTCTTGAAGATTAGCTTGTTGAAGCACCCCTTATTGATACAGAGCCACTCACATTCCAATTTATTAATTAATCCATAATGAAAATCATTGAAGCACCTATTTAGGAGTAGTAATATAAGTTATATTTTGATGTATCATTCATAACACATGGATCAGGGGCAAATTTTTTATTTATTATACCATAGGGGGATCTAATCCCTAAAACATTCAGGATCAAATTTCTTTATACCAACAACATGGATGAATATGAAGCACTTATTACAATTCTTTAAAAATTTGTAAAATATAACGTATCTCATCTCAAGGTTTATGGTGATTCTCAACTAATCATCAATCAAGTTATAGACTATTTTCAAACCAAAGATGACAAGCTGGTTCCATATAAGGCCATGGTCGACACTCTCAAATGATAGATTGTTAAAATTTGGTTTGAGTATATACCAAGGGAAATTAATATAAGTATGAATGCTATGGCTAATATTGGATCTCTAATTTGACAAATAGACACAACTAAAGAGTATCGTTTCCTTGTCAAGAACTTGATAGCACCAACTCATGAACCTTCAATCATCATGATGACTTATGATATTGTTGGTCCCATTTTTATATGGTATTTATACCTTTAAAAATACTCTCATGACCATGATTTACCACCTAAACTATCCTAAAAATAAACCAAATCCTTCATCCACCAAACCACTCATTATAACTTACTTAGATCAACCTTTTACCTCCATAGTTTTGATGGAACTTTGCTTCATTGTTTAACTTTGGTAAAATATACACTAGCATTATACAAAGCTCATGAAGGTGTATGTGGATCCCAAACTAATGGGGTCATCCTATCCAAAAATATCTTACATATTGGTTATTATTGGCCATGATGGATGCAAATGTAACTGCATATGTAAAGATGTTCAACAAATGTCAATGACATGCCAATTTGATTTATGCCCTGGACAAGACTTTGAAACTAATGTTGACACCATGTCCATTTACTATATGGGGACTTGAAATCATTAAGAAGATCAATCTCACCTCATCTAATGGCCATAAACATATCCTTACCATCACCGAATATTTCACTAAGTGGGTTGAAGCTATACCCCTCACTTACATGACTGGAAACTAATTTCCAAGTTCATCTTCAACCATCTCATTTACCACTATGGTATATTCTATGACATTATATATAATAATGGAGGATCATTGAATAAAAAGGATGCCAAAAGCCTATGTGTCAAATACAACATCACACAACACTTTTCTATGGTATATTACCATCAAGGTAATAGCCAGGCTAAAGCATTGAATAAAACCATTGTCAACATTCCCAAAAATATTGTCAACGATGATAATAATGATTGGCACCTTCAGATATTATATGCCATTTGGGCATACCATACCAATCACCATACACCCATAAGAACCAATCCATATTCACTTGTTTATGGTATAAAATCCATCCTCCACATTGAGGTCAAGTTGCCTTCTCTACACATCTCTTTCAAACATGTATGATAATGACTATCGAGTGGCTCACTTACAAGAACTTGATTTACTTGATGAGAAAAAAATGGATGTGGTGAATAACCTCTAAGCCTATCATAATTGACTTTAAGGCCACTACAATCAGCATGTGAAACATAGAGAATTTGAACTTTGTGATCTTATCCTTAAATAATACCATGGCTAAAAACAAGCATAAAGTTAAGTTTAAATCCAACTAGTTTTGTCCTTTCATCATTATAGAAAACTTTGGAATAGGAGCATATAGGCTTGCCACTCTAGATGAACTGATGAACATTATCGACCTTAAGTTGTACTATCCTTATGAAACTTGGTATATTGTCTATAAGGACCATTTCACATTGTATCTTTTTATCACTCTTCTTTATGCTAAACCATTTTACCATCCTATCATCCTATTAACCTGTCACTTTTTCCTATTGCCTATTAGTTCTACCATACTTTCCTCATAAATAAAGTTAATTTCTCCCACCCTACCTAGCCCTATGACCTTGGTTTTATTTTATTCATTCCAGAACCACATTCAATAGGAGGATTCAAATTCTATTTTAGTAGTCATTTCACACATTCCAAATAGAGGTAGTATTTTGGAGCAAGAAGATAGACATTTGGTATTTGCATCCTTTATTTCTTATTTCATTCTCTCTCATTGTCTTGATTTTAATTATAACTACCTATGGGAAAATTAGTCTCATTGACCTATGACCATTTTATCCTAGTTATAACTGACTATCAACAAACTAGGGGCAACACTTGTTTATTATGCCTTCACATACCAACTAGCCATTTCCTATGCCATACCAATTGTGCATGTTTTTTTTGAGTTGGCTGTTACACTAGTCAAATTCCTACACTTTAAGGTATACCTATAGTGACTTGAGGTCCTCCTTTAGGACTATATAGATAATGCTCAATACTTATTGAGGTCATCTCAGTCACCCTAAGCCATTCTCTCACCATTTTACAAGCATCTTAAGTAATGTTCTCATTATTTTATGAGCTCTGACCATTTAGTATCTCATCATTATTTGATCAAGTTAAGATACCTAGAAAGTTACAAAAACATTTGTAAAACCATTAAAAAAACCCAAAAACATTGACCACTTCTTTGCCTTAAGGATTCTAAGAACCCTTACTAATTCACAAGAAAATCACTTGTCACTTAGTTTCCTCATCCTTTTTAGCCTATTCTCCTATGTACTTGTAGTTTTGAAAGACTATTCCCATTCTTCTATCTCATCCCTCATTTTATTTTTCATATGTTATAATTTTCTTTCTATTTATTAGGATAACTACATTTGGCCTAAAGTTTTTGTTGGATATTACATCCATGAAGCTATGTAGGTAGCATCCATTTTCCTAGTGCATATGGAGACATCTTTACCCCCCCTTCCTTTTATTCTATTTCCCCTATCATGTTTATTTTCTAAGTTGTCACTTATTTCCTAAGGGCATTATTTGTCATGTTGTTTCTACTAACCTTAGAACTAACTGTTACTTATTTCTTTGCTTATTTTTTTATTGTTATGCACTTGTTCGTTTGCTTTCAACATTATTTCATTTATTCAATCTATGTGAATTCATTAGGTCATTCCTTGTGCATTTATACTTTAATCCATCAATATTCATATGTTTACTTTATCATCATGGTTTTTATCATTGGTGTATTATTTTATATTGAGTATTGGATTTTAGGAGTTAGTATCTATGCATATTTTGGCCTAGTCCTCATGGTGTTCTATCATGATGCTTACCATCAAGTGCTAAAACAAAAATTATCTTCAAAAAGTCTACTCAACAAGGGCAACATCAACATCTCCTTAGCACCCGAATCCCAATCATATCCCAAATAGAGTAATTAACAATGAAAGAATTTCATCCTTTGTTAGTTCGGATGAAAATATCCCTAATAATAGGTTGTTCCAATTCATCATTACCATCTACATAAAATTATCATCATCATCAGCAAATCAATCATGTTTTCCATAATATAGGTCCAATGATCATAACCACCTATGGGCAAATCATTGTACACTATCCCACCTACATTCTTAATGATTATAATCACCTTTTAGGAAATAATTATGTTCTCACCAAATTTAATTTCTTTTTTCCCAAACAGGGGCATGCTATTATCTTGTTTGTCTATCCTAACTAGGGTAGCTCCATCTTCTCAATGATTATAACTACCTTTGGGAAAATAATTATGTTATCATACCATGTTACCACTATTAAGGTACAATTATTATAACCATCTTTGGGCAAACCATTGTACACCATCCCACTTGTATTATCAATTATTTTGACATATTTTTCAATATCATTGTGTTTTCACCCCATCATCTTCCTTTCTTTGGTCCCCTCATTTTTCTTCTTTCTTTTCAAGTGAGCGTTTGCCAACCTACTTATGCCAATTATTCCCTTGAAGGGGCATCATATAGTTAGTTCATCATCATTTTAGTTTTAGGTATACATGACCTTTTAATTATTTGAGAATATGTTACTATGATTATATCTTTCAATGCCTTCCCAAATAGGGGAAAACTGTAGACACCTAAAACTCGCTACCAATAACCTCAAACTAGGCTTTTGACTAATTTTTATCAAAATGCATAATTTGGCCTAAATATACTAAAACATGCTAAATGGTGTGAATATGTTATATTCAATTTCCAATTTTGGCTGGAGTGTCATTAAATGGGGCAATGCATTTTATGGACCAACTAACTTTGATTAGGTCATTTTGAGTCAAAATGTCAATTTTGTACCTCAGTGCTCTGGATTGCTATTTTTTACCATATTTTTTACATGAGACATATGCCTTTGTTATTTTGTGTTAAAAATATCCTAAATGGGATAATGGTTATAACACATCTAACATCAACTTCCAATTCCAATCTAGTCAAATTTCAAGCTAATAATATGACATTTTGACCAATTTGATTAATTTATGCATCAATTGCCAAGATTTACATCAAAGTTGACTAATCATGTTTATGGATAATTAAACCAAATTAAGATATTAAGTTAATTTTACTTAGAAATTATTTAAAATATCTTTATTGGAAAATTACTATGAATAACTACATCATTAGGTGACATCATTTCTTGGGATGGCATCCACAAGCTATAAATGCATAAAATATCAGGATTAAACCACCCTATGCCTCATTAAGACCCTTCCATGCCTCATCAATTCCTCTCATGCCTCATAAAATCCCCTCTATCATAAATATTTATGGGAATATTTATGGAATTTAATTACATAATTGGATTTATTTATGGCCACACATCTCCTAAACCATTTTAGAAATCTATAAATAGAAGAGCCATGAACACAAATTTTAAGTTATCTTGGTATAATTTTATAATGCTAAATTGATTCTAAAGCTTCATATAATTAGCATTATTATTCCCTAATATTGATCCAAATCCATCAAAAGCCAAAGGTGATAATAGGAGATGAAGATAGACACACTTCATTGAAGAAGATCTTTTGAAGTACAAGCTAAGCAAGCCACTTCAACAAGCCATTTTAAACATCTAAGGAAGGTAATAGATCATTTGTCCTTTGAATTATATTTGGTTTTCCATTTATTTTTGTTAACTAATCTCCTCCTAGTGTGTAGGCCTATACATGTATTCTTATTAGTGTGTTTCTTTCAATTTGATGTCATTTTGGAACTAACACAATACTAACCACCTCTCTTGAGTAAAATTCCTATTCTACAAAAACTAGGTAAAAAGGGTGGTGAATAATTATTGGGATTTATATTATCACTTACTTGTTTTTGCTCTTATATATGACCTAATATTTCAAGGTGATAACCATGAAAAATCTTACCATGCCCATCTCCCACTAAGTCTGGTTTTGAGGGTGTGGGGAAAGTAGTTTGTCATCACTAATACTTAATCGATGTACCAAAATTGAATGGTAAAAAGGTGAAACTAGGATTAAAGTATACACAAACTTATCTATGTGTTAATAAAATCATAAAATAAATCGATATGTAGATACACACTATTGGGTCTTGTCTTATAGACACCAATATCGTGTCAACCCCCCTTGGTCCCCTTCTAAATGTTAACACTCCTAACCCACACTTGCACACCTTATTAATTTAAAAAATACTTATTTTAAATTAATTACCTCACCTTGGACACCTCACCTAGACACCTCACCCTAAGACCATTTCTTAGCCTATGAGTCAGCCTGAGACTAGGTCCTCCAAACTCTAACTACCCATGACCTATTCTCACCCCATCTTAACTCCCTAACCAACTCCCGTGACTCATAATCCCTTTTTTTGACCATTATCTAATGGAAAAGGCACTTGGTGGGTGGAGAAATAGGCAAAGAGATAAAATATCCCTTTTACCTATTCTCTCTCCGTCGATGTTGATTAACCTATGATTGACGTCTGTAGTCCTACACCGACTCTGATGGGATCACCGTTGTCAGTTAAATAAGCCAAGCTCTAACATTGAGCTAAAGCCACCTTTTCACACATTGGCATGCACACTCTGAGATTTCAAGCACCAGAACTTGACTATTATTCTCCTTGCTATCAAAGCTCTACACAAATCATTCTAGAGACTAGATTGAAAGATTGTATTAGGACCTCAAGCTACTAAATTGAAGCAATCTGTGTTTGTTTCATTGGCTCACAACACTAGTCACATCAACCACAATAGGAATCACTATTCTAACACCTTTGGTTCTTCACCTTATAAATCTAAGTACTCTAGTTTTCATTTTAGTGTTTTAGAATATATTGTCAATTAGTTTTCATTGATATTTCTAAATACTGTCGAGAAGCTTGACTTCTTCTGTGGAGGGGCTGAAAGGCCTTCCCCTTGTTCTCACCCCCTTTTCACACCAATCCTCTACCTATACCCTTCCTCAAACCTCATTCACCTTCCCACAACCTTGCACCAACCTCTGAACTTCCAAAAACCCCTCTGTTTATCCCAAAAATACTCTAAAAGCCATCCAAGGCTGATGACCCCAACCGACATCGACAAACCAACTGATGTCGGCACCTTCAGCTAGATTGACATCAGCAACCAAACCAATGTCATCACCATTTACCTAACTGACCTCGGTAGACCGACCAACATCAAAAACTTTGTTCTAAACTAGCAAACCAGAAAGCCATCCAAACACCCCATCTAGACTAGACAGAACTTTTAGCCAGCCTTCTGTAACATTTTGAGATACACAGACTGCAAATAATAGGTACACACCATCTAATTTTCTATTTATTTAGTCATTTATCATTTCTTCCTTTACAATACTTTTATCTTTAAATAGTGGACTGTCATCCCTTAAGGAGCTTCACACTTTTGAGACTGAGCGCGTAGCTTGGCAATCCACCATAGTCTCTTCTAACATCTTCCTTGTTTAAGTTTCATTCTTACTGTAGGTGTTTCCTCCATAGGCAAAGAGGAGCTCCCATAAGGCTTGGATATAATGCACACTAAATTTGGGTAACATCAAACCCATAACCTCTTAACCTTAGTTTCTTTCTCATTTGAATGTAATTAGTGAAAATCTAGAGAAACATTCTGGCACGCCCGGTGGGACCCTTGGAGTTTTCCTTGGGTTCATTTTTCTTCTTTTAAAATTCAAATTTTCATGTAGATGCATTAGAGAAAAATTCACTTCTTTCATCCCCTCTTCTTTTCCTTTATTTCTTGAGAAATAAAAAACTTAGCTTCTCTTACTTTCTATTTTTTTACATAAAGTCAATTAATTCTTTCTCCTTTTTTTTACCTCTTCTATCTTTTTGTTTCAAAAGAAAATCATTAGAAGAGGTTAAAAAGAACATCTCTTTTTCTTCTTTTTACTTCTTGCATGCATCATAGAGTAGTGAAAAACTCATACTTTTTACCTCTTCTCCATTTGTTTGCATTTGAATAACATATTTCGATTTGGGTTAAGAACTACTGCATTTCATTCTTGCTTGGATGCACACTTAGCCCACTTAGTAATTAAAGCATTATGAATGAATCATAGTGCATGAATGTGATACAACCAAACCACAATCACTTCAAATCAAACATATAAACTTACTTGAGACAAGGCCCATCTAGGATTTCATCACCTACCGGATACCTTACCCCACCCGATGATCCTACTTGGATTTCACCACCAAGAGGAGGAGGACACACTCTATTCTCTGGCAGAGTATAAGCTATAGGGAAGGTATACTTTGGCTAAGTGGTCTAGCTTGGCTCTAGGTTTGTGAAGTGAGGGGAGAAACTCCCAACACTAGGCCACATACTGACCCTAACACAGATATCTTTGAGCACCATAACACAACCTAAAACCAACCATAGACTTCCTCTCTAAGAACTATTCTACAAACCCAACTCCCAACACATTCTCTTAAGGCATAAGCCACCATGACTTTAAAACTCATTCCTAGGAATCTAACATTTTAGAGGTTGCTTGCCTAATCATCTATTCTACTAGTTTTATCTGAGTGTTTGAGCTAGTAAGGTCATACCATTCTGAAGTCTAAAACAACTCAAAATATCTTCTTCCAAAAACTATCAATCTTATATGTTTTTGGAATTACACAAAAATTAACATCAGTTTCTCCACCGACATCGCCAACCAAACCTTCACCGACATCGATTAATTGACCGACGTCGACAACATTTTCTAACTGATATCAATTAAACAACTAACATCGGTCACTGTCAATAAATAAATAATTTTTTTTCCAAACAATAAGCTTAAAACCCAAATTTTTTGTTGTTTAACACAAATTCTGGTTTCTTGAAACTAAAACACATAGTTTTTAGAATCTAAACCCCTTTCACCTTGGATGGTCCTGACACGCAGTAAAGCCAAATTCTATGTTGACCACGCGAGTGAACAACCACTCCCACCTTCGCCCTTCGTGCCAAGTCATCTAATGGAGTATACTTCAGACACTGAACATACTCTTATCCAACCTACCCCCGATCAACCTCCTATTGTTCCCAAAGGGGATGAATATTTTGAGAGATTCCTTGACCACAATGTCAAAGCTCTCCAACATTATCTCACTAGAAGCCAAATGCGAGATCCTTCAAGTAACCCTATTTATGGGATTCCAACTTCTTTGGTTGAAGCAACAATGATATCAACAATATTTGCTACCCAACCTATGGTCACTCAGGCCACTACCTCGACAAATAACCCAACCATGGCTAATGTTCAATATTTGGCCTCCCCTTCTATCCTTTCTTGCCCTACCTCCATTAGGGTTTTCATACCCCCTCAAACACAAATAATTTAACCAAGTTCAACACCTTTCCAGAACTTGATTATCTCTATCCCATCCACTCTTTCACCTATAAACATGAGAGTGACCACTTATCCTTTAACTAGTGTCACCACCATTCAACCACCCTTGGTGGCATCTAGTCAAGTTGTGCCCTCCAACTTCACGACACAAGCCCCCTTAGCTTCGACATCAGCCCCTATGATGAACTATCAGTATGTTTCACCTACACAAATGTAACCAAGTATGTCATACACCCCTTCCAACACCTTCTAGGTACCCTATAACTTAGGGGGTGTCACTCATGCCAATCCATCTACCGATCTAGTTAAGATGCTGATGGATAAGATGTCCAACCTTGAGACATCTGTTTTAGGTTCAAGGAGTGTTCTTTCATATTAATAAATCTATAAAAAACCTATCCACCCTTCAATTCCTATTTTACCATACCCTAGCTAGTGGGAACTCCCAAAATTTACTCGCTTTCAGAGTAAAGATGACCCACAACAACATCTGTGATCATTTAGACACGCTTGCTACCTCATAGGACACGATGATGCATTATTGCTTTGCACATTCCCTATGTCACTTTCTGGTGCCACCCTTGACTGGTATAGCTCCATCACCAGTCATTCTCTCTTCACCTTCATACAACTCACTCTGTAATTCCTCGATCATTTCTCAATCAATATTACCAAGGTCTCCATCACAGACCTTTATTCCATTAGATAATTTGAGGATGAGTCAATAGCAGACTTTGTCACTCATTAGAGATGTTTGATCAACCAACTCTCCTTCTCACTACCTCAACCTGAGCTCATTGAGCTCTTTTCAAGAGCATATGCCAAGCACATCTCATCCACTCTATAGGTTTAAACTTTTTTCACATTCGATGAAGCTTTCACTATGGCCTAAAAGCTTAAACTTCATGCAATCAAAGAAGACAGGGTCAAATTGCGTAACAAAAATACCAATGCAAAACCCAATGACCCTTATTCTTCCAAACCTTATTCTTCCCACCCCAAGTCCAAGGGATAGACAAATGTTTGGGTCCTTAGGTCACCATATTCTACCACAACCAACAAATCTGAGCCCTCCACTTCACAAAACATCATTAGACAATTCTAACAATGGTATGAAAAATGACGATACACTCCAATATGAGAATCATATGCTTCTGTATTAGATAAATTAGTGAAGTAGGGAGTCCTCAACCTCCCTAAAATTTGACCACCTGTCTAATTTGACCCCTCACGATCCATATTTGCATGGTATAGGGAAACCAACTTTTTTAACTATCATCGTGTCAAGGGTCATGACATGGATAATTGCAAAATCCTGAAGAACATTGTCAAGACATGTTAGAAAAAGGGGACCTTGTTTTGGATAACCCTAATGTGCTAGCCAACCAAAACATGGATGTCTTTAGTCAACCATTTCCTAATCATCCCCCAAGTTAGAACAATGTTCAGACCATGGTCTATGACCCTCAAGAACACAACATACGCATGATAAACATAGTCTTTCCTTTCATTCCTATCCAACCTCTCCCACAATCTGAAGAGGTTTGTCAAACCATTTCTCCACCATGGGTAGAAGAGCCTATTTTACCCATACCACCCCCACACAAAGAAGATATCCCTTTGCCTTGCCCTCTTCCTCGCGTGGATGAACCCGTTTCACCTGTATCACCCCCATGACATCAAGCACCTCCTCTACCCATTCTTCTACTTCGTGAGGATCCTGTATTACCTATTCTTCTACCATTGGAAGAATTTACCATTCATACCCCATGCCCTCATGTAGAAGGGGCCATCATCCCTTTTATTTACCCTTTAGAGGAGCCTTCCTCTCCTATTTTTCCTCCATCGATGGAGGATAGTCCTCCATCCACCCCCTTTCACATGTAGGAGAGTCTACTTTGACCTCTCCCATATTGGAGGATGCTTTGATGGTACCAATGCCGGTGGCCCCACCCTTATCCTTCTTATTACCAATGGAGGATCATACTTTCCACACTCCTAGACCACAAGTGGAAGGCATGATCATCCTTGCACTCTATCTGCTTGAAGATCCAAATTCTCCAATCCCTGCTCCACTGAGAGAAGAACTCACCACCTTACCCACTTTAGCTGAGGAAAATTTGGTGATGGTTTTCTCTCACCTTTGGCCTGAGATCGATGTGTCTAACACATTTCCACTCTCACAATCTCCCAAATCCTCTGAAGGACTAACTGTAAGGCCTTGTGCGACATCATCTAAACCCTTCTCTTGATTGGCAAAAAACTTAAGATTCTTCCATTCTAGAAACTTAGAGTATGAGGCATTATGGGAGTGACTTAGGGCTCCTTATCCTACACATCCCACTTCACCTTATACTGCCAACCCTTCTGGGATGATTTACCCCAAAGTCTTTGATGAGGATCAGGTTTCCACTTCTAAATCATCAGAAGATCAGCCTTCCACATCTGAATCTAAACCCTCATAGGCATCCACCATGCTGAAATAGATTAGATCTCTTGGTGTTTGCCCTGTATTAAACCTAACTCACCTACAAGTGAAGTTATATTTGAACCTTTACTTGCACAGTAGTGGTCCTCACACCATACTAAATGGGGATGCTAAACCACGTCGATCTACTCCTCTCCCACCTTCACCATTTCCCTTTATCTTGGGTCCACATCCTTCCATTTTAATAGGAGTGCTCCCTATTCCAACACCTCACAAAGACAAACTACCTCAATTACTCCCTCTACCCATTAAAAACATATTTCCTCCAAGAAATTTGACATCTCTCATCAAGAAAGTGCCATCTATGCATGTGGCCACACTACCAACCAAAAATGTGGTATGAAAAACTCCCCCTACAACTCCTAAACAGAAGTTGTCAACCCCTACTGTGACAATGAGTGTAGACCCATTAGTGGGTTCCTATGATTCACTGTTACACTAATTGTTATAGTCTTTTAGCATCATTCTCCTACCCATTAAGCCATACAGACCTCTCAGATCAAAACCATCTTGGTTCGATGACACTCAAATCTGCTTGTATCATCGCACACCTAGGCATGATATTGAGAGTTGCTACACTCTTAAGGTTGTCATTCACCAACACCTAGAAAATTACACCCTTCTCATTAAGTATTCTCTTGACCACCTTTTTGACAAACTACTGACACCATCCCATGCCTCCCAAACCTCCTCACTTGAATCGGGATCCCAATGTGAGATTATGGTCCCTCTACCACCTTCTCCCCCTTTATTCAAAATTAACACTATTAATGTGGCCACTAGGTCCCAAACCCTAAAGGACAAATGAAAAGAGTAAGTTTCTACCCCTTGGACATATCCATTTACCAAGCCCTCTCCACCACCAAAGCCCAAGATTTCTATTTTGGGCACATCTCAACCAACATCTTTGGGGGCAATTTGTGACCCCATGGTGAAACAACTTCACCAAAGCCCTATGAAGATGTCTTTATATGACCTAATACAAAGATATCTACAACATCACTAAGCCTTGATCAAAGCTTTATAGATAGTGGAGGTCCAACTTGAAGACCCCCAACCACTGGCTGCTTTAGTCAAATCATTACCCATCGTTGCCTCCATCACCTTCAGTGATTTTGAGATTCCTACCTACAACCTAGAAGATCAAGATCCTTCCCTCTTTATCATGGCTTATATTGATCAAACTCACATTAAGTAGGTTATGATTAATGGAGGTTCTAGCATCAACATCATTTCTACCCACACATATGATCAACTAGCCCTTTCGAAGAATTGCATGTCAAAAACTAAAGTAATTCTTCATTCTTTCAACGATGCCACTACCACTACCATTGGCATTGTAGTATTGCATGTTCGTGTTGGCCCATGTACAATTTTAGAACTCTTCTATATCATCAAGGGGGAGTTCTAATATAACATGTTATTGGGATGACCTTGGATACGTTCCATGACCTGTGTCCCTTCCACGTTACATCGTTGTGTCAAGTTTGAACACGAGGGGCAGGTTCATGTCATTCTTGCTGACTCTTCCCCCTTTAAAACATGCAACATGACCTACCAACCTAATGATGTTCTTATCCCTTTGAAAACATCCACCCAAACACCACCTCTACTCGTAGAAGCCTCGAAAAGCTTGCAGACACTGATCACACCTACGCCTACTTCTCAAGTGACCATGAAAGATCCTATGGAAGATACCTTCCAACACCTTTCACTTGGGGAGTATCATTTACTTACCCTTGAATATGGAAAACTTCATCACCACCCTAACTATGACCATCACATTAGAATGGTCATCCCATATTGTCCTCCTGATCTCCAAACTAATCTCACCTAAGGAGGGCTAGATCGGGCTCCTACTATTGGAAATACTCTCTCATCACCCTGACTATTCACTTGTAATTTCTCTTTCCTCAGCAAACCTATCTTTTCTCACACCTATCTTCATAGGTGTGTGTGGAAGGGTTTTGGCTTTGGGCATTATGAACAAGGTCCCCACAAGCCCATTGAGCCTCCAAACGATGAGGCAATCAAAAATGCCAAGAAATGACATGGCATGGGTTTTGAAGAACCTACAAAGCCCTCTAAGATCCCTCACCATGAAACTATCATAGAGCATTCTCCTCCAACCTCACCTATTCCTCCACCCTCACCTATGGAGTCAGTGGTTTCCATCCCTCCTAGTTTTTTTTCATAAATGCCATTAACTTGGAACCCCTGACCTATCAACTAGGTGAGGCATCAAGGTGTCTTCCTCTCATTTATCCAGACATGATAGATGATGAATCTTCTAACATCAACACTATTGAATGCCTGGATGATGATGCCATACTCACCTACATGGGTACATATGACTCCTTCATACAATGATCACTTACTTCAAAAACACAGGTTATGTTAAATGAATCAATTATTGACATTAATCTCCCATCTTCTGATGTTCTTCACATTTTGAAGATTGGTCAATCTCTAGATGACCAAGAACAAATCGACTATACCACATTCCTTACAGATCATAGTAAAGAATTTGCTTGGTCCTATAGCGATATGATCAGTATTGATCCTAACATTGTCATCCACAAAATCATCATGAACTATGAAGCTAAGCCTATCAGGTAAAAGCTTCGCAAGATGCATCCTCACATCACACTCTTTGTCAAAGAGGAGCTTCAACATCTTCTTTCTATCTCATTTATCCAACCCATTGATTATCCACAATGGGTGTCAAATATAGTCCCTGTCATAAAAGCAATAGGGGGAATTTGAATTTGTACTGACTATCGTGACCTCAACCTAGCTTGCCTAAAGGATGAATTTCCTTTGCTAAGCATCGACCAACTGGTTGATCTTACAGCTGGTCATGAGATGTTATCCCTCATGGATAGGTTTTTGGGATATAACCAAATCTTGATTGCCCCAAAAGATCAAGATAAAACCACCTTCATCACCCCATGGGGGACATTCTACTATAGGGTCATGCCTTTTGGCCTCAAAAATGTAGGTGCTACATACCAACGCGCCATGACTTATATCTTTCATGATCTCCTCCACAAAATCATGGAGGACTATGTGGATGACCTACTGGGGAAATACAAACTTTGCCATGACCACCTAACAATTCTCAAAACAATATTCACTCACCTACTATAATATAAAGTTTGAATCAACCCAAAGAAATGCATCTTTGGGGTTCTCTCAGGGAAGCTTTTGGGTTTCATCATTTCTCTCCATGGCATTGAGGTAGATCCAACTAAGATTTGAGCCATACTCGAGATGCCCCCACTAACTGACCTAAAACAACTTTGCAACCTGCAAGTGAAGCTTCAATCTATTCATCACTTCATCTCATAGCTATCTGACCGATGCCAACCCTTCCATCACCTCCTCAAGAAGGATGTCTCTTTTAATTAGAATAAGGATTTCCAAGAGGCTTTTGAGGCTCTTAAATGCTATCTTGTCTCTCGACCAGTCCTTATTCCACCTAAAGATGACCAACCCTTCTATCTTTACATTTTGGCAATAAATCATTCCTTAGGTGCCATGATCATGCATCGAGATGAACAACATCATGAGTAGGTAGTTTATTATATAATCTTAATGCTCATTGACTATGAAACTTGGTATACTCATACCAAAAAACTTTGCTTGGCATTAGTCTTTTCTGCCTCCAAACTCTGCCACTATCTCCTCAACCACAAGACTTACATCATCACCCACACTGACCGTCTCAAATACATGCATTCCAAGCCATACCAAAACTAATGTATGGGTCATTGGCTCATGCTTCTCATTGAGTTCAATTTGGAATTCATTCAACAAAAGTCTATAAAGGGGCAAGTGATCACTGACCAACTATCAGATGCCCCTTTACCTGATAACCAACCCTCTAAGTATGAATTTCCTGATGAGTCTATCACCATGCTATCCACTGATGACATCCCCTATCAAATGATAATGTTCTTTGATGGATCTAAATGTCAATGCAGTGGGGGTGTGGGGGTCATTCTCATTCCTCATGAGGGTGAGCCCATGCCTCTATCCTTCAAACTCGACTTTGAATGCACCAATAACATGGCTGAGTATGAAGCCTTAGTTTTGGGGCTTCAAACTACCATTTTCTTGGGCATTAAGATAATCAATATCTTTGGTGACTCATAACTAGTCATTAATCAGATTAACGGTTCATATATTTGTAAAAATTAAGTTTTTCAACAATATAAACATCGCATTGACACATTGTTAGGGTCTTTCGACCATTATCTCTTACAAACTATTCCTCACTCTATGAATAAGTTTGCTAACACAATGGCCTCTCTTGCCTCACACATACCATCTTCATCTGCTTCCTCAAGAATCTATGTCATGGTACACCATTTGGCATTGCCCTCATATATCTCAACTGACATCAACTTTGTTGGCAATATCGACTCTAGTCCACATGATGTTTGGTATAAAAAACTTGTTGACTACTTGACTTATTCTATCATTCCTCCTGACCTCTCTAGCAATGGATGTTAGGCTTTTATAAAGAGTACTACTCGATACACCATGTTAGGGGGTCTTCTCTACAAATGAAGTTTTGACAACCTCCTTCTCTAATTCCTAACCACCACTGAGACATCTCATGCCATCAAACAAGTCCATGATGGGATTTGTGGAGGACATTTTAGTGGTAACTTGGTTGCAAAGCGCATCCTTCACCTGGGATATTATTGGCCCACTCTTAACCAAAACTGTAGTGACTATGTTCAGCATTATATCAAATTCTAGCAACATGCTAACCTACTTCACGTCCCTAGCCACGCTTGACAAGTTGCTAAGGATTTCTAGCCCTTTTCACAATGGTTCTTAGATCTAATTGGTGAGATTAACCCTTATTCATCTCTCTGACATCAGTCTATTATCATAGTGACTGAATATTTCACTAAATGGGTGGAAGTTATTCCCCTCATCTCCACTAAAGTTGACAAAATTTTTGACTTCATTAACCACCACATCATCTATCTTTTTGGTGTACCTCACAAGATAATCACTGATAACAACAAATCTTTCAAAAACAAAACCATTTAAAAGCTTTGTGATGCTTTTGGCATCAAACTCAGCGT
The DNA here is from genome assembly GCA_037957365.1 of Torreya grandis. Taxonomy (NCBI): domain Eukaryota; kingdom Viridiplantae; phylum Streptophyta; class Pinopsida; order Cupressales; family Taxaceae; genus Torreya; species Torreya grandis. Next base: position 2,350,519 of record JARHVA010000522.1, on the reverse strand, counting down.
CTCCTCACCTTACTATCCACAAGTAAATGGACAGGTAGAAGCTTCTAACAAAATCCTAACTAAAATCCTAATGAAGGTGGTTAATGACACTGGAAGGGAATGGCACACTCACATTCCCTTTGCTTTGTGGGCCTACTGCACTAAGATTCAAACCCCTATATGTTTTACACCTTTATCCTTAGTGTATAGAACTGAGGTTGTCTTGCCTCTTAAATTACAAATACCTTCTCTTCACATCTCCTTGCACGACATGCTCTCTAACAATGAATTTTGTCAAGATCGATTAACACAACTCGAGTTACTCGATGAACGTCATCTTGCCACTCTTAATCATCTTCATATCTATCAAGATCACATCAAGCGTGCCTATAACAAAAATTTGAAAGAGCGAGATTTAAAAATTGGAGATCTCATCCTTAAAGAAAACTAACATGTGACCAATATGGAAAGAAGAAAATGAGGTAAGTTTGCTCCTAATTGGCTCAGACCTTATATAATAATGCACAAGTATGGATCAGG